>CM071925.1:64537322-64747816 GCA_016081115.2 Rehmannia glutinosa
TCACCCAACATTAGTTTTGAGAAAATTCAAATGCTAAAATCATCTACCCGCGTTAGATGACGTTTTATCTCATTTATTTCATACTCAATAAATGACCCCACTTAAATAATTGGTCAAAATCGTCATCAAACCCAATTTATTAAAACCAATTCCAACACTTTCTCCATCTTTTTTTTAGGAACTCTCTCCACATTGGTCCTATGTGGCCATGTATACACGATGACATTCCTGTATTAGGATCCACGAAAGAAAATTATGTACGTAGTGTTATAAAGAACACCGGCTTAATGGGTTTTATAATTACTAAATTTGGAGCATTATATTTGGTGTACCATTTTCCATTTACATGTCCTATTTTTTAAGAAAAGTAGGACACTTGTAATACATCTACACACTAAGCATAACATGTAAAATGATAGATGTCACGCAAGTGTAGTGCTCTAGAGTGTTGCCTCTACAAAACCGATTTAATGTTGCTCGAGTGCGATTATTCCCAGGAAAATTAATGTTCCATCAATTTTTGTCCTCAAATTGAGAAACTTCAGTTTTCCATAAAATGAATTGAATGGGACCAAATTGTGAAACTTCATAGTTGTGGGACCAATTTTGCAATTTTTTCAATACCATCAATTAAGGGCTCGCCACTGAGAGATATTCCATTCGCCCCAATTATACCAATTTGACTTTCCACACAAATTAAGAAAATTATTGAAAACTACAATATACTAAATATTTACTTGATTTATCCTTATTTATTGAATAATATAAATTATAAAATTTATATAGGATTATAATAGTAAAAAAAATGGAAAAAATACTATTAAATATAAAAATTAACTATATATTTGGGATATTTAAGAAGAAAAAATAGTAAAGAGACGGAGTGAGAAGCAAAATCGAACAGTTATAATAATATCATTGTTACTGAATTCTTCTAGGTTTCTCTCTTGCTCGCGCATAGATTATCCGAGGTATCCTCTCTCTCTCTCTCTCCATGTGTGTGTGTTGCTTATGTATAATTATGTATACGTAGCTCTTGAAAGATGCGAGGGCTTTTATTCAGAAATTAATCGGAGGAGGAGTAAGTTAAGCTTGAAATAGTAACATTAGGACGGAAGGGAGACTCGATTAACTAACTGTTTCTGCTTGATTGTTTTGAAGGGCTATATGAACTGTGTGCTGAAGCTTAATCTTCGTGATCCACACTTTCAATAAGAAATAGCTGACCCAATTTGTGTTTTCTTGCAGCTTCCTATTTTCTGTTTAACTAAGCAACAGAGGAGATGTTTAAGAACACATTCCAGTCTGGGTTTCTTTCAATTCTTTACAGCCTTGGGTATGATGATGCTTTTGAATTTTTCTGAAGGTTTTGTTGTCAGCACGGCACCCATTTTCTCCCTTTAATTGATCTTGCACTGGAGCTGAGTTTGGATTTTCATGATCTATGGGTATTAATTTTGTCTATTTTGTTGGGTTATTTTCATTTTTCAGGAGTAAGCCTCTGCAGATATGGGATAAAGAAGGTAGGTCTTTTTGTTTGTCTTTTTGTTTTCTTCTTTTGGGTTGCCTTTTTGACCGCTATGTTGCTCTTTACTGGGTGAAGTTAGTAGATTTAAGTGTCTCCACTTGTTAATGTTGTGGTCTTTTGATGACGCCCGCAATTCACTGTTGCTGCCCGGAAATGCATTTGCTCTTTTATGTTTAATATGACTTGTCTTTTTTTCCTGGCCTCTTTGCATGATGTTAACTGTAGAATTAACTTAAATTTTTGGCTTTGGTTTCTGTTGAAATTGTTCACTAGTTAAGTAGTGGCTGGCATCTTGGATATAAGTTGAAGAATTGTTCATGTTATTCCTAAATACTACTTGGAAAAAATAATTTTGTGTTTTTCTCCAAATCCTGTTTTATCAAAAAGTGGTTTTTGGGAAAATCAAGACAGCTGCAAAGTTCTTCTACAGAGTGCTTCAGAGGCTTCTTTACCATGTTTGTGCAAGTAGGCTTGGATGAGTATAAACAAAGGGGCAGATGTTAGTGTCTTTTGGTTTTGTGGTCAAACAGTTCTGTTTGTGTGCAAGTGAACTCTCTGAACTAGCAGTTTTCTTGTAGTCTTACAGTTACAGTTTTCTTGGAAAAACTCTTGCAGTTGTCGATGGCCAAATCAGCGATTGCAAGATGATGACATACAATCTAATGTCCTCGAAATAGTTGGGTCAAATGTCCAGTCTACATTTATTACATGTCCAGCTGATCCAACTGCAACGCTTGGTATCAAGCTACCGTTCTTAGTTATGATTGTGAAAAATATGAAGAAGTACTTCACATTTGAAATTCAGGTGCTGGATGATAAAAATGTCCGCCGAAGATTTCGAGCTTCTAATTTTCAAGTCTGTAAGTTTACCTATAAGTGAGTTTAGTGTAATAACTTAACATATGTCCTATTCTTTTTACTTTATGTTATTCATGTTTATCTTTACTCATGCCTTTCTTTTACGTGAAGATGATATCTAGTTCATTCGATGTATATGTTTTCTTTCTGAAAGTTTACATGTGATGAGTTGTTTCCTTATTATTCTTCTCAAATTTGATATGTAATATCATAATAATGGTATTATATAATTCCTTTTTTTTGTTTTGCTATGTCGCCTTGGTCGTCAACTCTCACGTTGACCGAAGCCATATGTATTCCATTTCCTTATCCATAATTCAATATATAACTACTGACTATGGTATCAACGTCATTGTTTGCACATCACATGTGGATTGGTGGATTCGCATAGTTGGTAGTGGAATCACAACTTGAGGGAAAGTTGTTTAACAATGATAATACCAATAGTATTTCCTTTTTCTTCTCTCTATCTGCATTTTTATTGCATAGCTTCAGTATTGCAACGTACATGTATCTAATATTTTCATTGGTGTGCCAAATTCCTAATCCAAAAAGTAAAGCATGTGAATTCAGGAGGTTAAAGCCTGATCTTTTACTACTAGTGGAAGTCAATGACTCCATTAGAAAATGTCCGTATTCTAGAGTCGATGCCGATGATCCCTCATGTGTCTGCATGCGTTATCATTTACTGTCAGGTTCATATGATTCTGTGTTTTTAGGTTCTGATTGTGATTTGTCTTTTTTCTATAAATTTGTTCTTGAACATTATACCACATTATCTTGTTTGAGTGAAGGATATCATGATCCGAATATCTTAATGATACAGATGCAGTTGTGAAATTGGATGTTATCCGCATGATAAATGTCTATGAAAAATGAAGTCAAGGAATACAGAATTATGAATAGAAACTGCATTTATGCACTGTGCTGCAGTCACCTGTTTTATGAAGTGATATTGATTGAAGTGTAGGGTTGCTCTAGGATGGTAGAGAAGAATGTAGAAATCGATGATCTTCTCGCTCTTGTACAATCACCATTTTACAAAATGGTTTATTTCCCTGAATTATTGTTGAGTCTAAGGTTGCTTAACTACTTTCACAATGATTGGCATCTCACTCATCTTAAAATGAAAACTGCATTTTTTTGTATTATTATTGTTGTTGATGTGCAATGTAAAAAAGTTCATTCTGTTTTTTTAGGCTATGACAAGAGTTAAACCTTTTATTTGCACCATGCCCTTGAAGTTGGATGAGGGATGGAACCAAATCCAGCTGAATCTTACTGATCTGACTCGACGTGCATATGGAACCAACTATGTTGAAACTCTGAGAGTTCAGGTTCATGCAAGTTGCCGTCTGAGAAGGATATATTTCTCTGATCGCCTATACTCAGAGGAGGAACTCCCACCGGAATTTAAGCTGTACCTTCCCATGCAGGTAGTCTGCTCAATATTATATTGCAATTAGAATTTTCCGTACATTGATTAGCTTTTGAACACTCATGCTTGGGTTACTCTCTTTAATTGCAGAAAACCTGAAAGAGCTATGGGGAAAGCTGTGGTATTTATGGCAGTGGAAACAACTTTTATCACTCGTGGCTATAGATTTACGTGTTGTAACACATCTCATGGAGAAGTTGACAGTGGAGTTGAGTAGCTGATTTTAAGCTCGTCTTAAGTAGTTATGATGTGCGGCTGAAATCTGAATGCTAGTAAACTTGATTGCAAAACCTGGTTGTAGATTGTTATTTGTTTTTGTGCAAATATAAAAGGCACTTGTTATAATATCAGTATTCTGAAAAACAGAGTTTTGGTGTTCGCTTAAAAAGTCATAAAAAAGAGTTTTGGGGTAATTGTAATTTTTAAATTTAATTTATATGAATTATGTTGCAATTTGATTTTTCCCGAACTTGAAAAACAACCTCAAATGACAACTCCTCATGAAACTGACATCGGTTCATCATAATTCTCTCCAATTGCAACAAGGAAAAGTGCTCTTTTCAAGGAAGATCACATTACATAGATTTAACTACAAAAATTGATCAGACCATTTTACGCGGAGAAAATTCTACTACATTCATCTAAGACGCAATTCTAAATTATGATTCGACAAAAAGGGGTATCCATTCCACAAAATATCAGATTAATTAATCACAAATTGCATTCAGCCCCTGTTGTGGTGTGCAAACAACGAAGACACTTATATAATTTGTTCAGGCTACAACATCTAAATCAACCTCGGCATCCATCTCTCCATCGATCATTCCCTGCTCAGCTTCGGTATCTACTTCAATTTGGCCAGCTTCCAGGCCAACATCACCATCAGAATTCTGCTTTTGATGTTCGTCCAGTTGGACTTCCACTTCCACCCTGAGAACCACTACCAGATGTTATTATAGCATCACCGTCCGCTGGAGCTACCGAGGCTTCAGGATCCATTCTGCTCCCCTCCACATCAGTTTCACTTGCCGGTGTTGTCGCAATCTGCCATAAGACAAACTCAGTCCGAAAATAGAATGGAAAATATGGAAATAGACCTTTGTTTCTTATCCAAAAAAAAAAATATGGAAATAGACCTAGAATGAGAGGTTCATTAATGACCTTTACAACATGCATTGTATTTTAACACCAGTCTCAATTTTATCTAATTCGGTCTGAAGAATGAGCTTCATTAATTCTTGGTTACTGATAAGGAATATTGAAATTCAAAATATTTCAAATACCTGAGATTCTTCCACTTGCTGCACAGAACCTTTTGTCTCTTCCTTCTTCGCACGCTTGGACCGATCACCTGGTTTAGCTTGATATTTGGACCGCACGTCAGGTGGCAAAAGTTCTAAAGGAACAACACCTTCAATACCATGTTCAGTGAACTGCAAAGAAAATTGTCGCTTTCATTTGATATGTTATTTCTCTAAAGAATTGGATACTCGTATCTCAGCGATAGAAAAAACATACTCTAGAAAATCCCTCCAAATCTTGCCGAGCTGAAAACCTTAAACCTTTCCAGCAATAGACCTGTACTAACATTCGCAATACTTGAACAAAGTTGATAAAAGTAAAAGGCTGCACATATAGGCAAAATAAATTCTTCAAAGCAACATACGGGGTGACGTGTTATGGAAATTGATCAAGGGTTTCAGTAATACTGATTAGACCCTTCAAAGTAATATGAATCTTTAAAAGAAGAAACCTTAATGGAAAGCATTAAAAAAACACAAGTTAATGGTATTCTATTGTGGATAAGACGACACATAGACTAGTGAAAGTTATGAATGAAAATCAAACACCCTTTGACTTTGATATACTGCATATAACTTCCTAGTCTTGGTCACTCTCTATCATTCCATGAGTCCTCAGAGGCACATAGAAGAAAATCCTATGCACACATCGAAAATATATGGGGCACTAGTTAATTTGGAAAAAAGATTTTAATGTTAACATTCTTTATATAAAATGTCTATGATAAATTGTTGCACCATAAGAAGAGTGTCTGTTTGATACACCTAGCCTTTCTTATTTCATATTAGCAACCAGTTACTTCAAATTCACTTTGGTGGCCAGGAATAAACAATTTTAAGAGATGACATTACTGTTGAACACCGCTCAGATAATCATGGTACTGAGAGATTCAGGACAGTATTCAATAAAAGAGTGTGGCCTAAGGCCCTAAGCTGAAAAGACACATTCGTTTTCTTCCAAGTGAACAGCAGGCTGCACTGATGGCACAGAACGATATCTCCTCTTATGTACTGAAATAGTGTAGGACATCATGTATATGTTAATTTCATGAAGAAAAAAAGTGTTCATTTGTCAATAAAATCTGCCTGTGCACCTAATAAGTGCCATTGACAGATGAGTTGATAATATTTGGCATATTTACAAACAATCTGCACAATTACACAACCTGCTTAGTTCTTGTTGAACAAGTACTTAATTGTTTTGACAAAAACAGCAGTAACCTAAGTTCTCTGCATTATCTTCTAACGCGAAGAATCCTCTGACTGCAGTATTCAATTGGAGAGCTATGTTATTCTGTATCTTTGACCGGTTTCCCCTACATTACATGTTAAAGGTCTATATCAATAAGAACACAAAATACCATTACCTTTGGCCATGGCTTAGTCCTATTGGATTGAGATTAATTATAGGAATCTTAGAATATTTTTACTAGTTATTATATAATTACAAGACAGACTCATAGCAGGACATTTAAGTGGGCAAGCATTAATGGATGTACAGCATGGTGACAATCTTGTTATCATTTACATTAAACTTGCTAATTTTCAGTAGGTGAACTTGTCCTCTATGTGGTGTGTTACAGTCTCCTTTAAGAGTGTCTTTGAAGTCTCCCGGCGTGGAGTGGTTTAGTTTGGGGTGAGAAGTTTTTTAGTCCATGTTGTGAATCTGAATTGGTCTTACCAATTCCCCTTGCAACTCTTAGTTAGTCTTGTCGGCTCTTAGCCCGTTGGCTACGACTGTAGTTGTAATTTTGGTTCTTGAGTTGTTATAATATATTACTATCGTTCGAAAAAAAAAAAGAAACTGATGAATGAGATTATAGAAAAAAAAAAACTTGTCCTCTATGATATATTCCTTTTTCGACTAAGCATTTATCTTTGATAGCACACGAGATATTATGCAGATATTGAAATATTAAGCGGTCAGATAAGATATTTCGCTAGTGCCAACTGTTAGTGCAACGGAATAGGCCTTTTAAATCTATATTGGCCACCAGTCACTAAGGATACCACTTTCCAACAGTAGGTGGAGAGCCATGATGACAGTAAAAAAAACATGGATTTGCATGCATGGGGAATGAGCACTCGTGAAGAAGACCAAAGTAGTCAATAAGACAAAGAAGAAAATCAAAAGTCATGCAGAAGAAGAACGAATCCAGAAAGTATCAAAGTGGAATGAAATGGAAAAGTAAACTGACCCGACTATTTTTGTGATGATATTCTTCTTCTATTCCCGCAGATTCGTCCATCTGTTGTTTCAGATGCAAAAATGATTGCTTTAGATAGCAGATTGCAGCTAATTATTTGCAATTTCGTTTTCTGCCAACAGTAAATCAGAAAGCAAACAAAAATGCACACAAATCAGCTCAAACTCGAAAAAGAGGCTATATGAGCTCACATCTTCAGCCAATGGTTTCCAGTAATCCATGATGGCAGGAGTACGAACACGTTGAGGATCTGTTAAAGCATTCTGAAAAAAACAAAACATTCAATGGTAGGTAATAAAGTTTAGCACATGGAAGTAATCATTACACAAGATCAAAATGTGGAAGAAAAATAAATTCAGGTTACACCAAGGAAACATGTTTAACCATAAGTAAAACACAGTAATTGAGTAGCTATCTTATGACGGTGCATAAACTGCAGAACAGAGGAGTATATATGGTCCATGATCGAAGAAGTACGAACACATTGAGGATCTGCTAAAGATCTAGTGTAGAAGCACTTAGACTGGTGATCACCAAATTGACATCAATTCATCCAACATCATGAAAATAGTAACATATTGGTAGTTTATGATCAAAATTGAGTCATTACTTGTCAATATTCCTTCAAGGATATAGCATTTGTGTTAAAAGGAAATACAGTGGATAGCTGCTATATTTTTTGGAAAAATTAGGCAAGAGTTAACGATGTATCTAAGGAAAAGACACTAGTGTTAAAAACCATGTACTTGTTTCGATCTAACAAGATAATGACTGCAAAGCCTAAAATAATTCGATTGTAACACCTTCCTGCTAACTTAGGAAACGAAAAGATCTTGGAAAATTAAAATTTTCAAGAAGTTACAGCAGAGAGGGTGTGAAACGCACCGGATTCTGATCAGCCCATTTCCATAGCTGAGACAGTTCTTTATTTCCCAGTCTCCACCGAGGCCGACTACAAGATTATGCAAAAGAAAAGAAAAAGGGAAAAGGAGGTAAAATAAAAAATCTCGGGAACAGAAAATTGAAAATGGCGATGCATCTCTAGACCATTGATGTACATCAAATGATCAAATCCTGAAGATTATCACTTTAGCCTCTCAAATTTCAACTATGCTGGTGCCCATAATGCTTTGTTAATGCACAAACTCACATCTATAACTATTTCTAGAATCAGATAACTCAGAGGACAACATTACTCAATAATCTCAGCACCCCTCATGATCTTTAGTACACATGGTCACTCATATAAATGCACAAATTATATTTCTTAAGTAAATTATATTTCTCCATCACTTATCTAAAATCAAATGTTATATAGGACCCAAATAATATTTACTAAGCATGACAAACATATGTTACGAATAAAGCATCATGCTTGAACACGTATAGATATAAAGCTTGACCAGTGACCAGCTTCACTTGGTGGAATTCCCAATACATGGATGTTCAAAGATAATAATCAACCTCACATAACCTAACAGAGCTCATTCAGATAGATAAAGAGGAGTTTGAGTTAATTTTCATTTCTAAAATATAGTAATCCATCAATATGCATCAATGTGATTCATTATAACATTCAGTTGATTACCGTTTTCTGCCACCTTCTTGAGCTAGTTTTTTTCTATAGGTTGTTTTTCAAATGCAGGGCAACGTCGCGCTTCCACCAAACCTGGAAAGTGGAAAACTTCAATATGAATATTGAATACCAAAGGGCTGTAAATTTTCATGTATAGATACAAGTAAGAAAGAGTGCTAGGGCACAAGTACACAGTAACGATTACCCAATTCCTTTCACGTTCCAAAATATGCTCAATGCTATGAAGAAATTCTTTTCCTCTAGGAGGTGTCATTTCTAGAAGCTTCTTGACCCGTTCTTCACAAGATTTTATCTCTTCCTTCTACATTCACAAATGCTAAAGAAATTATTTAAACTTTCAGGAAAACAAAAGAGAACATCTTCAAGATTCGCAGTTGGATGTGTAGACAAGATAAAGCATTATAATGGAAGGGATTTTAAGCAGATAATTCATTATGTTATGCTATCTTCAGCAAACAAGTGCAATGGGAAGTTTAAGGGTCCATTTAGTTTCCTTCAATTTTCAATTTTTCTGTTTTGAAAAGTTGAAGACTTCAATCTTGGTTTTTGTGTAAATATGAATACGTGTTTGGATTATTGACTGCTGATGTGACAATTGAAAATGTAACGAAGTGTTTGTTTTTCAGTTTTCAACGCAGTGAAAGCATGAAAAAACATTTGGCTATCCTTTACATCAGAAAACAATGAAATACCGTTGGCGAAATGGGGGCAGGCGGCATTTGACTAAATTGATACCTGGCCATAGTATAAAATGTTGGCAAATTACTGCTTTCACAAAAAAAAAAAAAAAAAAAAAAAGAGCAATTGGCTAAGTCTGAAATATCTCGGCATATCATGTGGAGGCTGCTTTGACTAAAAAGGTTACAAATTAATTGATATTGACAGATGGGAATGGAATGCGTGTAATCAATTTGAGAATGCCTTGGAATGTAAGCTTTTTGGACTTCCTTTTATGAAAACAGGAAACAAAAGTGCATTCAAGAATATATTTGAAAGCGTGAAAACTGGAAAAAAAAAAAAGATAAAAATATATATATATATATATATATATATATATAGAGAGAGAGAGAGAGAGAGAGAGGGAGAGGGAGAAGGATAAAAAAACACTTGCCACACTTCTGAAATAACTAAATTACCAACTCCTGTTCTCTCTTCCATAATTACAACACCTTCCCTTTAAGTTTGCCATTAAGTCATGAATTGACCAATTTGCCCTTGATATAATAAATTACAAAAATTACTTTTAAATTAAAAAAAAAACTAAAATGACCAAATTACCAATTTATAAAATGACCATTCTTCCCCAGCATGTATTGGCAATGTTTATATATTTAGGAAAGGGTGCATTTGTGATTAATCTGATATTGAAAGGGTGTCTGTAATATATCTAAAATCAAGTTAAATACAAATGTCATTTTTGTGAGCCTATTATATAGAGAGTGTTTGACTATTGGGATTGAGCTCTTGGAATAAACTGAGTCCCAATTTTTGTTCACCTGACATGATTTTATGAAATCCTGACTCGACACTCTCTCACTCTAGGCCCCCATGACCATCAACCCCTCCTCTCTCTCTCTCTATCTCTCTCCCTCCCACATCCCTCTTTCTCGCTCTCCAACCACGACTATTTCAGTGTGTTAATGCCAAGTCCAACACTAAACTATTAAGATCATAGGCAGCATATCAATATTGTAAACATCACTTCCTCCCCATATATTTTTCAATAGCTCAAAGCTAGAACACAACTTCTAATCTTCCCCTTATTGTTAAATGTTTGATAACAATAATTATATAGAACTTCGAAGTTCATAGAAGAAAGAAATTGAAATCTCGACAAGAAAGGTACAAAAAAATGAAAAGGAAAAATGAGAAAGCTCTAAGGACAATACGAAAAAGATAACATATATAACTAACCATTGTGTCTGATGGCAGGTCTTTGTCATTTTTTCCTGGGGCCTGCATGGAGTAAGATATTAGTCAATTATTTCATAAAATCAGGAATGTAAGTAAAAGAAAATTTATAATTTAAACTGAAAAACATATAAGATCATTTGACCTTTGCAAGTTACTGAAATTATAAAACTAACTTAGCATAATATAACTTGATAACAAAGAAAACAGTCATGTCTTGACCTATATCCTAGACCACTATTCTGACCCTCGCCAAATTATTTACAATCTGAATTGAAGATAGGCATACAATACAGGGATTTTAATGCTTAGTACCAGATTAAGGAAAGACAAAAACGAATGAAGTAGACAATAACCACTTGAGCATGAATATAACTTGAGAAATAGTATTTCCGACATTGACAAAAGCAAACTGTAAATCATTCCCAGAAAAAAAAAAGAATATTTTAATTCCAATGCATCCAACAGCAGCTTTGACAATTTAAATTGGTTCAAAAGTCATAGAAATAACTATGCGGAGTACCTAATACAAATGGAACATACAGAAATACCTTCAGATAATCAAACAAAATAAGGCATTGAACCAGAACATGTCGTCGAAAACTTGGATCCTTTAACTGCGAGACATGGAGAATGAGAAGTACTCAAAATCAAACAAATTTCTTGAAACAAGCTGCTTTACTGAAAGAATTTTCTGCATATTACAATCCCTACCTCCAGACCCATTAGATTACTGCTTGTGAGATATTTTATACTGAAGTTTGACCCCTCATCCTCAAGGTTAATAGCGCTACCTTCTTCATCACTCAAAGGCTGAGCCTCAAATGTGTTCAACACAACCTAACATATCCAGATTCGAGAAAAAGGATGATGACCATTTCCATAAGATGCATGATATCCATTAAAAATGCAGTATGGAGATTTTACCGTCAAACTGGAAGTAAATTTATGCCACTTTGTAAGAGCAGGAGTAAGAGAGGCAGGATTGGAAAAGGATTCCTGAACATCAGAGAAAATTGAGATATCAACTGACCGACATCACAAAAACCGACCTTGGAACATCAATGAGGAAAGTGATACAGTTGACCTTCAATTAAAACCTTAGAAATTTCGAACTATCATTTAGCATCCTAAAAAATTATAAACTTTTTATATTTATCTTTGTTGGATAAGAAATTTAATATTATATTGGTTTATTATCATTTAATTTCTTATGAAAACATTCTCTCCTTGTCGACAGTGTGGTGTGATAATTCTATTATTATCCAATCAAAGATATTGCTAATCTCTTAGTAGATCAGCCTCCCCAAAAAAGAGAGCATTTTGTTTTAGAGATTTGAGCATATATTTCTGTCTCTTACCAATTCGGATGTTATGTTACGAGAAGATGTTGAGTAGCACATAAAGCCCAGGTCGCATTGTATATGACTATCACAAATTCGTGCTCGTCTGGTTTGAAATGTTAATAACTTTAGTGGATTCCATCTCTATCCTAAAACCTTGGTCAAGAAATTTACTCCGGAAACAGGTACTAAATACTGGAGACAAATGAACTAGATGCTTTTCCCTTTTTCCCAAATCCACATCATGATCCCTTTCAAATCCCAAAGGCCACCAACCAATCTTCGTCCCATTTTCACTTCTGCCATATGTCACAACCAAATAATCTGCCATGAGACCAAAATGAACTACCACAATAATGAAATTTTACAAGACAGAAAATCATGTTCTTTCTTCCACATTTTTCCAGAGCTTGACGAAAATCGTTTGCAGATGACTAAAAGGTAAAGGTAACATAGCAGACCCCTAATGGATGGAGAGTCTTCACCACCAACACGAAACATACCACAATTTCACTTCGGATGGATCTAGATATAAGATAAACCTAGATCATCATCAAAAATAAGCCCATTCCGACCAATCAATGATTAAGTGGAGGTGATGACCGCTCACAGGAAAAAAGCAATTTCACTGATAACTTTTAGTACTCAGCTTCTAGTTTCTCATTTCTTCCATACTTCTAAATGTTCCACCCTCTTACTAGTTTTTCAGGTTTCCTCTTCCAGGGATACAAGATGTAAAGGCCATTACCATTGGGAAAAAAAAGGATAAAACCCTGAAATTCAGCAAATGTTCACACTTACAACAAGTACTTGCGTAATGTTAGTTCAGTTCAGTGGAGGCTGTAAGCAGTTATAGCGCCTTGCGAAAAGCATCTCTTCATCATACCAAAGATAGATAACGATAAAACTAAATATTTATACAAAAAATATGCTGATAAACTATGTTGGGCCAGAAAGGTTGAAATATTAAAAAAAACAAATTGTTGTGGAGAAGCAGATTCTCTCCCTTATACTGACCTGTAAACTCCAAAAGGTTTTGTAAAAGTTGAAATCAATAGTACTACCTGAAAGCAAACAAGTCAAGGATAAAAAGTTGAACTTTAAACCAAGGGTATTAGTTCAAACAGCTGAGTGAGAGAGGAATTGATAATCAGATATAGCAGCATTACAATCTGGGGCTTCTTTCTCGTATTTTGTCTCATTTGACGTATTGAAAACTCCTTTGATATTGACAGCTGACAGACAGACACAGAAGACATAGTAAATGCTAGTAAAAATTAGAAGAAAATCAATGAAATTATTCTTTATAAAGAGACAATAATTACCAGAACGTTCAGATAATGGAAAAAAATGAGCAAGAAACATTATAATTCGTCCGCAGAACACGACATCATTTGCCTGCAATACAAAATTATATGCATAAATAAGTATTTCAAAATTCCAATTGTCAGGTTGTAGAAAGTCACTTTGTTGAATGACATATAAAAAGTGTGTTCTGCAAGCAAGAATTTGATTGGATTTGATGAAATCCAGATTTAGCAGATCTTTATTTTAAGTGCTTGGAATGAATATAATACAAAAGGGGATTCAAATTTGTTGGGATTTGCTCGGAAAATTGTTGGTTGAAAAATCCGGCAGAAATTGAGCAGATTTCATGGGATAAAGAGCTGTCTTGCCCTTTTCCCCTTTTCTTTCCTATTGAAAAAAACATTTAAAAATTGTTGGTTGAAAAATCCGGCAGAAATTGAGCAGATTTCATGGGATAAAGAGCTGTCTTGCCCTTTTCCCCTTTTCTTTCTTATTGAAAAAAACATTTAAAACTGGGCATAGGAGTAAATAAGAAAGTCCAATTCCTTAAAATGCTTGATCAGGCCAAATATGAAAATCCAATTTGCTTCATGTCAAATCCAAATCCAACTCCCTTTTAATTGATCCCCAACATAGTGTCAAATACAGCAGAACACAGCTAGATGTTACACTAAATCGCTCAGCTGCCAAAAAGGAAAGTCAGCAGGAAAAAGTAGAGCTACAACAAGCAAGCAGTATATTCAACTTTTATATCAGATCCATTTTATCCAAAAGTTTATCCTAGTCGTACAGAGCAGAACTGGATAGATCCAAGATAGACAGTAGTGTTCTATAAGAAAACAAGAGAAAGCATAAATTATTGTAACTATGGCCAATACCAGTACAGTAACTTAAGCCAAGAATGATAAGTTCAAGAACTTGTTGATACTTCTGAGAGGAAGAAAAAGTACAAAAGTAAAATATAGACAAAGCAGACGTAATCTTGAAATTAACAAAAAAACTTCTCGATTATTCAAAGTTGTGAGGGGAAGAGGAATGAGAAAAAAAAGGTACACAAGAATCAAATTGAAAAATTAACAAAAAGAGTTGTGAAAGATAATAAAAAACACTAGATTAAACAACCATTCTAGAGAGTCAAACCTTTGATAGACGACGAAGAAGTTGATTACATGTTCTCAGCATCACAAGCTTCCCTCTGGCAAAAAGCTCTGGCTATGTAAAACATGAATAAGAAAACCTTAAAATTGTCAAGTGGGACAGTAGAAAACACATCCAAGGAAGATGTAAATGCGTGTAAAAATGCAATGCAAATACATGAAAAAACACAGAAGCATAAAGAACAGTGTCACCTACCTTCCCAAGAATGTCTTGTTTACTCTCTATATATCCAAAAATATCTTTACAGTTTCTCATTGTAGACATTTCTGTCAAATCTTCCAAAAGCTGAAAAATCATACCACCTTCAACATGTTCTTTCTCACATAGGTACAAAACAATGTCTGCAGAAAAGAAAATAATGGCATGAGAGAGGGAACAGTGAAATACATAGACCACCATCATCTATCTTTAAGTATAATTCAGTTTTTAAGAGCAATAACTCCGCCTTTGAGTATGTCAAACCAGTTGTCATCTTTTGATCTCTAATAATTGCTCCTATTATGGTCAGGTCAATTGGGGTTCAGATAAGAACTAGAAAAATTGAAACCAGTGATCAGAGTCCATGCATTAACTAAATTTACCTATAAAAAAATCTCTCTTTCCATAGCCACCTAGTAAGATCCCAATTGGAGGGAGGTGGGTGCAAAGGGAACACACCAAGCAGACAGAATTCAGATGAAGGATGTCTATGAAGCATGGTAAACGAAATGAGAACAAATCAAATAGAAGGCAACAAAAAGACGAGTAGACAGCACCATGAAGTGCCTCATTCTATCTGATAATAAAGTGATGCACAATCAAATCATATGTTACGAGTTACAACTATGCTAGTTTCTTTCCGTAGGAGAACAGAACATAGATTTTTTGTAATCACCTCTGCAAGAAACACCTGCCAACTCAAAGGAGTATGAATACAAAAACAACTTTTTGAAGTTATCTATGCAGATAGTTCTATCCACTGAATATGGTCTTTCAGTATCTTTAAACTGTTGTTTCACTATTCTCACACTTCTAGCCTCCTATATTAATCCCCACTGCCATTTTACACCTAATAAGGGCATGACCTTTCTTGAGTTCAATTTGACAGCAAACTTCGACATCTCTATCCTGCAGGGATAGCCTCAATGAGCAACCTTTACGATATCAGGTAGAATAACCACACATGAAGAGATCCATCTAACTCCATCTGTACTATTATGAAATGACAAACTATATTAAAATTAATTAGCACATTTAAGAATATCATCACAGTAGAACAGCAAAACCAAATTCGAAGTGGTAGAAGAAGAATTAGTATCCCATCCACCGAAAAGGTGCCAAAAATTCCTCCAAAAGGTCACCGAATGGTGCACATGATTATGCATTCTTAAAAGTAAAATACCTCTGCCACTTGTCAGCATCATCTTTCTCAATTTCTCAAATGTGCTAGGTTGTTCAAGTAAATAACCTTATCTTCACCGTGATAACTAACTTCTCTCTGTAGTCTGTACCCACATCTTTAGTCCTTTTCTACATGAAAATTATAGACACTAAAGCTTCTATGTACCCTTATCTTCCTGCACATTAACTGAATCCCTGATCTCGTACTGGCCAGTTCTTTATTTGACTAGCCACAATTTTTTTCTTATAGTACTTGACAAAATTGACAATAAAACATAACAGATGCTAAAACTTAAAGGTATCAACTCAAAAGAAAAAGTCTTTATCCATTTAACAATTAATTATTGAACTTTTATAACTTTTGCTACCCATGAATTTCAAGGAATGAGTGGGAGCAAATTAGCAACATCGTTGGAAAAAGTTATTCCTTCACCTGAATAACTCTTTCAGTCTTTCTAGCTACAAAATTCAAATGTTTTGCATTGCAAAGACAGATACGTGAGGAATAAACAGATGGCTTTCATTTAGCTGGTCTGCTTTGAAAGTGGGATCTTTTACTAGTACCACTAGGCACTAATACTAGTTCTATGTTTTAAAATGAGTATGTTTTAAAATGAGATCGGACCTATTCCAACTGATTTTATACTAACGTCTTCAAAGGACTTCTTTGAGGAAGTGCATAACCATCTCATAAGATTCTATGGACCACCACAGAAGAAAAAAATATAAATAAAGCTTTGCACAATCCATAAAGAAAAAAATAAATAGTATAGGTGCATCACTTGAACTATGCACTCACCAAGAAGACGGGGAACTTGACCAGGACGAATATCGCCATCAGCTATTGATTGACCATATTGCATAATTTCCTCACCGGACTGAACAGCAGCTGACTGCAACAAGATGACACGGCATGTAAATATTCAATATACTACGTAAAGAACTAATATAAAAATATCCAACTACATGCAGGTCATCCTAGATAAGGAGTAAATCAAACAAAGCTCACCTAAAGAAACTAAAGCAGTGGGCTGATATCACTTAAGTTATTTAGCATAAATAAGACATTCAACAAGTTCACATTTGCTTACAACACTAGCTAAGAACAAATTAAATAATTAGAAAGCTTTATCTTTCCAAATTTATCTGTGTGTAATGTGAATTAACATAAGTTTTTAAATTGTTCATTGCAACCATGGACAGCAGCTGTTGCCTACATAAGTTTCTCCAGCATTGATATTTTATTAACCCAAATTTGACTTAATCAGCAGCAAATAGCAACCCAAGGCATCATAATTGCACGGTTACGACTCTTAAGCCTTCTACATCAACTATATTTCTCTTAAGAATGTGACCAGAAATATATAATCAAGAAAGTGACATAGCATTACCACAAGTTCCTGTAACAAAGTCCGCAGAATATTTTCCAACAGCTGATTTTCATCTTGAACGAGTTTCACTTGCTTCTGCATAGACAATTAAGAATATACTCAGAAATAAACCAAAATAGTCAACCAAGGAAGACGCCTAAAACATACTACGAACAGAAATGTATAGAAATTTAAAAAAGAAAAACAAAAGGCCACATTCCAAACAAAAAAGCAAAAAGTTTTTTTATATTTAATAAACATATACAGCCGAAGCCTTCTCCTTTTGGGGGTTCCCCTAAAATTCCTTGCCCTTAAAGATAACATGAATTATACAAAACTTATATATAGAGAAACCTGCGGTTTTATAACTTGCTGCACAGTCTGAAGAGCGAAATCTTGAGGGGGGCCAGGATGCAAAATTGCTTTCTTGAATAAATCCTGGGGGACAGTAACCATTATAAATTAAGTTGAGAATTTTCACCACAAATTCAAATCAACAACCCCAGCTAAAAAGAATACTTCGATCGATGCAGACAATATGTTCTACTAACGTTCAAATTTTAAGAAGAAAAAAGAGAAGGGTAGTGCAGATTGAAGGAAGAAAAAGAGAACGCAAACCATTGTCAAGCACACTCTTTTCTGCACACTTTCGTGTGCTTGCGAGTAGTGGAGGAGCAAGGCGTTCGTATTCTGTGTTTTAGTCTAAATTTTCTTTTTTTTATTTATTTAGTTTAGTATTTAGTCTCACTTCATATATTCATTTAAAAAAAAAAAAAGGAGAGGGAGGAAAGAAAGCAATAAATAATTATAAAGGTTTCTATAAATGATATAGGTTTCTGAGTTTATATTCGTACAAGCATTATTTCAGTATTTTTTCCCTTCACATTATAAGAAAAAAAAAATTTAAATGTTTTCTTTTTTTTATAACTCAGTTTCCAAACTTACGTTTGACTGTACCTAAAGCAATGACTTTCCCCTCAGTCTTGCCACCAAGGTAACCGCGAGATGTGAATGAACTGACCAGTGTTATGGTGAGTCTGTTGACGTACAACCAGATCCTTCCAAGTAAAGAGAGCAAATATGTTTGATCTCATCCAAATCTAATAATAGTTGATCCCCCGAATTGAACTCACACGAATGTTACCCAAGATATGATCGACACCTACCAAATCTTGTGGGTTCGCATATGGTGGGGCAATTTTGATGGAGTTTATGGTTGCATCGGACCTACAGGCGAGATTTTAAGAGTTTGATCATTACTCATTTATTATCGAGTCAAACTCAAGCTTAATTTATCGAATATATTAATGGTTGAGGAGCTATTTCGAGTTTAACCGAGTCTAAATGAGCTTAATATATATCAATTACAAATAAAAAAATCTTCAATTCATTACAAAACTAGAACTATATGTTTCTAAAAAGAATAATATATCTACTAAAAGCTATAATTTTATTCACACAAATAAGTTTGTTTAAATATTTTCATATTTACCATATTTAAACTTGCAAAAATTTAAATTAAAGTCAAATTATTAGTTTAAATTATATTAGCTATCTCACGAGCTTAACAAGCCGAATATCGTTGATCCATTTATTTTAACAAGCCTCATTAAACGAGCTCAAACGAGTTTTTACCGAGTCGGGTTCGGAATAGCTCACAAGTTGTTTTGTTCATTTGCAACCATAGTAGCAATTATTGGCAAAAAACTGTGAGAAAGTCGCATCGTCTTGACGAAAAAATAAAAAACTTTTAAGTGTAAAAAATAATATTTTTAGGGTAAAAATAATAAGGAGCCGCATTATTTGCACCCCATTTTCTTATAAATACACCCCTCCCTAGTTTTACAAAATTAAAATGACTTGAAATGACTACTATACACTTACTATCAAAAAATCTAAATACACCCAATCTTTTTGTTTCAGATTTTTTTTTTCCATCCATAGAGTTTAAGATATAATTTTTATTTTTCGCTATCGTGCTATATTAATTGTAGCATTAAGTGCGAAAATTTGTCATTTTTGATAGATTGAAGGTTTTATAGGTTGGGTTCGAAATGGTGTTACAAATTTTGGATTTTTTTGTTTCAAGTTCGTGCATTTTTTCGCCATGTTCGAATAGGTGGTACGATCGCCATTTTTTCTGAAAAAATGGTGCCACGATTACCTTAAATGAGATCATTACATAAATGTAAAGAGATCGTCCATATCAATTTACCTTAAATGAGATTATATTATCTCAACAAATCAATTCTAATTTGATTCGATTCTCAATAAAAATTATTTTCATAGGTGAAATTTGGGCAGTCTAGCTACAATCCTTTCTATGAATTATGTGCCTCTCATGCAATTAATCTCTCTTCATCTGCATAAGTTTATCTATTTATTTCTTCCACACAAGTAGGGTGCAAAGACCACATATAATTCACCTTATAGAGTAAGAATCACTAAATGCACTCGTACTAATATACATTTGGGAAATTAGGTAAAATACCCCCAACAAGGGGTATTAAGGAAAAATACCCCTTCATTATTAAACAATGAAAATACCCATTTTTCTTCCCGAAAAGCCTAAAATGCCCTTATATTTAAAAAAAGCAAAAAAAAAAAAAAGAAAAAGAATATGAATAGGCGGGAACCCTTCATTTGCCCATTACTCTCTCTCTCCCTCTCACGTCCGACTCATCTTCCATTCTTCTCACCTTCCAAACCACGCCGACTCACGTCCGACTCCACTGCTTTCTCTCTTCGACACGTGAACGTCCTCACGAGAACCTATTCCGACGAGCACTGTCCGACGAGTTGTTTGACGCCTATGTTAGTGTTATCCATCGCGATTATTTGACGTCTCCGTTTTTGAAAATCAAAGGTCATTCTTCGGTTGAAAAGGTTTGTTGTTTCATTTTCTTCTCTTATATGTTTATTTTAGTTAGTTTTTTTGAACCATTTTGGGTTTTGTTTTGAAAACAAAATAATAAAAGATTTAGGGTTTCGTTATATGACTCCAAACGAGATTTAACGTTAAATGATTCATGTTTTGCGGAGTTAATGGTGTGTTTAGGTTGGAATGTGCGTGTACTTGGCTTTATTCCAACATTTTTTTGTTGCCCACCTATTAGCCATGTGCTTTGCCCACGGCGTTGCCCACATGAGTGCCCACGGCGTTGCCCACTTCAGTGCCCACTTCTTTCCCCACTTTGTGGAGTCTGTGATGTGTTGTGTGGAGTCTGTAGAGTCTATAATGTGTTTTTAGGTTGGCATATGTATGGATTTGGGTGTTTTCAGGAATTTTTAATCTTGCCCACCTATTTGCCTTGATGCCTACATGTTTGCCTACTTGTATCTAACACTACTTTGTGGAGTCTGTGACGTGTTGTGTGGATTTTATGATCATATTCTGTAGAGTCTATAATGTGTTTTTAGGTTGGAATATGTATGGACTTGGGTGTTTTTGATAATTTTTATCTTGCCCACCTATTTGCCTTGCAGTCTGCCCACATGTGTGCCTACTTGTACCTAACACTACTTTGTGGAGTCTGTGACGTGTTGTGTGGAGTTTATGATCATCTTCTGTTGAGTCTATAATGTGCTTTTAGGTTGGAATATGTATGGACTTGGGTGTTTTTGAGAATTTTTCATCTTGCCCACCTATTTGCCTTGCATTCTGCCCACATGTGTGCCTACTTGTACCTAACACTACTTTTCATTGTGCAGTTCAAGAAAGATGGCGCTTGTTCAAAACGAAAAGGACCAATTTCCAGCGAGATTAAGTGCTCGTTGCAATCTGGATGAGAAAGTAAACAGAATAGTTGGTTTTTTGAGCGCTAGGAATAGACAAAGGTTCAGGGAATCGTGCTTTGGCCAATTCATGGATGTACAAAAGTTGAAATTTCAAGGCCAATTATATCTCCACCTTCTCTTTCGACAAGACAAGTCGATGTCATTGGACAAGATAACATTCCACTTCAACAATAAAGAGGCAGATTTTGGAGAATCGAATTCTCATTGATCACAGGACTTGGTTTTGGGTCCAAGTCTACTATTCCATCGTCCTCGGGATCTTCAAAAATGTTTTAGGAGATTTAATCCCCTTTGCACGATACATGTGGAAAACGCTTTAGAAGAATGGTCCAAGAAAGAGAAAGGGGATGGAGAAATGACCTTAAGTTTGGTTTTGCTATGTTTCTTATACAGTGTTCTTCTTGTAAGAGACCGTAAAACCAAAAAGATTGTGGAAGAATATATTCACCTTGTCGATGATCTAGAAGCATTTAATGTTTATCCTTGGGGAAGAGTAGCTTTCGATTTCTTGGTGAAAGAAACACGTGCCTGCATGGCCGGACGAGTAAAGGGTTTTTGGGAAAGAAAAGAAACGAAAGAAAAGCACGATTTTGAGAACTTTGACATCCACGGCTTCCACCCCGCCTTACAAGTATGGGCATATGAGGCGATCCCAGGTAGCCGCCAAATTGTGTGCCATCACAACAAAAGCTTCCAAGAATCGGGTGCCACGTATTTTGCGTTGGTCAACCGAAGCCACGGTTTTTACATTTGATAAATTGAAAACAACAATCTTGAGGACTTGCCAACTATATTCAAAATTTGTATAAGACACATATGCTTAAGCAAATGTAAATATTAAACAGTTTAACAATCATAAACAATGTAAAAATCTCTAAACATTAAAGGGTTTACATGCCCACAATCCTTTCTACAATAATGCCTACTCAAGCGCCCACTATTACGACTTTCGTATAAGACACGGATGTCGTGCCCACAATCCTGCCCACACTCCTGCCTACCATTTTGCCCACAATCCTGCCGACAATCATGCCTACGAAAATGCCCACTATTTCAAAAATTGTATAAGACACAGATCTAAAATTAGGAATGCCCACAATCCTGCCTACAATTATTCCTACGCAATTGCCAATTATATTCAAAATTTTGCATAAGACACATCTGCTTAAGCAAATGTAAATATTAAACAGTTTAACAATCATAAACAATGTAAAAATCTCAAAACATTAAAGGGTTTACATGCCCACAATCCGGCCTACAATAATGCCTACGCAACTGCCCACTATTACAAACTTTCGTATAAGACACATATATCATGCCCACAATCCTGCCTACACAAATGCCCACAATCCTGCCTACGCATCTGCCTAAACAACCAATATTCATCAGCCCACACTTTCTAAGATTTGATGTTACTTCTCACCTAGGAATGGGTTTTTGCATGTTTTGCGATTATGACCAGGTGCCTTTACATCGCCACACTTCCTTTTCATTTTTGCTCGCCCGGGACAATATCCTCGTTTTCCGTGGCCTACCGCTAGGGGCCGCATGATTGGAGGCAACACATTCAATCGGGATACTTCCTGGGGTATTCTTAAGTCCACGTGGCCTACAGGGAAGATGGCCTCTCGCATATGCGACTATTAGTGCATCGGTTGTGTAAAATTGAGAGGCGAGTTCGCACTTGGCATTCCAACTTTCTAGGTTGCTAGTGCATGTGTACATGGTAATTGATCCATTTGGAACACATTACATGTGCACTTTCTTGCATTCAAATCGACCTCGGCATTTCTATCACCATCAAGTACATAGTAGGTGTAGTAATGCGATGTTTGACATCCATCCGCCTACTCTTTTCATCCCGCTCTCGAACAATTTTCTCATTCAATCATTAATGGATATTTCATCTTCACGGCCACATTACGCCGTCCGCATACCACCTCATCAACATCATTAAGATTGCATCCAAAAGGGCCACCGAAGGGTATTCCTAAAGCATCCCCGAGCACGGCATTAAGACTCTCCGCGATATTGGTAGTCATGATGCTATATCTTCTACCTGGAAAAAACACACGAGCCCATTGCTCCTTCGAATATTTTCAGTCGTCAGGTAGTTATATATATCACTAGATACAAAATATATCTCGTTCATGACATGTCGAAAATCGGATTCATTATATGTCTTAGTGGCACGATAGAGTAGAGTCGATACATCGACATCCTTAAATTTGGCAACAACATTTTGTCTTAGATGGTAGATGCAAATTCCATGGTGTGCATCGGGAAAACTTCCTTAACGGCATTAGCAATAGATCGATGGCGGTCCGAGATAATAACCAAATCCTTCTTTCTCCGCCAACAAGCCATTTGTCTTTTCAAGAAACCATTTCCATGAAGCGTCATTCTCCGAGTCAACAATGGCAAATGCTAAAGGGTAAATTTGGTTGTTACCGTCCATACCGGTAGCCACTAATAACATACCTCGATACTTCCCCTTTAGATGCGTACCATCCACGGCTAATACGGTCGAATTAGAATACATGTCTAAAATCCACGTATACACACACCTAAAGCCATAAAATAATATTTGAAACAACCACCTTCATCACCTCAATCTCGGTCACAAGACCTCGATTGACTTGTTGGACACGCTCCAAGTAAGCCGCAAGTTGTTTGAACGAATCTTAGGAGAACCTCTAACCAATTTAATTGATTCTTCCTTTGCTCTCCATGCTTTGTCATAACTTATGTCCACATTGAATTTATCTTTTATTTCAAAGAATAATAGCTAGAGGTGGGTATGAATGTGTGGGTTGTTTATACTGTACATAATCGCCTCACCCAACACCTTACTCCTACCGATGCTCATGGTTGTTCATTTCAATCGAACACTCATGACAATTTATATATTTCACAACAACCCATAGATGCCCACCTCGCCGCCTAGTCACGCGTATCATCCACCCACAATTTTTATCCACATACTTGGCAACAAATCTAATCGTATCCGACTTTTTAACAATGTGTTGTCTATTTTTCAAAGATGCAAATTATTGCAAGTCGCCGAGTAAATTCTTCTTTCGACGGAAAACTTGACCAACCTGTAAATCATCATCTACCGAGATAGAGTTACAACCGCTTGTTTGATTGCTAATAGGCCCCACACCATCTTGCCTGGGCCGACAGATTCCTTTTGCATGATTGACTATCATGCCCAGTATGCCCACCTTCATGCCTACCTTCATGCCCACTTTTCTCGCCCACAATCCTATGCCCATCATCCCGCCCACAATCTTGCCCACAATCTTGCTTGTCCACATTCTTTGTCATTCTTATGCCCACTTTATCGCCCACAATCTTCGCCTACACTTCGCCTACCATTATCCCGCCCATCATCATGGCGATTTTTAAGTTGATGTTCTTGCCTACTCTCTAAGACGACTTTTGTGCCCACCCCGAGTTTAGCATTCCCCCTTGTCGCTTCCTCAACACCACCACCACAATCACCACCACTACCATCTTCGTCCTCCCAAAACAGAGGGTCATTCTCAAGGTCTTCAATAGTCATACCTAAATATTCTTCAAAACCGGATGTTTATTTGACAACCCCTTTGCCTTTATCGATGTTATTCTTGGGCGTGGTAGATCCTCTTGAACAATTGGGATGTAGATAGTTTCAACACCACCATCATTCTCTTCGAAGTAATAGGACAGTCATCGCCACTGACATATCTACATCCTCCCAAAACATAGGGTCATTCTCAAGTTCTTCCCATAGTCATATCAAAATATGGAAGTGTACTTGGTTTTCTTTTGCATTTCTTTTTAGTTTATTGATCTTACGCTTTTTCGTAAGAAACCGGAGGTGGCATAAGCTCTTCAATGATAGGTTCTTTTTAATTGGTAACATCACTTGATTGCTACTAGTGACTCCAAAGAGTGTTTTTTTCTTCTTATTTTCCCTTCTAATCGACAAACCTAATGCAGACAAAGGCTTCTCGCTATTCATGCGAACAAGTAGCTGACATCGTCATCATCGGTGGATGGACATGGTGGCAAAGGATCAACATGTTCATAGCCAAACCAATCGGTCAACTCTATTTCACACTCATATGGATTGAATTTAGAGAAAATATAAGCTTTCCGCAATAATTCGGCGTAAGTGAACTGCGAAGGGAATAGAACAGTTTTGGAATGTTTCCCGTATACCTCCATCGGGATGTACTTATGTCACAATCCCAAACTCCATCCCATAAGAGCATTATATGAACCCCCTGCAAAGCAAATAGATAGATATAAAAGATCGGTTTCGTTTCCGATTCACTTTGTCCTCCCAAACAAAATGACATTTGAATTTAATCGCCACACAAGTGCCCACATAAATACCCACCCAAGTGCCCACATCTTGTCATTCACTTTGTCCTCCCAAACAAAATGACATTTGAATTTAATCGCCCACACAAACCGCCCACACAATCGCCACATAAATACCCACCCAAGTCCCCACATCTGTCCGGTTCACTTGTCCACCCACAATTTTTGATATTTAACATAATCGCCACCCAATTGCCTACGGTTATGCCCACGTGTTTGCCTACTGATACAACTTGCGAAAAATCGAAACTCTTCAAATTATACCCATTTCAAAAATCGTGAAAAATTGGTTAATTGAACCATTTTGCGAAAATGAAAATCATTAACATTACACGAAAGAACAATCAAAACTAACATTTATCCATATTTTTTGATGCAAGAGCTGAGATTTATTGTCGAACACATGTCCTCGATTTTGCCTCCTTCAAACGCGTCGCATTTACTAGGGTTCGTAATTTTGAAGAAGAGCTCGAAAATCTTGTAATGTTGATCTCTTTGCTCGAAATGTTGAGAAGTAGGCTTGTAATGGTGAAACTAGGGTTTGTAATGGTGAAAAGGAAAGGCCCGCTAGAATTTGAAAATTTCACTCCCACCCATAAGTGCTCTCTTTTTCTTTTTTTTTTTTTTTTTTTTTTTTAAGTTATGGGTAAAGTAGACATTTTAGGTAGGGAAAAGGGGTAGATTTCATTAGTTAATAAAGTGGGGGTATTTTTCCTTAATACCCCCTTGTTGGGGGGTATTTTACCTAATTTCCCTATACATTTCCTATAAAGAGTAGCTTTGAATTTGGAAACATGATGCTCCTTTTTCAAGAGAGAGACATCAGTCCTACTCATACCTCACCAGTTATTCATTTTTGTTTCTCAGCAGATCATACTACAAGAATCTGCACACGCACACCCTTCCCCCCACCCCCACCCCCCACTCCCCCAAAAAAAAAAAAAAGAAAGAAAAAAAAAACGGATAACTACAAAAGTTATCCCGAGGTTTAGCCTAACTACAAAAACTCCAGTCATCTTTCAAAATTATAAATACCCCATTAAGATGTTACAAACACCCTTAGATTTGTATTTACCTAAAAACTACCACTAAATTATACCACCTCCACAAGTGCAATTTGTAAAATAGAAATAACGTCGAGGGGTAACACCTTAGGATAGTTTTTGTAATTTATCCAAAAATAAGAATAAAAATAGAACCGTATAAAATGGGCAGAGTCAACATATACGCTAAAGTAATTTGCAAATATACTGCAAGAATCCCAATTCAAATTAGTATCGATGCACCAGTATCCACAAGAGTTCAAAGTCAAATAAAAAAATTAACACAAAATTGAACCTACCTTACTCTCATTTGAGAGTCTCAATTCACCATACTACCAGCGTATGCAAACTCATGGATTTTAACATCAGACGCAATTTTATTCAGGTAAACCAAAAAAGCATTAAAAACCACATGATCAGAGCATTTTCAAGAACCTAATAGACAGATTCAGATTCAAGCAACCCAGTCTTCCCGTCATAAATATACAAGGGACACCTGCCTGTCCCTATTGCACTCGTTATGAATAATTAAACATGTCTAAGCATGTAAAGTAGCATATTCAAGTTACTCATCATTCCTCACATCATAATATATTGTTCACATCTTCCATCAATATCTCACTAAACTTGTTGAAGCACTCACTCACTAAAACAGCAGAGAAAATTATCTACACAAACCCGATAGAGAAGCCAATGCCTACTCCAGCAAAGGCATATTTGTTTCCTCTACGAGATAACCCAAACGCCAATGTTTTTTTTTTTTTTTTTTTTACAAATGGTAACGCATATTCTTTGATCTCAGTGAGTCACGGTGAAGCCCATTCAAAGTAATGGCAACGAGCACCTCTAGCAGCAGTCCAGTTCCCACATCCAAAGAAAAGGCTTCCTTGCTTAGGACCTGGTTTTGAATCACTCCTTTGCTGCTCGTAACCCCACAATAACAATAGTGATGGTACTGCGGCAGTGGAGGTCGAAGTTCTGGAAGTTTCTGAGATTGAGGTGAAACGAAAAGAGGTTTTTCCTGTGTTGGCTTAAATGAGAAGGAACCATCGCTAGTCTGGGAATCGAGTGCGTTGGTAATTGAGAATTTAAAACCCTTGTGCATTATCAAGGCGAGTAGGCGGGCAGTGTTTTTGGCATCATCTAGACCACAATGAGCGACCTTGCCAGGTGAGACCAGCTGTCTCAACTGCCTGTTTCAAATTGCATCTAACTCCACCGAAAACCTCTTGGAAAGGAACCCTCAGGTTGATCCATCTTGCCAAAGAGTTGAATTCATGTTAATTCACTTGGATTGAAATGAAAGGTTTAAGAGACTTGATAGCAACAAAGATTGAAAGCATAATACAATAAAAGCAAGAGTTAAGAGTACCGGTTGAAATATGGAGGCTTCCTAATTTTTTTGTAACGGCACTCAGATTCCAGCATCACCCGGCAATCCCAGTTAGACCATGTTACAACAGCAAAGTTGGTGTTCTTTATTCCCTTCTTTTCAAGCCATTTGTCATGTCTAAGAAGAGCTTCGCTTAGTGTAACTCCTCTGTCCACCTAGAAAGGTCAAAATATTAATTACTCGGTGAAAGAAGATGGCATCAGCAATTTTTGGGAACAAGGTAAAAAGTTCAAAATATTCGCAGGCATCTCAGATCATTCAAATTTAACCAAATCACAATGTATAGCAATTATTCTCAAGAAGTCCTATAATTATTTTTGCAAATTACCCAAACTAGCTTGGTCTCAATTTATCTCTCACAACATAGTGCTCTAGGACGTCAAAATTTAGCATGTTTTTATCTAGTCTTTACTACTCAAGACCAATGGCGTAGCCAGGAAAATTTACTGGGGTGGGCCGATACACGGAATCGGGTAGGCCAAATAAAAAACTAATAGAAAAACCATATAAATTTTAAAAAAAAAAATTACCTTATAAATTTTATTTTTTTTTTTTAAAATTAGGGGGGGCAGGGCCCAGATTGGCCCCCTCCCTCCGCCACTGCTCAAGACTCAAGAGAAGTCACTTAAGTTCTAACTCCAAGTGTCATGCAATTTTTCAACAGTCAGAGCAAGTGGAGAATTATTTGACTCAATGCTGTGCAGATAAAGAATAGAGAGCATTACAACTTATAATGCCGATCAAAAATTGTTTTTGTCCATTTACAGAAAAAGTACTTTAGTATGACGGAATAAGTATTATCACTGGTATGTTTTAACCGTTTTGAAGACAAGAAAGACAATAGAATGACATTGTTCCCTTTATGGTCCCTAGCAGGTGAAAGGTTATTATCTGCTAAGATAGAAAAGGGAGGCAAATAGTCGCGGTTAGCTCCCAAGTTAACTTGGAGCAAGGCGAAACATGGTCATTGTGGTGTGGCATGGGATACCCCTCATTCAATCTAAATGATATCCTACCATAGGCGTGAAAATGATACAAAGCAAACTATATCAGGGAGAGATAGCATCGCGCACATACAGATGCATATGAAAAGACTAAATAGATGATATAACCTGAAGTTGCTGTATTCCAGTCAGATCTTTGCAGAAATCACTCAGGACATGGTTGCATGTTGGCCGCACGTAAGTTTGAAAACAAGCTTCTAATTGCCCAGTAATGCTGCTCACTATTACAGATGGGAACTCAATTATCTCTTGGGGGTGAGGATTTTTCTCTTTGTCACATGTGGCCTCAAAATCGATCACAACGAAATATTGAAAATCTTGGAATTGGTAATCATATGGATAATTTTGAGGAACCATGTTTACTGGCGCATACTGGAATCTGTAGTTTACAGCAAAAGGGTGGAATTGGCCCTGAAAGGCATTCAGTTGGCAGAGTGAAACAGTGTTAGAGTCAGGACTAGCAGACCATGAGCCAAAGTCATGATGATAGATGGGCCGTTGTGTACATTCTTCTGAAGATTCTAGAGGCTCACTGCTTGAAAGGCAATCTGGATCTTTGAAATTACCACCTGGTTTAGCACGGAGCCCATCGTGAAGCTTCGGAAAGCCTTCAGCATAGATATTATTATATTGCAAAGTGCAGGGGTGGTGACCCTTACTTTGGAGGCCTTTTATGGGTGCCTCATAATTCCTCTGTGTAGTATCTGCATCATAAAATTGAGGAACAACATTAATTCAACATTTCAACATGCAACATTTCAACATGCACGATAGGGTCTGGAACCTAGCAGCTAGAAGAAACCATAGCTCCATACTTAATTGAGTGGCTTGAGATAAAGATATATATAGATACATATACATATATATATATATATGTATATGTAAATACTAAAAGTTATTCTCCGGAACAGAGGTTCATCTCACGCTTAAATAATAAATCTCGGCCGAGGATACAAGCAGTAGATTTTTTTTTTTAAAAAGAAAATCTACTTAGTGCTATCTTGTTAGAAGTTGGCTCTCTTTTGACTGACAGAAGAAGTCATCTTCATGAGGATTGGTAGTTTAGCAGCTTCTCTCCCTAGCCCAGCTACATGAGGAGGTGAGAGATTCTGTTATATCAAACATCGGTGATATCAAAAGATCATAGGCCTGCCAAATGTTCTATCCAAAAGAATCTTGAAAGCCATGTCTTCGGACATGCCAGACCAGTTTTGCTATGTGCTAGTCTGGCCCAGGTAAGTTGAACTGATTCAAATGGTATGAGTCTTAACTTGAAATATATTTTCAGTTTGTCCAATTAAAACAGGTTGCTTGAAACAATGTAATTGGGTCAATTTTCAACAATCAACTATCCGGACCACTAATTTCTTATTCTATGATTGATAAATTCATGACGAAAAATGATTTATTGGCTTTCATCTAGTATGTTATATTAGGGAAAAAAAAAAAAAAAAAGTGGGAGAGAGATATTTCAGAATCAAACAGCATAAAAAACTAAAATGCCAGAACTAATTTGTAAATAAATCAACTCTTAGTTAGTAATCTAGGCTGAAACATAAGTTAGAAATAACAAAAAGCTATTGAGCTGCATAAGCTTTTTAAAAGAAAAAGTTAAACCCAACACTACCTCTATATTTCAACAAAACAAGGGTAACAAATTATAGGAAAAATCATCCGCCTCACTAAGAACAAGCTTTAACCAAGGTGAAATTTCTTGTACAATTTTTCGCACTTCTACTATCACAGCTCCTTTCAAGCTTAAGCCCATCAACAGATATCATCCAATTCAATGACTTTGACATGTCTTTTATTTCCCTAGAACAGATATTGAACATCATACTTAGAGCAAAATCTAACAAAGAAGTTACATGGTAAAGAAAGACAAGGAGGGTGTGCGAATAAGTTACTTCTTCATTTGCTATGCCTTTACTTGGTATCGCTCAGTAGTACACCTTTCTTGCCAGTAAACTATTACAAATATAATTCCTATTTGTATTTTGAAGGAATCATTTTAGGTTTCTGGTTTTCCATCAGACACACAAACATTAATCTGTATTATCTTTCACTTATAGCCCAGCAATTGAACACCTTTTTTTCTGTTTCTTTTTTGTTTTGTTTGGGGCTGGGTGAGAGGGGGAGGGAGAGAGCATGCTTACAGCTCCCATTTACCTCAACACCTGGTCCTCACCTCTAGTCACATCATCCACAGAAGACTTTCGACAAGAATAAAGATACACCTTCTAGCAGGTGTGATCAGCCTGCACTAATTGGCTTAATAACACAACTTGATACAAGAACTCTAGACATGGACCACAACCAAATTGCACAATATGCAGTCCTCCGTCTGCGCATTACATAAGTGAAGGAAATGCAAAGGCTACATACATCTGATCTTCTTTCTTCCAGAAACACAAAAAGACGAACCAAAAAAGAAAATTAACAAAGTAAAAGATAAAGAAAATAGTCATGGTAAATAGGACATTTTTTCTCAATATTATTACTTTTTGTGGCATGTTACATATCCTCATTTACAAACTTTAGTTTTATTCTCAGAGTCAGAGTTGATTAAACCTCACCATCGCTAACACTACATCACATAACTTAGACACAATCAGAGTGGAGACACACTCTAGGAGGATAAAATCCAAAATGTTCACAACCCTAGTCCTGTAATGATAAATACCCTTGGGTGAAACTATATAATCAACACATCACCAACTTTCCATGGGGATAGCGTTTTGTGATACGCGAAGGACAGTGATCCAGTCACTTTCTGATTACAACCATTGTTCATATGCATATTACCACCCCCAAAGTCCATAACAAACATCCACCATTCTAGTCCTTCAACAGAGTTGCACTCCAAAATTTTAAGCCCAACACGATCACCAAATTCCACTCACACAACAACCAAAAATCTGAAATAAACAAAATTTTCATCAAATACCGATCTTTCTAAAATCCCCCAAAAACAGAAATAAAAAAAAGAAATAAAAAAATTCTAATTGTGCCTAATTTCGCAGGAAAAGCACAACACACATTGTAAACACAAAAACAAAAGAGAAAGAAGATACCTTTATGCTCTAAAGCAATCATCATGTTTCTGAATAAAATTAAGATCCGCAAGCAAGTACATCAGATCTCCCTCTTAAGTTTCCCCTCTACAGTTACAGTTCATATACAGAATAAAGCATCAATACACACTGCAAACAGTATAAATATATCTAAATATTATACATACATGTATTTACACATAAAGGGGGTCGATTTGGGGGATGGAGTGAGGTGGGGGGTAGGAGTGGGGTTACCTTCTTGCTCTAGCGAGTTGGAGAGGGAGTGAAACTGAAGAGAGCGTTTTTTGTTCCGATGTAAAAGAAGGTTAGGTTTGGCATTAATTAATCAATAATATACCTTTTAAATATTATTTATTCCCAAATTTTTATTTAATATACGAATTACGAACTAATTATTTTAGTGGAAAAAATAATAAACCCCCAAACTATACGCGATTTTCTACATTACCCCTAAACTATTTTTTTTCTACTTAACCCCCTCAACTACACGAAAATTTCTACGGTCACATCCCATCCTCCCCGTCGGCGGATCTGATGGGAATATTCCGTTGGCGGGGAGGAGAAGAGGGCACCGTAGAAATTTTTATTTAGTTTAGGAGATTAAATAGAAGACTTGGTTTCAAAAATTGTGCATAGTTGGGGGGGATACATTAAAATTTTCATAGATTTTTATATTTATACTTATTGTGCATTTGTATAAAAACAAAGTATTAAATTAAATCATAGTTTTATAACTTCACAAGTTATTATGCATGATTTCCAAACGAATGACTCTGACTCTGAAAAATATTTAGATACTAAAACAAACATTTCTTTAAAGCAAAATAAAGAATATAAGCTTTGAAAACTCAATCAAATATAGAAATGACATTCATCTCCACTATATGACTGTTTTTATTCGATGCATAAGCAATAGAATGGTCAAGAATAAGAATGACAATTTCGACGCGGCCCACGAGTACCTTCCCGCCCCTGCCTCGTTTGGGTCACCCCGCCCATGACCCCGACAGGGCATGTCCAGGTATCACTTCCACACCAGGAGTACCCGCCCGCCCCGCCTATGTTTTTTAATATATTTAATAATTTTTGTAAAGAATATTTTATAAGTATATAAAAAATAAAAAATTTATTCATTTTTTCTATTTAAATTTATTTAATGTGGGGTAGGAGGGGCAGACCTGACTCGCCCATGCCCCGCGGCGGGTTGGGCCATCCCTAATAAAGAACCCAACAAACCGAAACACTATTTTGACAAAATCAATGAAATTATACCATATTATATAAGCATACACATATATTTATGGGCACACATAATTCAAGCATTTACAATTTGATATGCACATGGGGAAAAGTCGAATCTGGTAAGCTAGTAAATCTAAGAATTGAGGAAGAATTAAATGAAATTTTAAAGTTGATTTAACTACTAGAAAAAAATTTAATATACCCCCTAACTATGCATGATTTTCACATTCCCCCCTAAACTATTTTTTTTTTCTAGTTAACCCCCTGAACTACACGAAAAATTCTATGGTCCATCTCTTCCACCCGTCGGCAAATCTGACCGGAATATTCCGCCGGTGGGGATGAGAGATGGGACCGTCGAAATTGTCATCCCTATTCTTGACCATTATATTGCTTATGCATCGAATAAAAACAATCATATAGTGGAGATGAATGTCATTTCTATATTTGATTGGGTTTACAAAGCTTGTATTCTTTATTTTGCTTTAAAGAAATGTTTATTTTAGTTTCTAAATATTTTTCAGAGTCAGAGTAATTCGTTTGGAAATCATGCATAATAACTTGTGAAATTATAAAACTATGATTTAATTTAATACTTTATTTGTATACAAATGCACAATAAGTATAAATAAACATCTATGAAAATTTTAATGTACCCCCCGAACTATGCACAATTTTTGAAACCAACCCCTAAACTATTTTCTTCTATTTAACCCCCTAAAATACATAAAAATTTCTATGGTGCCCTCTTCTCCTCCCGCCAACGGAATATTCCCATCAGATCCGCCGGCGGGGAGGATGGAATGGGACCATAGAAATTTTTGTGTAGTTGAGGGGATTACATAGAAAATATTTAGTTTAGGGGACAATATAGAAAATTGCGTATAGTTTGGGGGGTTTATTAATTTTTCCTCATTTTTATTTATATGCAAACTAATTATTTTATGAGGGTAAAATGGTAGGTTTAGTCCGATGACAATAAGATTGTGGCAAAAATATTATCCTTCTCAAATTCCATTTGGCAAAACCACCCAATGCATCTAAGAAATTCCTAGATTTTAGTACTTATTTTGAATCTCCATCGAATTGAGGACTGAATCCTAGAGTTTTTTTAATGATATAGGATGATTTTTAAAAATGACCAATTTTAATGCACCAATGTAATTATAGGAATAATGTTGTAATTTACTTTCTTTTTTTGTGCAAGTGTAAAATAAAAAAATAAAAAAAAGAATTAATTTTTTGATTGTTTAGGTTTATTATGATTAATAAAAATTATACAATAATATTTTCATCCTATACGAGATTGTTTGATTTGACTTCACAAATGATTAAGCATGTGTCAAAATTATTAAGTTATATGAGTGTCTATTTGGATGGAGCGATTTTAAATCCAATGTATTTGAAAATTAATGAATTTTAAATACATTGAATTTGAAATTCATATCTTATTTGGATGATGTGGATTTGTGTAGGAATTTCAAATTCATCGTATAATTTTGATAAAATAATTTAAAAGCTCAATTCAATTTCTTAATCGACATTTAATAAGTGTGTGTAAGTGTGTGCAAATGTGTGCAGTGTAGAGCTGACAATGGGTCAGTAAGCCCGACCCAAGCCCGCCTGTGCTTTTGCAAAATTTCAGTCGGGTCGGTCGGCCGATTTTAGTCGGGCCTTGAAATTGCTTGGCCCAGCCCAACCCTTGCATATAACCTATGTACAAATTTTGGTCGGCCCAAAAATCGGGCTAGCCTACCAGTAGAGGCCATTCGGGCGGGCAAACAGGCCGTCTTTTTCGGGCCTAAAATTCTCAGAGCCCTAAATTCACCCCAACCAAACCCGGTGGCTAGGCCGACCCGGGACCTGGTGGGTTTTGCCACCTCTAGTGCAAAGTATGTATAAATATGTGCGAGTGTATGCAAGTGTGTGTAGTGTCTGCAATGTGTAGTGTGTGTATGTGTGTGTGCGATTAAGTGTGTAGTGTGTATGTAAATGTGTGTGTTGTGTTAGTGTGCAATGTCTATAAGTGTGTGTGTGAATATGCAAGTGTGTATAAAGAAAAAATAATAGATTTCAAATGATTATGTTTTGGGAAAAATGAACTAAAAACTTAAAGATGAATTTGAAATCCAATTATTTGGATTCATATGACAAACAATGTTGTGGGTTTAGCTAAAGATTTCAAATCACCCATCCAAATGCCCTTGATAGTCCTTGATTTATTTAAAATTTATTGACGAGTTAAATTATTTAAATACAATTATAAACTTAATACAAAAATTTGAACAACCTTTAGTTATATGGAATATATTCAATAGGAAGAGCCAAACAAAAAAGTATATAAATAAAATTAAAAGAGAAATGGGGGAAGGAGGGGACCACCTACTTTGGATATTTATGATATTAGTGGTCTTGATGAAATATTGATGTATATCTATTGTTAAAATGATTATTATTATTATTTGTAATACTCGAATTTTTATTTGGGCTTTTTATTAAGATTGAGATATTATTAGATTAGAGTTAGTTTATTTAAGGGCTAATTTATTATTTTTAAAATCCAAGTCCAAGTTATCTAGTCGAAAAATCACATTGGCCCAAATCCAAGTTTACGAAGAGGCTCATTCCAATGTCAGTTACCCATACCCAAATTTGAGCCTAACCCATTATTTAATTTTAACCCATTAACAAATCCTACTCTAAATAGGATTCTAGATTTCCAGATATACATCATAGTTTATCTCTAATAGGGTTTTTAGACTCATAATAATCTATGACAGCTAAATCAAGCCTCAAATATAAAACAAGTAGCCCTAATGATATTTTATGTATTCTCGTACTCTTTCAAAACATGTATACTTTGTTATATTTTTTTTCCTCACGTAAAATTATTTCTACTCATGAAAAATCTCTCTGTCCAAAATCCCAAACTTACCACCCTCGCCGGAATTTCGAACGTCAAATCCTTAAACTCGAAATCAATTTCCAAACCTACACATCCAAACAAATTCGGATTCAGCCCAACATGAATGATACATAAAAATTCAAAACAAAAGGGACGACAGTCGTAAGCCATCATCCTCATGGCGTCGCCGGAAAACCCAAGAAAACCCAGCTGAAAAATCTCGAACCCAGCCGTCGCGGGAAAATTCCACAATCAACCCTGATATCTACTCGAATCGGCCCCCTTGCCGCCGTTTGCCATTGGTGTGCATGGGTTGAAACTTGAGTCGAAAGAAAAATAAATTTAGAGATGAGAGGGGGTCTTGTCGACGGCAACAGAGAATAGAAATAAGGAAGAAGAAGTGGAGGATTGGGTACTGTTACAGAAAAGAAATTTGAGGAAGAGAAGAAAAAAAAAATAAAGAAAGCAAGGAAAGAAAGAGGAAGAAGAAATAAGGGGGCTAGGAAAGAAGAATAAAATAAAAAGGAGAGATAAGAAAATGTTGAGAGAGAATGTGAGTTGGGTTGGATGGTTGTTGACCGAAATAGGGAGGAAACAAAGAGATAAGAAAAAGTGGAAAAGTGGGAGAAAAAGGGAAAGAAAGAAGAGAGAGAAAGGGAAAGAGGAGAGAGAGATGGGAAGAGAGAAGAGAAAAGGATGAATTTTGGGAATGTTGTCCCCCATTAACCAATGACATAATCGCCCATCAGTTATAAACTATCCAAATTAGCCTTTGATTTTATACTATACTTTTAATTCCAATTTAGCCTTCAATTCTATTTTTATATTCTATTAAGTCCCTAAATTAGGATTTGAGATTATTATTTCTAAGTTTTAAGTTTAGAATTTTTCGAGGTTTTGACTAGTATTATGTTTTTACTGTTAGCGATTTATCGAGCGAGGATTAAGATACTTGATCCGACACTTTCAAGTTCCACTTATTTTTTAAAGTTATGTTCAAGGTGAGGTTTATTTTCTAAACTTTATGTCTTGATAAACTTAGATTATTTTGCATGATTGTGAAGACGGTTGCTTTAGACACCCATGAGCCGAGACTCAAGAGGTCCAGGGTCGATGTATCCTTAGGTGGAACCTGCAGTGCAAATCTATGTATATGTCTATGGTTTTTCAAAGAATCTATGATATGTTCTATTGGGTTGTATTTGCGTATTCTTGTGAGATATCTGTGTATTTAGCTTGGACAATTTTTACTCCATCGTGTGTCGCTCACCCCATATATAACAAATTTTTCGAATTGAATGAAATGGCGTTAGCAAGAGCGGTGGATATGACAAGGCCTCACGGATTTTTATGAGTCTTTATTTTTTTTTTAAAAAAATAAATTATGTTGAAGTATTTGATTTCTTTCAAGTTGTTCAGTCATTAATTTTTATTTCAAGTTTATTAGTAATTGATAGAATTAGACGATGATCAAACTTTTTGTTTATGAAATATATTATTTTCGGGCCGCAATTGAAGTAGTTTATTTTTATTTTTAAATTATATGTGTCCTTTTTCATCGTTAAAATTAGGTAATCAGAGACCCACAGAGAGCAAAACCCCGGATGTACGCCATGACCTAACAGGACGCACAAGAGAGATCGAGACAATGTCGGTATGTTACGAGTTTTTAATATACATGTTCTTGTACTTTTTGATATCGGTGCTATGATTCTTTCATATCTCTGCGATATTTATTGATGGGTGAATAATGTGATGTGAGTCTCGTGGAACCTTTGGGGTTAGGATTCCAATCGGGTAATGTTGGGAAATTTATTTTATAGATTTTGATGAATGTCATGTAAAACTTAAACTAGAAAGTTGGCACCCCATTTTCATTGTAATTTACATTGTAATAGATAAAATGAAAAAGCCGAGTCAAGTCACCACGCCGGAAATACAAGAAGTCAATCGAAAAATCAAGTGAAGACTCGTTGTGGAACAACTAAGTATGGCCAAGATAGAAGATCAAGAACTCGGCTGAAGATGCATTAGTTGAGGATAGGGGTGGCAATTTTTGACACGACGACGATAAAGACGACACGAAAAACGATACGAAAATAAGCGGGTTAGTGTTTTTTATCGTGTTCGTGTCCTTATCGTGTCGACACGATAAGGACACACGAAAATTTCGTGGTCGTGTTCGTGTTTTTATCGTGTTTACACGATAGTGACACGAACACGAGCAAGCGACACGATAATGACACGACGACACGAACACGATAATGACACGTTTACTGTTAGTGATACGATAATGACACGACACGAACACGATAAGGACACAATAATGACACGTTTTGTTAGTGACACGATAACCTCGATATTTTTATATTTGTGTCGTGTATTATCGTGTAAAATCGTGACATGTCGTGTTATATCGTAATTTGCTATCGTGTATTAACGTGTAAATCATTTTCTTTTTGTTTTTGACTTATCGTGTCACTATCGTGTCGTGTCGGTCGCGACACGAAAATTTTCGTGTTCGTGGTCGTGTCGGAGCGAGATCCTTATCGGTCGCGGTTCGTGTTTGCCCTTATCGTGTCAGTGTCATTATCGCGGTCGACACGAAATACGATTTTGCGATAACACGATTTGACACCCCTAGTTGAGGAACATTTGTGTGAAGAGTCGAAGAGTCAGTCAAGTCAACCGAAGCCAAGTCTCAAGTTGAAAGTGACCGGATGAGTCATCCAAGGATTGAAGTTGACTCAAGTCACCGGGGTATAAAAGACGCGATAAGTCAAGACAACCGAATGAGATCCGTTAATGTAAGTCAAGAATGTTACCTGAATGGTAATAAGTTAAAGTTGTCGAGATAAAATGCTAGTTCCGGTTGTGTGCAAAAGGAACAAACCAATGAGAAGATCTTTGCACAAGTGTCGAAACGCCGCAATGCCGCAAGACATTAAATCCGAGGAAATGTCAACATCAAGGATCGCAACAAGACAAGTGATAAGGTCTTTTTATGCATGTTTTATGTGTATATTTAAGTATGATTTGAGTTATTTTATTGTTAGTTTCATAAATTTTTGATTGTACATGGTTCACATTACTCGAGGTGCTTTTATTGGTGTAGATTGATGATTTGAGCATTTTTGGTGAATTTTGGGCCATGGTTTCATGTCAAAATATACCCGTGGGTTTCTCGGATGCAAAAACACTCAAAATCCCAAGCTAAACGCGTCATTTCGGGGCCTTTTTTTCAAACACGGGCGGGGTGTGTTTTAAAGCACATCCGTGCTTTTTAAAAGTAAAAAACGAGCAATTTTCTTTCGACCTCGACGTACAAACACGGGCCGTGCTTTTCAAGACGGCCGTGTTCGGGAAAATCCGCGAACACGGCCTGCCGTGCTTTTAAAGCACGGGCGTGCTTTTCGTCCAGACTTGGTTTTTCTTTGGCGGAAATTATGGAGACTTTCCCTTCTTGCTTTTTGACAACCTTTGAGCAACTTTTACACCTCATTTTGATGCACCAAACTCTATTATTCCCTCAATTGTCATGTGGACACAATGATTCAACCAACTCAACCATGAATGTGCACACATGATTCAACCAACTCAACCATAAATGTGCACACAATGATTCAACCAACAACCATGGAAGTGGAGCATTTGTTAGCATTATTGATGTGTTCTTTCACAAAGATGGTGCCTATAAAAGCCAAGAGTTTGAGTTGGGAAAGGGATATAATTCATGTAGTATTCATTGATAGAGAGATTCATTGTATATTCATTGTATATTCTAAGTTTCAAAGCAAAATACATTGAGAGGATAAAAGAGAGGTATAGTTGGAAGTTGAAGAGCAATAGAGGAGAGAAGGCTTGGAGCTCAACATCATTGCAATCAACCAAGGAGGAAGTCTTGTATTGGTCTTGAATAAGAGTTAAGTACACCATGTTCATTTTATTCATATCTTCTTGTGTAATATACTCTTTTGTCAAAACCATGTGTAGCTAAATTTCTAGTGTTTGAATGTAATGAACTCTAGAATGAATTTGTGATTAAGGCTTGTATGTTTTTAATAGAATCTTCATGTTTTGTGTGATTCACTTATATTATGCTTTATTCATTCGAATTGGTATATGCGCAATATTGATTTGAAGTTTATTTTTCATCCGGAAATCGAGAGATTCATGGTGATATAGAACTTATATAAGTGAAAAGAGTTGCATGCAATCCTAGATATAGACGACATAAATCTTCCGGATTAGGGTCAAACCTAATATGGGAATTCACAAATCGTTATAATGTTGTCTTGGGGGTTTTAACTAGAAAGAGATTTCAGTTGATCAACTTGAGATTAGAAGTTATTCGCTCGATAGAGGGTTTAACTTAAATCGGGAATTTCTACGTTCATGAAACATGAGATTTTACTAAAAGAGGTTGGTTTTGCTTAAGGGATTATGGTTGTATTTTTATCTTGTTAAATCACAAAAACATTCTAGAGGGATTTACATTCAAACACATTTCTAGCTCTTGATTTCTTAATTCTACAATCTATTTTTATTTGATCTTTTGTAAGTTGCAATTATTTTAAAATTCTCTATTTTTCATTTTCATTAAACAAACAAAACTCGAAAATTGCTAGATTAAATAACAAAAAGACGGTAATTATTAGTACTTACAATCCTCGTGGGAATGACACTCGGTGACTCAATAATCTATACTACAAAACGATAGGTGCACTTGCCTATGGTTTTCTAGAGTAACTTTTGAGCCATCAACAAGCCAACGAACACAAGTGACTTTTGAAACCGTCTATCTCTTCAACGCGGATTTTCAAAAGTTCACTATAAAAGGTCGATGAAATTCATTGAGAAAAGGTTACCTTGGTTACCCGAACCACTTAACAAGCAAGTAATATTCAAGTCGCAAACTTGAAATATTCTCAAGTATATTCAAACAAATCCTCAAGCCTCGAAACTCGAATGAAATCGATCTAACACAAGTCGTGAAGGAAATACAACTTCAAATCACCAAGAGGAAACTTTGAAGAATCAAAAGGGTCTACTATCCAAGGAGGATTGTAGGAATGTTCAAGGTCGAACCAGAATCAAGTTATTGGAGGGCTTCATGATCAAATCCACGAGCTTGAGAAAGAGAGTCAAGTAGCAAGACACCTACCCCGTGAAGAAACCGAGCCGGACGAGAAGCCACTGTGTGATCAAGGTTGTCTCTAGATCGTTGACCACTTTGTAAACATATCTTTTACATAGTGGATTCCTCCAGGAGTTGGAGAAGAGGGGATTAGAAGAATTACCCTATCTTCTAACCTCTATAAAAATCAACTCGTGTCATTTATTTTTCAAAGACATTTACTTTCTCGCATACTTATATTATATCCGTTGATAAACTTATTTGCTATCCACCGATTAATAACCAAGTGCTAAAATCAAGTGTTAAAACAAGTTTAAAACAATTCAAAGGGTGTTAAGTCTTCCACGATAAAACCAACACAACCAAGTTAAGGTTCGGGTTAAAAATTGTGAGTTGTTCTATCAACAACTCTATCTAGTCTGTTGAGTGGCTAACTCTGCTGAATAACCAACTTAGATGTTCCTCAAGGACGCAGCTGTTTGAGTTAACTTTGTAATATTTTAAAAGGATTAAAATCGAAAAATGGTAAGGTTTATTCAACCCTCTTCTAAACCTTACTCACACCCCCTTGGGACCAAGGTAAAACTATAGTGGTGAACATAGAGTAAGCGGTACTGTTGAACATAGATGGAAGAACTCTAGAAGCAAACCCATATGTCATAAGGATGAAGGATTTTGATGTAATCCTAGGAATGGATTGGTTAAGCTAGAACCGAGCAAACATCTTGTGTCATGAGAGGGAAATAAATTTCCATGTGCCTAGAAAAGCGAATTTCACTTTCCATGGGACTAAATCTGGTGTTTCGCCACGAGTTATATCAACAATGAAAGCCGTGAAGATGCTAAGGAAAGGAGAATGCCAAGCATTCTTGGTGAATGTAATGGCTACCCCGACTAAAGAGAGAACAAACGTTGATATCCCGATTGCCCGAGAGTACCCTGAGATTTTTCCAGAGGATTTACCTGGAATGCCGCCAGATCGACAAGTGGAGTTCACGATTGATCTGGTATCGGGAGCAACACCAACGTCAAAGGCACCATACAGAATGGCACCTAGGGAGTTGGAAGAACTAAAGGTGCAATTACAAGAATTGCTGGATAAGGGTTATGTGTGACCGAGTGTGTCTCCATGGAGAGCTCCTGTTTTGTTTGTTATGAAGAAAGACGGTACAATTAGGATATGTATCAACTAACGAGAGTTAAACAATCTCACGAGCAAGAACAAATACCCCTTACCCCACATTGAGGATATGTTTGATCAATTAAGAGGAGCTAGAGTTTTCTCGAAGATTGATCTAAGATTTGGGTATCACCAAACCAAGATCAAAGAAGCGAGATATACCAAAATGGCATTTAGGACCCGATATGGACGTTACGAGCTTATTGTGATGCCATTTGGGCAACACACCCGCGATCTTTATGGACTTGATGAAGAGAGTGTTTCATTCTTACTTAGATCGGTTTGTCATTGTGTTCATAGACGACATATTGATCTATTCAAAGGATAAACAACAACACGAAGAGCATTTAAGAATTGTGCTGAGACACTTTGCAAAGATAAACTTTATGCGATGTTCAAAAAGTGTGAATTTTGGGTGGAGGGAGTGGTGTTCTTGGGGCATGTGGTTGCCGCTCGTGGTATTGAAGTGGACCGGCCAAAGTGGACGCTATAAATGATGGGAAGCGCCATCGGCCGTAGGTTAGGTACGCAGATTCTTAGACTTGTTGATATAACAGCTCATCGGTTCATTGAGGGTTTTATTAAGATTCTTTGGACCAATGACCCGACGAGGAGAAAGGGATAGAAATTCCAGTGGATCGAGAAATGTGAAACCGTTTCCAAGAGTGAAATGGAGATTGGTTATCGCGACCTATTTTGACAATACCTAATGGATTAGAAGGGTTCGTTATTTATAGTGATGCGTCAAAACAAGGTCTTAGATGTGTACTCATGCAACAAGGGGAAGGTGATAACTTATGCCTTGTGACAATTGAAGCAACATGAGCTTAACTATCCCACACATGACTTGGAGTTAGCAACCGTAGTACAAGCCCTGAGGATATGGTGACATTACTCGTATGGAGGAAAATGTGATATCTATACAGATCACAAAAAGTCTCAAGTACTTCTTCACGCAGAAAAAATTGAACATGAGACAACGAAGATGGTTGGAGTTAGTCAAAGATTATGACTGTACTATCCACTATCAACTAGGTAAAGCCAATATGGTGGCTGATGCCTTGAGTCAAAAGAACAGTGGTGAATCGACGAGTATGATCACTTTGAGCAAGAGCGATTGATCAAGGATTCGTTAACATGAAAATTGATGTGGTAGTACCGCCAATTAATATCAAAGATATCATATCTGCTATGGTGGCGGAGCCGACTTTGAGAAATCAAATCAAGGAGGCACAAACGAAGGATAAGTTTTTGTGCAAAATGAGGGAGCAAGCTTTAGTTGGAAACATTAGAGGTTTCACATAAGCACTGACGGTACACTTACTTATGAAAGGAGAGTTTATGTGCCAAAACCTGAATTTTGATTTGGCTTTTTATTAAGATTGGGATATTATTAGATTAGAGTTAGTTTATTTAGGGGCTAATTTATTATTTTTAAAATCCAAGCCCAAGCAATCTAGACCAAAAGTCACATTGGCCCAAATCCAAGTTAACCCAAGTTCAGGTCCATTCCAATGTCCATTACCCAAGCTATCCAAATATGATTCTAATTTTTATATATACATCCCACAAATCTGTTAATTTTTTTTTATCTCTAGCCTTTTCTTTTTAACAGATCTCAAGTTTATCAGATTTTTTTTAATTCCAGTTTATCTCTAATAGAGTTTTTAGACTCCTAATAATATAGCTATCAAGCCTCTAAATAATAAATATAAAACCAGTAGCTAGCACTAATAATATTTTACGTATTCTCATACTCTTTCAAAATAGGTATACTTTGTTATATTTTTTTCCTCACGTAAAATTATTTTTCCTCCATGGAAAATCTCTCTGCCCAAAATCCCAAACTTATCACCCTCGTCGTAATTTCGAACGCCAAATCTCTAAACCTGAAATCAATTTTCAAACCCACACATCCAACCAATTTTGGATTTCAGCCCAACCATGAATGATGCAAAAAAATTCAAAACAAAAGGGACGTCAACCGTAAACCACCACCCTCGCTGCCGTCGCCGGAAAACCCGATAAACCCCAGCCAAAAAATCCCAAACCCATCCATCGTGGGAAAATTCCACAATCAACCCCGATATATGCTCGAACCGACCCCCTTGCCACCGTTTGTCGCTGGTGTGCATGGGTTGAGTCGAAAGAAAAAAATAGAGATGAGGGGGGGTTTGGTCGACGGCAACAGAGAATAAAAATAAAAAAGAAGAATGGGGGATTGGGTACTGTTACAAAAAATAAATTCGAGGAAGAGAAGAAAAACAAAATAAAGAAAGGAAGGAAAGAAACAGGAGGAAGAAATAAGGGGGCTGAGAAAGAAGAAGAAAAGAAAAAGGAGAGATAAGAAAAAGTTGAGAGAGAAAGTGAGTTGAGTTGGATGGCTGTTAACCGAAACATGGAGGAAATAAGGAGATACGGAAAAGTGGAAAAGTGGGAGAAAAGGGAAAATAAAGAAGAGAGATAAAAAGGAAGGAAAAAGAGAGAGATAGAGAGAGATGGGGGTTATACGTATGGGAAGAAGGAGAAGAGAAAAAGAGAAATTTTGGGAATGTGGTCCCCATTAACCAATGATAGAAGCACCCTTAGTTCTAAAAACCATCCAAATTAGCCATTGATTTTAAATTCTACTTTCAATTTCAATTTAGCCTTCAATATTATTTTTTATATTCTATTAAGCCCATAAATTAGGATTTGAGATTATTATTTCTAAGTTTTAAGTTTAGAATTTTTCAAGGTTTTGACTAGTATTATGTTTTTTCTTGTTAGCGATTTATCGGCGAGGATTAGACGTGCGTCTTGAATCCGACACTTTTAAGTTCCACTTATTTTTTCAAAGCTACATTCAATGTGGTGTTTATTTTCTAAACTTTACTTGTCCTTATTAAATACTTAGATTATGTTGCATGATTGAAGACGATTGCTTTAGTCACCCCCATGAGTCGGGAACTCAAGAGGTCCCGGGGTCAATGTATCACTCAAGTGGAACCCCGCAGTGTAATCTATGTCTATGTCTATGGTTTTTCAAAGAATCTATGTTATGTTCTATTGGATTGTATTTGAATATTAATGTGAGATATATGTGTATTTAGTTTGGACAATTTTTACTCCAATAGTTGTGTCGCTTCACCTCATATATAACTAACTTTCGGTGAAGGAGATGACGCTGGCCAAGAAAGCGAGTGTATATGACAAGACTCGTGGATTTTTATGAGTGTTTAATTTTTTTCTAAAAAATTATGTTGAACTATTTGATTTCTTTCACATTGTTTAAGTCATTAATTTTTATAAACTTAGTAATTGATAGAATTAAACGATGATCAAACTTTTGTTTATGAAAAATATTATTTCTATTGCAATTGAATTAGTTTTTTTATTTTTAAATTATTCGTGTCCTTTTTCATCGTTAAAATTAGGTGCACGCTTGCTTATTTTATAATAGAAATTCTACTACGTTACATTATTATTTGAGTACATATCTTATGAGGGAAGGGAGTGGTAAAATCGAACCCAACCCTCTGGTGTGAGTACTGAGACTCTCAACCGTTGAACTAATATCGATTCCCAATTTATTATTTTTCAAAGTATCTTATTTCTAGCGGAATTTTGCTATGAATAATCATTTCACTTTTTGTTTCTAGAGAATCGAATATATCAAAATTCCAACGCATAATTAATTTGATATATTTATTAATAAAAATTTCAATATATGATAAAAATATAAAAGTCCATACATAAGTAAGATAAGTTCTCAAATCGAACTTGAACATAAGACTTGAATCAAGTAAAATATAAACCCGAGATTACAACCAAGTAAATGTGTTTGGTCGGTGGGCTATAAGGGGTTGTATATATATATTTTTAATGAGAAAAGTCAATTTTCATTCTATTAAGATAAAATCTCAAACTTTTTATTGAAAATTATATAAAAGTGAAACTATGTTTGGTTATAAAAGTTTTGATGTAAAATTTATAGGGTGAAAATTTGGAAATATGTTTGGTTTAAAATGTTGTTTTGAATTTTGTTATTGGAAAATGTAATAGAGATGATGATTTATATAAATAATATTCAAGTTGTAGGACCCACTTGAGTGATGTTGTTGGAAAAATAATAATATAATAATTAGATGAAATTGATAGTAATGACACCCCACATTAGAAATTTAATTTGAAAATGATAATTTATGTGGATGTGAGTAGTAATAGTGGGTCACACTTATGTCATATAAGATTAAAATTGAGTATGTAGTGGTTGTAGTGAGTCTCATTAATGTAATTAGGTTGGAATTTGAGAATATAGGTGTGAGAATTTGGAATATAAGGTTGAGATTGTAAATTGAGAAGTTAAAAGTGGAATATTTATAATGAGAAACATACATAATTTACATATCACAAATAGTAAAAAGTTGGAAAATCTCCAGTGGGTTGGAAACCACACAAGCCTTAAAGTTTTTCAAAATATAGAGCTTTTAAATCCCCACAAGCGTTTGGTGAAAAAGATTTTTAGAAAAATTGTAAGTTCCTAAATAATATATTAGGATTTTAGAGTATGTGTAATTGAATAGTTTAATGGTTTAGAATCTCATGCTTAGACTAAAGGTTTGAGGTTCGATTATCATCACTCCCTCTCCTTCCAAAGATTTAGTGTCTTTACATTATGTTCTTTATTATTTTTGGAGAGTATAATATGAAAAAAATGTGTGGAAAAATAAGAATATGTTTTGAGAGTGTGATGAATATATGGTGAAATATAATTATGAAAACTGTTATGATTTTTGAATAACATAGTGATTGAATGTTATAAATGATTTTTTAAATGGGAGGGGTTGATCATTAGTGAGAAATAAACCCAGGCCTTTGGTCGGGACTCGAGCGTCATAGAGAGTGCATGCTTGTGAATTTTTTTTATCCCTTCCATTTTCTGGACAAAATTTTGCATAGATATGTGATTGCTTGTGAAAATTTTCAAAAAATACACTTTCACTTTTCTCAATTTTCAAATCATCAATCACATCCAATTATAATTTAAATAAACAAATATTATATCAATTATCATTATTACACAATTATATTATAAATACACTATTCACTATCTCTTATTTTTCAAACCATCAATCAAATCTAATCACTATTATACTAAAAATCTATAACATCAACTATCATCATCACATTTTTATCTTATATCCAATCACACTTCCAAAATACGTTCTTATTTTTAAAAAATATTTTTTTCACACTATTATCTCTAAAAGTAAAAATGAGCGGAACGAAATGTCAAACAATCACTCCCTACATGATGCATGATGCTTTTCTCCACACAATAAAAAGAAAGAAAGATATTTGAGTAAATTGATTTTACCCAATTAATTAATTTCCATATCTCTCAACGTAAAAAAAAAAGCTAAATCAAAATTTCACCATATCTAACTAATCATACTATAAAATTAATTACATTTGTCATATGACATATAATATAACTCAACATCTTTCAATTATGACAAAGTTACTAAACTTCTTGAAATATTAAAGCAACAACAATTATTTATCATTACAGCTTTGAAAATTGTAAAAAATAATAGTTAAAAAAAAAGACAAAAACTTGTTCTGAACAATGTCAATGTAAGGTCTACTTTTGATTCTATCGAGCCCACTGCATGTCTCTGTCAAATTGAACTGATAGACAATAATGTAAAGACTAAAGAAGGAAACAAATAATTTTCCTTCCTAGGAATATGTGACAGGGAATCATTGCCATTCCAGTGAAAGTTAAACATATGTATCATAAATCAAAATAAATAAATACCCCTCTAAATTATTTATACCGTCTTCTTGTTAATTGATTTGATTTCCTGCAAATGGAATGGCGTGGTTGTTGGTCTTTACAAATTTAATGATATTCCGTCTCTTCACTTTTCGCATGCAACACCTTGTTACTCCCGATGCGACTTTTTGCCAACTCTTCCTCTTCACTCTCTCTCTCTCTCTGTGTGTGTAACATACACACACTGAGCGTATATTCTCCCACTTATATTTGTCTTTCTTGTTCTATATTACAAAAAGCAGAACAGCCTTGTGATGTGTGCTTTTGTGTTGTTTGACTAAGATAAAGGGAAAAAAAGAAGGGAACTTAATATTGATCTCTTCTCTTTGGTAAGCCTGGAAACAATTCTTTGATGATATTTATGTGCATGTATGTAGTTCTTTTTCCTTTTAACATTTTTGTTTTTTTGTATAACAATGATTTCTTGTGTGGGATCTTCTGTTTTTTTGTACAAAGAAAACAAACTGCATGTATTTCTTGCATATTTGATGCATGTGATATAATTTTGATTAGAGACTTATTTTTTAAGTTTGAGTGACATGGGCTTGTTTTGTAGATGAAATGCGTGCTGGTAGTACTTTACCAAGGCCAAGAACGAGGAACCAATGGGATGAACATTACAAAAATCTCTACTGTAAAAGTGGTGGTCTTGGCCGGAGAGATAAGGGGGTTAAAAATGATGGTAAGGATAGTTGGGAGAAACAAGGTTTTGTGATCATTGGTGAGAGAAGGGGTTTCAAAAGGACTAGAAATGTAGTTGACTCATCTGCTAGTCCAAGTGATTTAAAGGGACATGTTAGTAAGAGGGTAGATGAGGATGAGAAGAACAATGTGGCTTCGGTGGGTCGGGTTTTGAGGGGAAAGAAGATATTGGATGTAAGATCTGATACAGATAGTGATGGTGTTTTGAAGAGTGATGATGATGATATTGAATTTTTAGGTGTTTTGAAGAGTGACGATGACGAGATTGAATTTTTAGGCGAAAAGGTTGAATCTAACGGCTCTAGTTTGAAAAACGGGGAAAATGGTGTAAAGCGGGGTAGAGGAAGGCCTCGAATCAAACCTTTGGATGACGAGCGTATTGAAAAAGATGTTTCTGTTAAGGATTCGGAGAATTTGTCAAACAGTGAGTCAGATGCGTCGGATGATTTGAGTCTTTCTGAAGACGAATCTACTAGTGAGGAGGATGATGAGTTTTCTGATGAGGACTATAAAGCATCGAGTTCTGATTCTTCATATGTTTCATATTATGGCAGTGATGACGATGAGCAAGAAAAAAAAGATGGTGCTATTAAAAATGTGAATGTAACGAATGAAGAAGAGGATAACTCATCCGATGCAATTAAAGACAAGACAACCGTTTGCAGTCATGGAAAGAGTGTGAGAGTGAAAGAAGAGAAAGAAAGCGACACCGAGCAAGAAGAAAACGACGAGAGTGATGATGACAGTAGTAATTCTAGAAGGTGCTCTAATCAACGAAAAGAGGAGGATGTGGTGATTATCATAACCGACGACGACAAATTTCCTAGTTTTAGAAAGAGTAGAAGGACTATTGGGAAGAAAGAAAGCGAGGTTGAGCAAGAAAGAGATGACGGGATTCGTAAGGGCCGTCATGTAATCTATGATGAAGGTTTTTGTAATAAAACAAGTGCTAACTGGAAAACAGAGGATGAGGTTATTAAGCTTCCCAGTATCAGGATGAGTTCAAGAATTAATCAGAATGGGGATGCTGAGCTGACTGGATTAGCTAGAAGCGACAAATCGTGTTCTATGAAGAAGGCAAGGAAAGATGGATTCAAGGATAATGGTAAAGATGATTTAAATTTTACAAAATGTTATAAACCAACCACATTTCCAAAATTCCAAAAGAAGGATCTTGAATTTGGGAAATTTATTAGTTCTCCATTCCCTATCCCGAAAAGTGGTAAATCTGCCTTTTCAATGGATAACAAGTTTAAATCTTTGAGAGATGAGGATAGCTGCCACATCGAACGGGTGTCAGAGGAGAAAGAATTCAAGTTCAGCAAAAAAAAGAATTCCCAAGAAAGAACTCTCGACTTGATCAAGATTTTGGTACAATCCATAAATTCAATGAAGGATGATCAATTTCCTATTGAAGAGAATGATTTGATGACTCAATCGACCCTTCCGTTGAGGTTTAGGTTTGAGGATGAGGTGAAGCCTCCCTACATTAAATCAGATTGGGAAAAGGAGATGGATTCGCTCTTCGGTGATCTGGAATTGGGGCTTCGAGAATCTGAGAATGAATGCACTAATAATCCTTCTGTGGTACATTTACATGTTTCAATATCTCATGTTTTCTAAACTTTACGATAAAAGTTTGTCTTGCTGACGGCCGTTAAGTATCTTTCTTCATTTGCTAACTTTGCTTTAAAATTCATGCTGTTAATCAAATTCACACCAAGAAACAAGACATTTTTAATGCCTCCAGATTTAACTGTGCAAAGTCTTTTATAGTGTTCAAGAAATCTTTAAGCGTTCTGTTGCGTTGCTTCTACATCTCATTCGGCTATAGCGAAGAGAACAGTTGATGAAAGTGAATTACTTCCCAAATACATCAATAATTAATTAGCTTTATTTTGTATTTCATACTTTATTTTTGTTTCCGCCTGCCGGTGGGGTTTATGGGGAATGGATTTGATGTTGAAGCCTGCAAGAATAGCCTTTTTTTTTTTTTTTTTTTTTTTTTACGTAGCGAAGACACAAAAGCCATCTTTGTTAACTACCTTTTGATATGTAATGCTGCATATTTTGACACAATTGTCTCCCCTCTTTACTTATTTCCAGCATATTAATGCTGTCCGAATGTTAGTATTCGATGCTCGTGTTTCATATGTGAAGTTATTTTTCAGTTATTTTTCTTTTGATAACGTTCAGACGGAAGACGATGACACCTCCCCAGAGATTGATCAAAGTCCGGCAGCTTGTTGTGGCCGAGGGGAGCATGAGCCTATCCTTGATGAACAAATAGGAATTATTTGTAAATACTGTGCTGCTGTAATTTTGGACATAAAATATGTCCTACCACCATTTGTAAGTACACGAATACATCCATTCAGTTATTAATATTTTAAAAATACTTGCGTATACTTTGTTTGAATTGCATTTATGCTCTCCTGCAGTACACACCACCTTTGTCGAGACGAGACTGGAGGGATTATGATGAGTCACCGAGCAATGTCTTTAGTGAATTTCATTTTCGGGACTCTTGTTGCAAAACTCCAGAGCCCACTCGTCCTGCCAGAGGCACGGTATGGGATTTGATTGCTGGTGTCGAAAAAGAGCTTTATCCTCACCAACGCGAAGGTTTCGAATTTATGTGGAAAAACATTGCTGGAGATATCATGATTGAGAACATGAAATATCCCCTCTCTGGTGGGAGAGGATGCATAATTTCACACGCCCCTGGCACTGGCAAAACCCGACTGACGATAGTCTTTCTCCAGGCATTTCTGAAGCTGTACCCGACCTGTCGCCCCATCATCATAGCTCCTAAAGGCATGCTCCTAACCTGGGAATCAGAATTCATAAAATGGAATGCAAACATACCGTTCCACAATCTGAACAAGAAGGAGTTATCCGAAAATGAATATTCATTTGCTGCCGAAATTATCGGACAAGTTGGCGGGAAAATGAGCAAGGACTGTGTTCGAATCTTGAAACTTGCATCATGGATGTTTGGCCGAAGTATCTTAGGAATCAGCTATCAGTTATTCGTGAAGCTCGTCGGAGATCATAGAAAACTAGGAGGACTACATGAGCAAATAAGGAAACTACTTCTTGAACGCCCGGGTCTCTTAGTGCTTGACGAAGGGCATACTCCTCGTAACGACCAAAGTCGAATATGGAAGGCTTTGTCGAAAGTTTCAACACAAAGACGCATTATTTTGTCAGGCACACCTTTCCAAAACAATCTCACTGAGTTATACAACACGCTTTGTGTAGTCAATCCGAAATTCGTGAATCAGATGAAGTCCGAAAATAAAATGAGGTGGGAAACCCGTGGGCGAAAAAGCAGCGTGGCTAGGAGAAAATGGATGGATTTGACGAGCTCTATCGGCAAAGACACGAACGATGGATTAAAGAAGCTTAAATCCATGCTTGATCCATTTGTTCATGTGCATAAAGGAACTATACTTTAAGGAAAGTCTTCCAGGCTTGAGGGACACACTAGTATTCTTGCACCCGACCGAATTGCAAAAGAACCTTCTCAAGCTTCTACCAAAACTCGTAACATTTTTCACAGGGTTCGAGAGGTGTCCTCGTATCCGTCCATCCTTCGCTTATGTTAAAAAAAAAATTGTCCCCGGATCTTAAGAGCGAGTTAGAAGAGATTGAAAAAGATATTGATGCAGGAGTAAAATTAAAATTCGTTATGAAACTTATAAGGTTAGCTGATGCGCTCGGCGAGAGGGTCTTGATCTTCAGTCAGTTCATTGATCCATTAGTCTTTATCAAAAAGCAGATCAAGTCTCGCTTTTCTTGGAAGGAGGGAAGAGAATTGCTGTACATGGATGGCCAACTCGATGAGAAACAGCGCCAAGATTCTATATGTTCGTTCAACGACGATAAGAGTGAAGCAAAAGTGCTTCTTGCATCAGAAAGAGCTTGTTCTGAAGGAATAAATTTGATTGGGGCGTCGAGAGTTGTATTGCTTGATACTGTTTGGAACCCGTCGGTTGAAAAGCAAGCTGTGAGTCGAGCATACAGGATAGGTCAGAAAAAGGTTGTGTATGTGTATCGACTGTTTACATCTGGGACTGAGGTTGGACAATATGCTCAACAAGTTCAAAAGGAGCGAATGTCGCAGTTGATATTTTCTCCCGGAGATGGAGAAACTTGCCGGGACGATGTGTCACTTGAAGTCTCGGAGGACAAGGTTTTGGAAGCAATGCTTGGTCATGAAAGGTTTAGTCGTATTTTTGAAAAGATTATTCGGCAGCCAAAGGAATCTGATCTGATTGAGATTTTCGGATAGGTGGACAGGAATTAGACACTGTTCAAAAAGCATCCCCTCTGGCATGTTGTTCCACATTGCAAGTGATTTTACTTTCTGGTACTCAAGGTTGTTGGCAATTGATTTTTACTTGGCTTCATTTACCAGAAAATTGCTGATTCTCATTTTTGGATAACCATGCGCAGTAGAACTCTGCTGTATTATGCTGTTCCCAATATGTTAGCTTTGATGAACTTCCCTTTTGAACTTATTTGTTTTCTACATGGATGATCTGTCTTGGATAAAGCTGTTTGTTTCTTGATGTTACATTCATATTTGGGATTATTAAAAATAAAAACCTAAGTTCGGCTAATTATAAAAAAATCTACAGATTTTTGAAAAATACAAAAAGAAAATCGTTGAGATTTGATTCCGTCTTATATTTTCCTCCTTCATACGCAAAAAAAAACATTTCAAAACCCTCCCATATTTCTAGAAATATTACAGTTATTCCCTTAAATTTAAAACATTTCTGGATTTTTTTGTAATTTAAAACATTTCTGGATTTTTTTGTAATTAGCCCAAACCTCAGGGGGTCTTTTGTAATTATCCATGTTTTTTTTTGTAATTTAAAACATTTCTGGATTTTTTTTGTAATTAGCCCAAACCTCAGGGGGTCTTTTGTAATTATCCCTTCATATTTCTACAAAGTATTTAATTCTTTAGTGCTAAGGTTTCATTTGATAGGTAGTTATATTGAAAATAATAAGTTCTTTGAAGCCTGTTTTTATATAGTTGTACCATTTGGTTGATGGGTTTATCTTTGATGTTTATACTTTATAATATGAATTACGAAAATCAAAGCTTCGTAGTTTGGAAGAACACCAGATCTGGACCTTCTTCTTCTTGTTGATGCTCATATTCAAAACCTGTGTTTTTACAGTAGGTCGGTTAACCATATCAATTTTTATTTTTTTTGAGTACATATCCTGGGAGGGGAATCGAACCCCGAAACTCTGGGTCTGGGCTTGAGAATTTTAATAAGTGGAATGCTATCCAATCCCCAGCTAAGTGCCAGAGAATATTTGTTTCTGCATCATCTTAAATAGTTCACAATATATTATATGTTAAGTTTACCTAGTCTTTTGATCAAGAGGTTTCACGTGGTTGTTAATTGTCTTAAAGTCTGGCTAAAGGTATGGAAATTCGATTTTGTCCATATAGCATTGTTCACTCAAAAAGCGTTCTGATAAAATCCGTCATTAACGTCTTGCAACCCATCTATTTTGCACCCTGTTTTTCGTCATTCATTTCTGCTTGGACTGGTCTTGGATTTTAGCAACAGTTAGGTTACAGGTTATTTCGTAGGTCTTTCTATGATTGTCAACAAAAATACAAACACACATGACACAGCAATAATAATAAAAACTCAACCCTCAGAAAAACCAACCAAAAATGTGCACACTAATTAATAAATGAGCAGACCAGAAATCACTTGCTGCTCAATGGAAACCACATCAACAAATGAATCAAATATACTGTCAAAACTTGAATATTTGTTCAGTCACATTAGACAAAAAGTTTTGTATCAATATCTTGTTGGGAAATTAGGGAAAATACCCCCACCAAGGGGTATTAAAGAAAAATACCCCCACTTTATTAAATAAGGAAATATGCCCCTTTTCACCCCTAAAAAGTCTAATTTGCCTCACTTAGAAAAAGTCCCCAAAAAAAAAAAAAAAAGCTGCAATGCAACAACCTTTTGGAAGAAAGCAAGAGTTAGAATTAGGAGTTAATTTTCACCATTACAAACCCTAGTTTCATAAAGAAGACAAGCTTTTGAGAAGGAGAAATAAGATTTATGAGTAAGAGCAAGATTTACGAGTTTATCTTCACAATTACAAACCCTAGTTTTGCCATTCGAATGAGAGACGAAATATTGAAGAAATAGAAGCATTTGTTGATCGCGAGCTTGCTTCGAAAGGGCCTGGATTCGACAAAATAAATCACGTTTATTACCCCAAAATATGGATAAAGGTTAGTTTTGATTGTTTTCGTAAAATGGTTCGATTGACCAATTTTTCATGATTTTTGGAATGGGTATAATTTGAATAGTTTCAATTTCGCAACTTGTATTTGGTGGGCAAAAATGTGGGCGAGAATCGTAGGCACCTAAGTGGGCATGTGTATTAAGTGAATGCTTGCGTGGGCACTTGGGGCATGAACAGACTATACCTTGATTAGCGGGCATTTGGGTGGATTTTTGCGTGGACAATTGGGTGGGCAAAAATGTGGGCGAACCGTAGAGCGCTAAAGTGGGCATGTGTATTAAGTGAGCGCTTGCGTGGGCACTTGGGGCGGGAATAGACTATACCCCGATTAGTGGGCATTTGGGTGGGTTTTGGGGTGGACAATTGGGTGGGCAAAAATGTGGGCAGAGCGGTAGCAGCACCTAAGTGGGCATGTGTATTAGTGGGCACAAGTTCGCAAAATGGTTCGACCATTTAATTTTGGATCACTCTTCCAAGGTATCTTCCACCATTTAATTTTTGCCGCGAAGTGATCCTTCTCATTGGGGACAAGTGCTATTTTTTTGAATCGCAAGCAATGAAATGGTGTGTCAAAAACAAGTGGGCACACAAGGCAAAATAATGGGCAAACATGTGGGCAAACAGTAGGCAAGATAAAAATACAATTTGAATCGATTCCAACCTACAACACATTATGGACTCCACGAACATGAACACCGTAGATTCCACACAAACACATTAATTTCATAGAACATGAATCATTTGAAGTTAAAATCGATTTTAACTCCATGAATACGAACCATTTCGATTTTAATCACATGAACCATTTAACATAATCGCCCACCCATTTGCCTACGCAAAACCCACCAAATGCACACTAATCAGGGTATAAGCATTCTGTTTCCGCCCCAAGTGCCCACGTAAGTGCACACTTAATACACATGCCACTTAAGTGCCACTGCGGTTCGCCACATTTTTGCCCACCCAATTGTCCATGCAAAAATCCACCCAAATGCCCGCTAATCAAGGTATAGTTTGTTCCCGCCCCAAAGGCCCACGCAAGCGCTCACTTAATACACATGCCCACTTAGGTGCCTATTGTTCGCCCACATTTTTGCCCACCCAATTGTCCACGCAAAAATCCACCCAAATGCCCGCTAATCAAGGTATAGTCCTGTCGCCCCAAGCGCCACGCAAGCGCTCACTTAATACACATGCCCACTTAGCGCCTAGCGCCTGGTTCCGCCCACATTTTTGCCCACCCAATTGTCCACGCAAAAATCCACCCAAATGCCCGCTAATCAAGGTATAGTGTTCCGCCCCAAGTGCCCACGCAAGCGCTCACTTAATACACATGCCCACTTAGGTGCCTACGATTTTGCCCACATTTTTGCCCACCAAATACAAGTTTAGAAATCGAAACTATTCAAATTATACCCATTCCAAAAATCATGAAAAATTGGTCAATCGAACCATTTTGCGAAAACAAACAAAACTAACCTTTATCCATATTTTGAGGTAATAAATGAGATTTATTTTGTCGAACCCAGGTCCTTTCGAAGCAAACTCTCCAGTCAACAAATGCTTCTATTTCTTCAATATTCCGCTTCTCCTTCGAATGCCAAAACTAGGGTTTGTAATTGTAATTAAAGATAAACTCGTAAATCTTGCTCGTGCTCATAAATCTTGTTTCTCCTTCTCAAAAGTTTGTCTTCTTTGTGAAACTAGGGTTTGTTATGGTGAAAATGAACTCCCGATTCGAACTCCAACTCTTCCAAAAGATTATTGCAGCTTTTTCCTTTTTTTTTTGGATTTTTTTAAGTCAAGGGTAAAATAGACTTTTAGGGGTGAAGAGGGTATATTTCCTTATTTAATAAAGCAGGGGCATTTTTCTTTAATACCCCCTTGATGGGGGTATTTTCCCAAATTTCCTATCTTGTTTGACATCCTCCTTACAAGCAGACTCATTTCTTTATGAAGTCTTCTTGTCACATCGATCAACAACAAACTCCATGAAGAAAACAAGATTGAAATCGTATAGTGAACCTCAATTGTTTAGGTGGAAACACAAACATGGCTATCTCAACCATTCACCGTGTAAAAACTCTTGATAACGACATAGTGTCATAAAATGGAAATAAGTATCCTCATAAACATTAGTACTCAGCATCAAAAAGTTCACCCATCAATGATAACATTGACTTCACAGTGTACGTTTGTTTATTCTCATAAAACTCGCCGCGCAAAAATGGAACCATTATACTGTTTTAAGTGAAAAGTTAGTCCGAACAACAACAAGGCATCACTTCAACCACTGAAAGGTTCAATTTCATTAATCGAGTGGTTCGGGCTGCATGGCTTTCTGGACAATCTCATTTTGCTCTTTCGTGTGAACTTGGTAAAAGCCAGTAGCAGTGGCGGCAGATGGAGCACGGCCAATGTACTTGATGTCATCCACAGTACCTCTACCCACAGCTTTAATGGCAGTGCCAAGACGAGGTGCAATATAGCTGTATGCACCCATGTTCATTGGTTCTTCCTGACACCAAACAATTTCTGCATCTGAAAGAATCACACAATTGAAGGCAAAACTTAGTTCATCTGATATTTTAATTACATAGTTACTATCCGCTTCAACGAGTAAAGACTGTTTCATTTTAAATTATTTTAACATAATTATACTGTGCCAATTTTAGAGTCATACTTGGATATCTCTTAAGTTCACGTTGGACAAGGTCATAGGGGAAGGGACAAAGCTGCTCCACCCTACAAATTGCAACGTCTTTTCCACCAACTTTTTCCTCTCTTCATCAAGCTCATAATAAACCTGTAAACAAGAATATAAAATGTCATTCTCAAAAATTGTAAATGCATCAAATTAAAAGTTCGAACAAGTAAAATCTTTTGCTGCAGTAACACTAGAATCAATTGAAGGGCAAACAATTCCGTTCATTCAGACTTCACTTTGACAACATAGTAATTGCAATAAAGTGAGATTGCCTCTAATACAACCACCAAGATTTACACACACAGACACACACACACACACACACACACACACAATCCTCCCCCAAACCCTTCAACTACAAACAAAGAAGAAAAAACAAAGAGTGATATGATGGATGGGGGAGAGGCAAGACAAAAAAATTCACACCTTTCCGGAGCAAAGAACCAGACGCGTCTAATACCCTCTTCAAGATCTGAGTGGTCATTTTGGTCCTTTATAAGGCGCTTAAATCTGGTTCCTTGTTTGTCAAAACCTGGGTGGCCTTCAACATCATCAAACTCGGATAAATTAGACTTGCAGTCCTTGTGACGGAGTAAGTTCTTTGGTGCCATCACAATGAGAGGTTTACGGAATTCCCTATGTAACTGCAACATGAAATTGTGAGATGTGATAAAATGTAGACTTCTCTAATAGCACACACCCTTAAAAGAGGTAAATCAGCTTACTTGGCGCCGCAAAACATGGAAATAATTCGCCGGTGTAGTTACATTCACCACCTGCCAGTTGCATTCCTGGATCTGTTTCCTGAGTGTTGAGTCCATCTCAGGGATAACATAGGGATTATCATCGCTCATCTGTGATACAACATGAAAGGTCAATTTCACATTCCTGGATAAAAGAACAAACTAAATTGAGATATCTTGAAACTATAATATACTTGGTAATTGAAAATACTTAATTGTCAACAATTTGAAAGCAACAACTCAATCTCGGAATTCAAAAGAGGGGGTTACGTGATTACGTCGGTTTGCAGAAAATTAACAAATGCACTATCGCTAAAGATACCAACCTTCATAGTGGCATTATCTTAACAAAACCATTGAATTAGTATCATTCTCGTAAAGTATTAGAAGTTGAAAAGTTAATAAGTGCCGAAAAAAGAGAAAGTCCTTCATCTGATTTCTGCATTTGAACCTTCTGAACTATGCTGGGAAGTGGGAAGGACATGTACTGGAAAGTGAGAAGCAACAGGAAGTTTAGGCCATGTATGGTTGTATTTCCACAAGCCGCTTTCCATTTTCTAACTATTCCGGAAAATGGGCTTATGTTTGTTTGGGAAGTTCTTAGTCGTCATTTCCAATTTTCACTTTTTAATGGAAATATTCTTTTGGAAAGACAAATAACAAATTTTTCATTACAATCACGCGAATCTATGAGAAAACACACTTGAAAAACTATAACCTAACATTTTGTCACCACAATCAGGTAAATCAATGTCACAAATACACTTCAAAAACTATAACTAACATATTTTTACTTTGGCGACATAATATTCCATGCCTACCCCCTCCAACCCTATCTCGAAGTCATAAAAGGAAAATAGAAACAAAGAAGGAAATCACACAGACAAGTTAAACGTCTCATCAAACAAAATCCCACCCAATGGTTTGAGGTCTCTCAAAGCCATTAGAGGAGAATATGGAATAAAGATTTTGACATCTACTGCATAGCAGAGAATACGCTTATAGGCACCTATTTGAGTAGGCCCCTTAGGCAATCTTTTTAATAGCCACACTTCACTGAGGAGTAGGGAAAATAATACGTTGTCAAAGAACAAAGCCAGGGGGAGTGAAATCCTTTATTAGAGCTATCAGAAAACTGTTCTTTTATCTAACTTTGTCGGTCTTCCTCAATTCTCAGATTTTTATATAGTTTATAATGTGGTCAACATAACATACACCGTACCAAAACAAAAAAAACGAGCAATCTTAAAAAGATACTAAGACAAGCAAGCTTAAAAAGAAGAAATTACAAAGAGGAAAGAAAAGGCTCATTTACATGCAACACTTTTCCTGTAAGTGAAGATGATTGGAAATTCAAATAGAAGATAATTTCAACTGGACAAGCAGCAGCAAATGGATAAAATGAGCAACACCTGAAGGAAGCTGCCCAAACGCGCACTTGAATGCTCTGGGCCTTGCCCATCATATCCATGAGGTAAGAGGACAACTAAGCCAGTTTGACGCAGCCATTTGGCCTCCCACTGCTCAGAAATTGGTCAAACATCACCTGCGCCCCATTGGAAAAATCTCCAAACTGGGCTTCCCACAGTACTAGAGAATTGGGATTTTCCATTGAATAACCTAATTCAAACCCCAAAACTCCAAACTCTGACAGAGAGCTGGATAGGACCAAATAATGATCAGATAAACTAATTCATGATCAATACAAAATTCTCAAAGTAGAGTGGAAAAGAGAATAGAAGAAAGCAAAGTATTATTATGTGTATGGAACAAGGAAAATTGCTACGAGAATCTTCCGTCTTGGTGTCAGCTCTTTATCAGAATAATAACAAATAAAAAGAATGATTAATACACAAAAAGCAACATATAAATGAAGGTCCAAGCAACCAGTCAACTCAGTGTCATGCATAGAACATATTCAACCTTGCCTGCTGAAGGAAAATGTAAATAGCTCTAGGCAAATAAAGAGCAGGAAGATATCATATTACTCTGATTACTATCTTGACAACCAACATAAAAGTAACAGTTAAATGGCGAATTCAAGACAAATGTAGCATATTTTTTACGATAGCTCCAAGTGGAAAACAATAAACAAGCAACAGATTACACCACTTTGGAAGAAAAAGGTTTATTTTAAGAAAGCAAAAATAAACATGTCATCCCAAGAACAAATTCTCTAACAGATTCCTTCAATCAAGAGTCATATGCATTGCATTCTCACTAGTTGCACTCAGAGAGTCTCAAACTCCAGTTCGTAAAGTGGCGTGGTCATAATTTCTTTACTGAGAAAACACATACCCAAAGCAGTAAGACCCACTTCTACAGTCTGCATAGGAATATCAGTTTGATAATTTTTTATGCATTTGAATTAATTGAGAGCTTTGAGCAAGGACAATAGGGAATATCTTGAGGTTAATAAAATATACATCCATTAAAGATGCACCAACATATTCATAAGATCTTCACGTTAACTGGACAGTACCTTTGGTTTGTGATCAGAACTCAAACTTGTGTAAGGTGTGTGCCTAAGCACAAATCCTCATAAGGTGCACCAATGGATTCTTTTTCTACTTCAACAGGCACAAAAGTCAGTTTAAGCAAGGTGTATGCTTTTTTCCGGTATTGAACCCAAATGGAATCTCACAAGAGACTTAAAAGCGTGTTTAAGTGTAGTTTTTTAGATATACGTGTTCTTTAAAAATAATAATTAAACCAGAAAAAGTCTTGATTTCTCTCTCAAAGATCCTTAGTCTCTGATTGTATGAGTAAGGCATGTATGACGTATCTCGCATTATGTCTTGGTGCTTAAGCCCTAGGAGACCTGGACATCTCAATGCAACAACACTGAAAAAACCATAAGTAAGGATTCTAAAACCATCCAACTCGAACCCCTCGCTTCAAACTAGTAAATCAAATTGTTTTTAATTCTCAAGTATGAAAATTATCCTAACTAACAAATTGTAAAAATGTTTCAAGAAACAAAACAAACAAACAAAGACTATGCAATAGACCAAGATACATTCATATGATTTTGGTCCAACCCATAATTTATATACTATAAGAGAAATACCACAAGCTATATCCAAATAGACAAAAAGAATACGTTTTACACCAAATCAATTTAATCAGAATTTCCCCACTTTAAAAAAAAATTACGCATCAACATTTCTGGTCCATCAGACATTTGTTAGAAGCTAAACTTTCAAAGCAATTTATTGATCTGTGAACAATAGGAATTTTTGAGCAATTTTAGTGCCACTTCGAGCATTTTTAATGGCAACAATATCCAAACAGAATAATTCATTTATAATGCTTTTATACTAAAATAGGATTAAGATGATTCTATCGGCATCAACAGTAAAGTTAAAAGAAAACGCTCAATCAGGATCTACAAGGAAAACTAGATGGTTCACACGCATAAGAATGGTGCATGAAAGTAGGCATAATAACATAAATTACCTGTTGCTCACAGTAAACATCTCTTCATCTTGGTTCATCATAACATGATCTAAAGGGCAGTATATTTCCCCTGTTTCCTGATCGTGAAGAACAGCATGTCTATGGCTGAAAGTACCTCGCTCGACATCCTGCCCACTCAACCTGACATGATTTCCCTCCACCAGCAATGTTGCAAAAGCGAGGGCTTCACCCACTGCCCAGTCAATACCCTCCCCTGTCTCAATCATTTTTGCTCGGTCTTCAAAAATCCTTTTAACTGCTCTATGAGGTTTAAAATTTCCTGGAAGACTTGTGATAGCCTTTCCAACATTTTTCAATATCTCTGGTTTGACCCTGCAAAACAGAAAATGTTTAGTGCTCCAAAATTTCAATGAACAGTAAAGAACTAGATAATATGAAATTACTAATTAAACATTACCCAGTATTACGGATGCGCGAAAGCTGTTCAGGAGACTTGAAACCACCCCAGTAAGCTGAAAGCCAGTCCCTTCTTTTAGGTACATAGTCTTTGCTGGCTAGAAATTCTTCATTGAGAATTGAAGTCACTTTGCTGTTTATCTGACTAATGTCTTCTTTTGTGACTTGACCAGATTCCAGCAGTTTCTTCTGGTAAATCTCAAGTGCCGAAGGATGATTCCTTATAACCTATAAAAACCAGTCAGGAAGTTAGACGCTTCCACAGGCTACTAGAAAAAAAAATGGTACAAGTGAGTTTCTAGCATAAAAATGAAACAAAAATCAAACTTTGAAATAAAATGGCGAAAAAGAAGAAGGAAGAAGCTAAATAAGAGGGTCTTTATAATGAAAATAGGATAAAACAAGAACGGCATATAGAAAAATAGGGAGAACACAGGTACATGCCTTGTACATTTTAGGTTGAGTGAAGGATGGCTCATCAATTTCATTGTGCCCAAATCGACGATAGCATACAATATCAACTACAACATCACTATGGAATGTCTGACGCCACTCAGCAGCAAGTTCACAGGCATGAACAACTGCCTCTACATCATCACCATTGACATGGAAAATTGGAGCGCTAAGAGCTTTGGCAACATCAGTACAATACTGGGAAGATCTTCCAGCATGTGGGTCAGTAGTGAAAGCCACTTGATTGTTCACAACGATGTGAATGGTCCCACCAGTAGTGTAATTAGGCAGAGCACTAAGATGCAAGGTCTCGTAGACAACACCTTGTCCAGCAAAGCTACCATCACCATGAATCAAAACACCCATGTTTTTTGTTCTGTCAACGTCATTAGAATAATATTGTTTGGCTCTAGTTTTTCCAACAACAACAGGGTCCACCGCTTCTAAGTGACTAGGATTTGCAACCAACGACAAGTGAATTCTCTTACCCCCCCTTGTTGGTCGATCATAAGAAGTTCCCAGATGATACTTGACATCACCAGTTCCAGTGTAAAGGCCAACCTCATCCACAGGTTTTGTACCACCACTAAACTCGCTAAAGATCTGCCGCAGAGGCTTGCGGACAACATTACCCAGAACATTCAGTCTTCCTCTGTGTGACATCCCAATGACTATGCTCTCTACACCAAGATCTGCTGACCTATCAAACATCTCCTTCATACCAGGAATCAATGTCTCACAACCTTCAAGCCCAAACCTTTTGGCTGCAGTCCATTTGGCTGCCAAGAAGTTCTCAAATTGGGTACTCCAAATAAGCCGGTCAAGGATCACCTCACGCCGCTGTCGACCGTACTGAGTCGATGTCGGAGTCTCAATTTTGTCTCTTAACCAGTTACACTTTTCGCGATCAGCAATATGCATGTACTCATAGCCGATATGTCCACAATAAGCTTGTTCCAGTCTTGTCAATATTGCCCTTAATGTTTGGACGGGACGGTTCTCAGACAAGAACCCAGCCATTCTCCAAACACCAACGAAGAACTCTCTATCAAGATCAGATTCGAAAAACCATAAAGAGCTGGATCTAGATCATCAGGAATGGGCCTCTGTTCCAAACCTAAAGGATCTATCTTAGCCTTCATGTGACCATAAACCTGGTAAGCTCTCACAAGCAATAACAGTCGCATACTCTCTTGAATTGTTTGACCCGAAATCCCAGGTGATGTGGTGGCCTGGCCAACAAAGTTTCTGAAAAATTGTCCCATGATTCATCCACACTATTGGGATCTTGCTCCCAGGCTCTCTGTAGCTCCTCGAGATAAACGCTGCTTGTGCCATCCAGAAAGCTATCTGTCAGCCTGGAGAGCGGAACAGGACGAGGAACAGGTGCAGCTTGAGCCTTCGACCTAAAAACTGTAGTATGAAAGTATCGATTCTGTGCAGGAGCGATCTGTGCTCGCGTTACGTAAGAACTAGTTTGTGATAAAGTTCTCCTAATAGCAAGCTTTGCCACATTAGACCCAGCTCTAAACCACGCCATTGCTAATCACCAAATCCGAGAAACTAAGACCACAATTGCAGAAAACCCAACAACCAAATTAAGCGCTATGATCTGGTCATTCTATCTCAAAAACACCCTAATCAAACAAAAGAAAACCAATAATAAAAACACTGAAAATCAAATAACTTAACAAATCAATTCCTAGTACGCCGAATATTTAACATAAACAAATATCATTTGCACAATATATGATACATAGCGAACAGCATTCGACGCAGTAATACCGAGAACAGTCAACCTAATCAAATCTGTTTGACATAAAGCTCAGAAAGATATACGAAGCAACCATATTTTCATAATAATGACGCTCCGAAACAACGAAAAATGGAAGAAAAATAAAATGAATAAACAAATAAATCGAGCTCACGTAACAAAAAACGCAAAAAAATAAAAATGATTTGAATCTGTTAATTTAAAAAAAAAAGGAAACAGGTTTGCAAGCAAATCAATGGCGCAAGAAAATCATGCAGCTCAGCAACATAAATACTACCAATAAATGTTTCGTGATAATAGATTCGTCACGACAAAAAAACGATCAACTTGCAAGCCATTTGATACCTGGGAACGAGACAGCGAATGCTCTGTAATTAAAACCCTAAATCTGGATGACCTAATCTATGGATTTTGTTCTTTTTTCTTAACTGGAAATTTTCATTTATTGCATTTCCCCCTTTCAAAAGATGCAGCCTTTTTTATTTGTTAAATCAAAGTCAAAGTTTGATTCTTTCTAAACATAAATAAATTTGTTCAATATTTCTTTCCTTTTTAAATTAGAAACTTGTAATAATTCTAAATGTTTTATTGACAAGTCGGTCATAATTAACAAATGCTTTGTTGTAAAAAATGCTTTTTTTTATTTGATTGAAAATTAAGTTATCATTTTTTTCTCAAAAAAATATAAAATAATATGTCTAAGCAAGACAGTTTTTTTTTTTTTTTCGTTTTTGAGAATTTGTCTAAGCAAGACATAGTTGATAGTCCAGGTGGAATTAGCGTTATTAGTAAGCTGGGAAAATAAAAAAAAAACAGTTTGATATAAAGTCCAGCCATTAGATTAGTTTTTTTAAATTATCAGTCAATATCAAGGATCAAATTATTCCTTAACATCATACCAATTCTCCAATATTTACTTTAGAGGAAAATAACATATACATTGTTGGGTTGCATGTCTCACGATTCATGACTCAAATATGTTGATAGTTGTGAGTCGAAGAATTCTTCGATTAAGATTTCCTTTTCTGTTACTTGGGAATTATATTTTCTCTTCCATTTCCTATTCTACTTCAAATTATACTCCATTAAATGTTTGACACATGTATTTATATTTATAAAATTTATTTATTGACATTCATGGCATTACTACCTTCCAATGTAGTAAAATATGAAATAAAACAGGAACAAGAAATCTGTTCCATGTTACTTGTCCCAATGTTCTTATTTTCTTACTTTTCTCTCTCTCTCTCTCTCTCTCTCTCTCTCTCTCTCTCTCTCTCTCTCTCTTTTATAATTCATTTTTCCACCTATTTTTTCCATCAATACTCTTGCTAGTTGCCACTATTATCCATGGTTTTAAAATATAATTGAATATTTTTTTTAAAATTAACCTAAATCCTTAATGATAATTTTTACAGTTGACCCTTTGAATATACAAACTTCCTCAAATAACTTAAAGAAAGTGATGATCAACAACATTTGTTGTCACACTACTATATGTATGTGCATGCACACACACATTACATACATATAACGTACAAAACTAAACAAAATTAAAAAAAAAAAAAAAAAAAAAGAAAGGAAACCATTAAATACAACAAAAGACCAACATTATCAGTTTACTCAACATTCACTGCAAACACAACCCTGACAATGTGTGAGCCATCAAACCATTTAATATCCCCAAAATTATACCCCTTGGATGCTTTCTTACCATCAAAGAAAACTTTAAAAGATGCTGTCTTCAAACCCTCTGTAAAGACAATCCATTTGGGGACAACCTTAACTAGCAAACCTGGTGGAGCATTTACTGAAGAAACATATGTAGCATTTGGTGATGATCCCATGTTGGTCACAACTCTTTTCACCTTTCTTGGTCCATCACGTTGGCTTAGACTGCCAATGGAAATGGTGGGATAGTTGAGACTAGAAATGAGTTTTTCGGTCGATTTTTTCGGCAGGTGAAATTTGTGTTGGACATTGATCTTATTGCTTTCTGGTTGTAGCCATTGTAACAGAGGAAATATAGATGATCATTGATGGTGGTCTCAAATGCTAAGCCAGGATCAAGAGCACTGATGGGACTGATTTCTCCGACTCCTACTTGTGGGGATTCGCGGAGAAATACGAGCTGTTTGTCAGTGCTTTCCCCATGTTGTTTGAGGTGGATGCTGCAAGAGAAGTGAGAAATAGGAGAAACATAAAAATGCAGAACTTTGATACGAGTTATGCGGTGTTTTCAAATGTCAACTTCTGAAAATCTAAAAAGTAGAGAAAGCATTGCTTTAGATTTTTAATTTGCTTATAGTTTTACTTTAAAATAGGGATAATTAGGGGAAAGGAAAAGCCCTGAGATTTAGGCTATTTACAAAAAAACAAGATATTTTTGAAAATTACAAAATCCTCTTGATGTTTGATTTAGTCTTAATTTAAGTGGGTTATTTCTATAAATGTCGGGATATTTTGAAATTTTTTTGCTTATAAAGGGGAAAATGTAAGACGGAATCAAACCTGAGTTTTTGTAATTTTAAAAGATCTTGTGGTTTTCTGTAATCAGCCCAATACATAGGGTACTTTCACCATACATATAACGATCATATGTGGTTCAAAGGTACCTGTTGTCATCAATGCTGACTTGATCACAGAGAAACTCCAGTGTGGATGCACTGATTTGATGAATGCCATAGCGCCAGTAACATGAGGACAAGCCATTGATGTTCGGATCTAAGGCGAATGCTGATGACTTGTTACCAGGTGCGCTGTAATCGGATCGTATCCTTGGTACGACTGCTGAAATGGCCACCCCAGGAGCCATAATGTCTGGCTGCAATAACCATCTCAGTGTCAAGGAAAAGGCTGCACTTGAATTGAGCATAATGTGTGAAGATTTTTAGGGATAATTACAAAAACTACCGCTGAGGTTTGAGGTAATTCAAAAAAAAAAAAAACATAGAGAAGTTTCAAAATTACAAAAAAAAAAAAAAACCTGAGGTTGGAAACCTGTCTTAAATGTAAGGGCTAATTGTAATATTTTTATAAACCTGAGGTTTGAGGTAATTAAAAGAAAAGCCTAGAGAAGTTTCAAAGTTACAAAAAAACCTGAGGTTGGAAACCTGTCTTAAATGTAGGGGGCTGATTGTAATATTTTTATAAACCTGAGGTTTGAGGTAATTAAAAGAAAAGCCTAGAGAAGTTTCAAAGTTACAAAAAAAACCTGAGGTTGGAAACCTGTCTTAAATGTAGGGGCTGATTGGAAATATTTTTGCATATAAAGAGGTAAAGTGTAATACATAATTAAATCTAATAGAATTTATGTAATTTTCAAAAACGACTTGATTCTTTTGTTATTAACTCAAACCTCGGGGTATTTTTGTATTTATTACTTATTTTATTACTACCTTGAGGATATTTTCCGTGAGTCCTCCAGGGCCTCTAGAAGAGAAAGATGCTACAACTGGAGCTGGCTTCAAGTGTCTGATTTCTGTTGCTCTAAGTATAGTTGCAGTTGGATTCCTGTGTGAACTTGTCAATGTGAGAAAATACTTTGGTGAAAAATGGTTATATTTTGATTTAGAGATAATTATAAAAACTACCCATGGGGTTTGGGTTAATTACAAAAAAAACCATAGGTTTTTCAAAATTACCAAAAAAAACCGTGAGGTTTGGTTTTGTATTACACTACACCCCTTCATAAGCAAAAACATTTTAAACACCCTCTAACATTTGTAAAAATATTCCATTTAACACAGAATCATTTGAGTTATGTTGTTAAGATATTATTAAGTAGAATAAAGCTAAATGGCAATTGAATAAGGTATAGTTATATCCTTACCATTAAACTTGTCTGTTCAGATATAAAAAGAAAAATCTGATACTAAAATTGGTCATATTTTTCTTAAATAAATGTTCAGCAGACGGCTTACTTAGTGGAGTTGATGTAATGGAGGATCTGGGAGGCAATAGTTTGTCCAACTTCTGCAAAGGGATAGGTGCCTGAGTCAAATGGTGTAATTTGTCCTTGTCCATTTATTATGATCACCCCTTGTCCTTTTGCATCTTCAACAACTAATCTCTTTATCCTCCTTGGCACACTCAGGTCGTCATTCATGCACACTATAATCTTTCCAGCTACTTTCTTTGGATCTAAAGATCCTGGCATACAGTTCCTGCATCGTACGTAGAATCAAAATTTCAGACTATAAACTTTAATATGGAAGAACGAATATATAGAGAGATTTTCAGACATATTTTCAGAAAATCAGCATATGTCAATACTGTCAAGGATGCTTTTATGGTGCAGTAGGCAGTGAACAATTTCACTTTGTAATCATAATTATTGGGACTAATTACAAAGATACCATTGAGGTTCATTCTAATTATACTAAAACCCAGCTATCTTTAAAAATTACAAATTGCACCTTTTGATGGGGTGTTTTGTTAAGAAAACACAAACCTCAGGGGTTATTTGTAATTTTAAAAGATAACTGGATGCTTTTGTAATTAGACTAAACCTCAAGGATAGTTTTTTGTAATTTAGCTTAACTATCGTAAAGAAGGAAAATAACCACCTAGCATCAGATGCTGGAGTGAAACTTGCAGCAACTTTTTCGGCAAAAGCCAGAGGATATCTTTTACCAGGTCTCAAAGGAGAGAAATTGATTGCAGTGCCCTGCTTTCACATGACAAAGAAATTACACACATCTATAAATTTTTAGCATATTAAAAATTAATGGATAATTACAAAAAGCCCCCTAAGGTTCTGGCTAATTACAAAAAAACCCAGAGATTTTTGAAAATTGCAAAAAACACCTTGTCAAAAAACATTTCAAAACTCCCCTGACATTTATAAAAACATTACAGTTAACCCTTAAATTTAAAACAGAATCAGGTCAGAGGTTTTTTTATTGTAATTTTGAAACATCTTTGTTTTTTTTTTTGTAATTAGCTCAAACCTCAGGGAGGTTTTTGTAATTATCCCTAAAATTAATGTCCAGTAAAATGATGTTATATCCAAGTTCATACCTTGTATGATTTCTTATTTCCAAGCACTATACTCGACTGAAAATCCCGATCGATACTGGATGCAGCAACTGTGAATATCCAGGGAGCGGTGTTAACAACGGTATAAGGCTCCGGTCCATCATTTCCAGCCGAACAAACTACCATAACGCCCTTTTGTTCTGCATGGAAAGCTCCAATGGCAATAGGGTCACTCAGAAAATCAGACTGGAAAATCGAGCTCATGCCAATAGAAATAGAGATGATATCAACTCCATCCTTAATTGCATCATCGATCGCTTTTAGTATAGTCGAACCAGCACAGCCTTCCTCTGTACATGCCTTGTAGCTTGCTATCCTAGCAGACGGTAAGCCACCGCGTGCTGTGCCACGTGCAAGGCCGTAGTAACTGGCATTATCAACTGTTACTCCTCCTGCAATTGATGCTGTGTGAGTACCATGGCCAAGAAAGTCCTTGGCGAGCCACGAGTTTGAGCTGGACTCGTCTCGTTTGGTTTAGTTGAGATGTCTCGGTTGGAATAGTATCGCGCACCTATCAACTTCCTGGATTCGCAAACAGAGAAAAAGGAGTCTTGTGATTGAATTTTCAGTTTAAAAAAGAAAAAGTAAATACCATACTGCATCGCATGCACTTGTGATGTTAAAGTTGTTTAAAGGAGTGTAAGAGAAACTCTTCCATTTTGTTCTAGCTATAAAGGTTAAGTGTTAATTACACTTTGCCCTCCAAACTATATCTTTTTTGCACTTTGTCCTGAACTTTGAAATACATATTATGTTGTCTTATGTTGTCTTAACTGAATGATTTGTTGCACTTTACCCATAAACTAACCAAAAGTTGACATGTATCAACTCATGATAGGTCAAAGTCAGCTCCTAAGGGGTTAAGTGTAAAATGTTCAAAGTTATTAGGCATGCACGGGAGAAATTTGAAAAATTAGTAGGGAAAGTGCAAAACTAAATATAGTTTGGAGGGCAAAAATGCAATTATCCCTAAAGGCAAATTACAATACCTATTGCAATTGGTTTTCTTGAAATCTGAACCTTCCATACAAACTCCTTTCCACTTTGATGGAATGTTGCCGATATGACGATCATTGAAACTAGGTGACTCAGGCCATATACCTGAGACAACTCAATCGATAAAAACGTACTTTGAGTTTGGAATTGTTTGGTAAAGTTAAATTGTCAATCACTCACATTTGATTAAATCTTGTGTTACAGATAAGACGTAATAATTCATGCATTGTAGTCTCACATAAATCACATTATTAGATATCAGTAAAAAGGAAAGGTTGTTTGCAACTGTATATGAATATGTATTGCATAATGTCCTAAGTAGAAAAAGTAGCTTGAATGGACCTGTGTCTATGATTCCAATTATAACATCAGCCGAATTCTGCACAACAGGGTATTTTGATCTGAATTTGGAATCTGCTGCAGCTTCAAGAAAATCCCAAGAACGCGTCGTGTGGAGTTTCAGAATCGGATCAGGAAAGACGGAGACAACCTCGTCATGACCTGCTTATTCATTAGGCAATTAGATCACAATGAGCCTTGTACATATGTAGTTCATAATTGTGTTTTAATCTCTAGAACAATAAAGAGGGCAAAGATGATAATTGTTTAGAATTAATATCTAAATACCAGATAAGGTAGATGCTTCATTCTCTGTAAGCTTAGCAGAGAACCCCTTGAAAGCATGATTGTAGGAGTTTAACAAGTAGTTTCTGTCACTCTCTTCACTGCCAGAAACATTTTTAAGCAAAAATGAAAAAGATGTAGGAATAATTACAAAAAAATCCAGAAAAGTTTCAAGCTTACAAAAATCCCCATTTATAACCAAAACATTTCAAACACCCCACATTTATGGAAACATTACAATTACCCCTTACATTTAAGACAAAATCAAACCTCATGAGGGGTTCTGTAATATTGAAACTTCTCTGGATTTTTCTGTAAATACCCCAAACCTCGGGGTTTTTTTGTAATTATCCCTAAGATGTCTTACTATAGGTACACTTTATACAGCAAATAGCTAGAATGTATTTTGATGAGTACTAGAATTCACCTTGGAATTAAGGAAGATAACAGTTGCAGATGGGACAAATCTTCAACTCCACCAGCATTCAAGAACTCCCCATGTAAACAATGTAAGGCTGCAAATGATGAAAAACTTATAAGGACGTGACAAAATAGAAATGGAGATAATAATTATGATATGTTTATAATCCCATCTTAAGATTTCATGATGGAAGGATTTTAAATGATCAGAAATAGAAACAACATTATTTTCAAGATTTTTGAAATTTTGTGTTCCTTAATCTATTTAGATATCAAACTTAGTCATATATGGAATGTTAATTTTGTATACTTGCCTTGGGGTTTGAATTTAGTGCCATAGAGCACATGAAAATGAAGGGAAATTGTAGCATAAAGAAGAAGTGCAGTAGAGAAGCCATATTGTGTGTGTAAGAGTGATCATGCAAGTAATTTTGCTCACAAAGGCAGTGGACTTGGGGTGTATAAGATCATAGAATATATATACACATTCCCATATTGCTTTTCACTAAATATTTACTTCTTTAAAGAAACATGATTCATGAGAGTAAATAAAGAAACTTGACAATGTCTATCTACAATTCCTTGCTTCGAGTAGAAGATATCATTAGTTTAGAGAAGTAACGGAGTGATTGTTTGGCCTTTACATTACGAAAAATATTTCATGTTAGAAAATAGCATAAAACTAATTAGAAAAATAAGAATGGATTTTGAAAGTGGGAATAAAAGTATAACGATGACAATTTATGTATTTTTTCCTTTTATTAAAAATAATAATTGGATTCGATTTGAGATTGGAAAAGTGAGATGATTAAATAGTATATTTTCAACGAAATTTCACAAATAACTATATGTTGGGCTAAAAAATTTCCTTAGCATTGTGGTTTGCCCCTCATGGCCAGGGTGACATAGTTAGGGTGGATTCTTGAGGTCGAAAGTTCTCAAGTTCGAATTCCCACTTATAAGTCACTTGATCATGCCTATAGCATAGGGTTTGCTTAGTATTGTTTACCTTGTTGACCTAGTTTGCACGCCATTTCGTCAAGTTCAAGGATTACTTCGTTATAAAATAAAAAATAAAAATCCTTAGCATAAGTTTAATAAAAAATAATTTGCAAGCAAACACTTCCTAATATTCCATTTTCTTAGTTTAATGATTAGTTATACTTTATCTAGATAAAACAAAGAGCAAAATATTAAAGTTATGATGTCATTTTTTATATGAAAAAACTTTAAGAGAAAAAAACAATCATCCATGCTGTAAATTCTCATTAATTTATTTGAAAATGAGCGTTTTGCCTCATGTTTGACAGCTCGATTACCCCAAGAAAAATAATAATCCACATAATTTATTCGTAAATAGGGTTCAAGGGTTGCTTCAACATTAGCATGTTGATTACTAATAATATTTTACGTACGATGTAAATACTTATAAGATCTTTTAAATATATTAAATAAAACACGCTCTTAAATAATTACATTCAATCATGTTAAACAATTCTTTTGAAAATCTTTTTCACTTCAGTTAAATTGGAATTCACAATAACTAATTCAATAATCACAACAAGAAAGCAATCAAATTCCAACGAAATAGAAAACCGTTGGAATTTTAAAAATTTAATGAAAATTCAAAGTAAACAATATCATTGGTATAAACAATTGGAATTCTCATTGGAATTTAAATTTCAACATCACAACAAGCTGTTGAAAAATTTCAAAGATAATTCCAACAATAATAAAATCGTTTGAATAATCCATTGAAAATATTGTTGGAATTTTAAAATTCCAATAGAAATTCCATCGCTAAAGCGTATTATTGGAAGATTCCAACAAGAAACCAAAATGTTGGAATTAATCGTTGGAATTTTCATTGGAGTTTTTAAAATTCCAATGGATATTCCAAAGCAACATGTTATTGAAAAATTCCATTGAAAATTCCAATACCATTAGAAAATTTCAAAGAGGTTAAAAGATTTGCTAATATTCATATCGATAAAATATTTCTTCTTTTTTGGAGTCAATTATATTGAAACTACATAGTCTTAGGACAAATTGATGATGGGTGATCCGTGGGAAGTTAAAAATATTAAATAATGAGATGAAATGATTGAATATTCCAACGGATAATTACCATTAGAATTACCATTGGACTAAATCCCTCAATGGTATAAGTCTGTTGGAATAATGTTGGAGTTTTTTTTTTCCAATGATTATATATTCCAATTGATATATCGTTGGACTAACTTCAACGGTATAACTCCGTTGGAGTTACTATTAGAATAACCGTTGGAGTTTCTTCCAATGATTGAATATTCCAATAGGATAAATACCGTTAGAAGTACCATTGAACTATTTTTCGTTAGAATTTTCATTGGAATTTTGTCATTCCAACGACCATTTTACCAACGGTGTATTTTGTGTTGGAATTTGCATTTGGAATCAATAATTCTAATGAAAACTAGCCAAAATTCAATTGATTTTTCCGTTGGAATTTCCTTTTTTTCTTGTAGTGAATTTGTAAGACGAGAGACTCGAATTAAAAATTGTTAGCATTATGTCATTCTTTAAATCAATATATATATATATATAACGTGTGCAAAAATTGTTAACACAATCGACCGATCGATAAACAATCGTTTGATGGGACATAAACCTTATAAATCTCTTAGAAACTAAAATTTTAAAGTCTCAAACTTTAGATAATTAATAATTATTTAAATTAAAGTTCCCTAAGTTAGCAAAACAAATTAATGTTTGCACTTTGCATTATCTTATTGCAACTCTCCTTGCATGCATAAAAGAGTAGTGGAGTGCAAAAGCTTATTGAATGATTGATGTATTGATCATTTATAGAAACAAAACCTTTTTTAAAAATTATTTCTAGATTAGCTGAAATGGTATTGTTGGGTAAAGCACATAATCCTCAAAGCAATGTGCAATTTTGACTTGTTTCACTTTATGAAAAGATTGATCAATAATTGACTGATTAATGCATTAATCATATGCGGCGAACATTGACCTGGTTACCCTAAATTTAAATTTTTTTCCCTCATTTTCCCTAGCTCAATTATTTTTTCCCCCTAAAAAAACACATAATTTTTTTTTTTTTTTCATTTTTTTCCACATAAAAAACGGGACAAAAAGAATTTTGGGGTGTCTTAGGGCGGGGTGGCACCCGCTAGCTACGCCCTGATCATATGTGTCCAATTAATTAAAAATTCGTTACTTAATCAATTGACGTTTTTAATATTTGGGTGCAGCATACCATCAAAGCAATGTGCAATATTATTCTTCTTACCGATCAAAAAAAAAAAAAAATGTGCAATATTCTTTCGTTCTAACTTTGCTTTTTTATACTATTTTTTTCGGCATCTTGTGCTTTATTCTTGTTTTTTTAATATCCCCAGCTCTACTCAGTCTTCTCATCCTCAAGATACATAGCGTGTTTAATTGATATGACAGCCTTGAAATCACGTTTCTTTTCTCAAAGTGGCTTTAAGTTTTATGTGTGCCTTTTTCTTTTCCTTCTCATTTTCCCTTCACATATGAACACTCCCAATGACTATGGATATCAATTTCATCCCAACCCGATGGAGTATCCGATATCCGACCCTAACGGAGAAGGATATAGACTATGGAAGATATTTTTGTACCCAATTAAATAAATGAGTACATGGGTGATGGGTATGGGTATTTTCTTGTATGAGTATGGAAGTGGATCTAGGTGACATCATACTCATACCTCACCCGACGATCCGATTAAATATATTATATAATATATACATATCTATTTATTTATATTTAAAAATAAGTTTCTTTTCCCAAATTCCAATCAAAATCCACTAATTAAGCCACATGCTTTGTCTTTTCTAATATTTTATTATTTTTCTATAAATATTTAGTTCGCTAATCCTTATCTTTATTATTTATTTTCTTATTTTTCTCTTAATAATTTAGTAAATATCCATAGTTTCATTGAAATAACTCAAATTTAAGAAAATAATACAATTTTTAAGTGGTAATAGGGTATGGGTAAGATATGGATACCCGATCATCCGATAGCTATGGGGATGTGTATGAAAATTGAATATCCGATGGGAAAGAGGATGAAGGATATAGAATCCTACCCGAATCCTACTCATATTCAATAAAGAAAAATAAATTACAAATATTAATTATTTCCTTTGCACATCACAATAATCTAGTTCCATAGGCACACGAGTTGGAGATGAGTTCTTCATTCCAAAAGGGTGTGTTTTTAATATTTGAGGCTTGATTTTGTTTTACATTTTTTTCCTTTATAAAAAAAAATATTTCAAAGGTCATCCTAACATTTATAAATATATTACGATTACACCCTTAAATTAAATTCAAGACTAAAACCAAACCTAAGGTTTTTTTTTTTGTAACTAGCCCAAACTTCAGGGTGCTTTTGTAATTATCCCTTTATATAATAATTTGCTTTATACATTCCTCTAGAACCAAGCAAGGAATTACACCATCGTGTTTCGACTTGATTAAGCCGGTTCACGTCTAGTCCTCAAGTGACACAGCACTGAGCAACAGTAGATAAAGAAAAAGCCATTGTTCAGAGTTGACACCTTGGATCATTATCAACTAAATACAACTTCAATTCTTCACCATTATTATATAAAGCAAGGATAATTACAAATCGACGGCCTAATTAACAAAACTCCAATTGTCTTTCAAAATTACAAGTACCCCTCATGAGCGGATGAGATCTTATTCCAAGATGGTGTTTTATCTCCTATTTGCATCAAGACGGATGATTGACACGTATATAGAAGTTACCATATTAATTTTGGAGCATAAATCAAGGCTAAATTGTCGGGTTTTAATATAGTAACTTCCGAACACGTGTCAATCATCCGTGCGGTGGAATAGGAGATGAAACACCATCTTGGAATAGAAGATCTCATCCGCCTCACGAGGGTGCAATTTGTATATATAAGAGAAACAACGTTATGGGGTATTTGTAATTTTAAAAGATAATTGAGTTTTTTTGTAATTAGGTTAAACATCGTGGGCGTTTTTCTATGCGGTGCACGTGGTGCCGCCGCACAGACCCCGCCGCAAGGACCGGAATTTTAATTATTTATTTTATATGTGTATATGTTGGATATATTAATCAAAGGTTTAGATGGTGAATAAATGAGCGACTTGGGAGTGGTTGTGATGCTTATTATATTCCTCATGGCAGCAAATATCGATTATTTATATTTCCTTTCTAATTAACTATTTGGTTTTCTTTTTTGCCTTTTTATGTAACTTTTTTTCTTTTTGCAGTAAAAACATAAGTGAAAGTTTTCTTTTTGCCATTTTATGTAATTATTTTTTCCCGCCTATCTATCTATCTAACTTTTTTTTTATCTAACTATACATTTTTCTTTTGCAAAACCAAAAACATAATTGAAGAATTGAAAGAGTCGCCCGCCTTTAACTCCTCATTCCTTCCTTCATATTTTCCATTTTTTCCTTTTGCAAAACCGAAAAAAAGAATTGAAGAATTTAAAAATGCAAAAAGATCAATTTTTCATAGCTAATTTATTAGGTTTTTTTTTTTGTCTTTTCTCTATGATAAATTATATTGAACAATCTTTTTCGTAGTTTATTTTAATAAGGCCGAAATGTTAAAGGTTGAGTATTGTATTTTTGTTATTATATATATATATATATCTTATTTTTAATGTTAAATCAATGAAATTTTATTTGTACCATTGATTTTATTATTTTTAATTTTTTTATGTAAACACAAAGTTCCCATTTTTTTATTCGCCCAGGATCCTCAAACTTAGGACCGGCTCGAGTTTTTGTACTTATTCCAAACAACAATAGGTATGTTTTTCAAAAAAAAAAAAAATCAAAAGTTAATATTGAACACATACCCAAAGAACTTCAGTAGTCGACTCGTGACAATGTTCTAACTGTCAATAACAACAATAATAGAACCAAAATCAGCATCCTTCACCACGAATTCTGTTCCGTAGAAGGCCACTATCTTATGCAATCTGCATAACAGCATATATTCAAATTAAAAATTAGGGTTAATTACAAAAACTGCCCACGAGGCTTAGCTTAATTACAGAAAGACCCGGTTATCTTTGAAAACTATAAATACCGCATTGACATTAGTTTTTATCTTACAAATTGCACCCTCAATGGCTCAATGCACCTTCAAGACGAGTATTAGTTAGGTAAATACAAACCTCATGAGGGTATTTGATCTGTAATTTTGAAAGATAACTGGAGTTTAATTTTTGTAATTAGGCTAAAGCTCTGAGGTAGTTATAATTACGTCTTAAAAGTTATCAAGAAGTGGCCAAATAAGGAAGTAGATTAATCATGATAAAATATATACAACACATGAACAGCTGATTTAACTGGAGTTGACATGGTTTACTCTCATCGCATCAGTCATCAAATATCAAGCATACCACTCAAGCTCATGAAGCAAGATCCAATATTTCTTTCCTTCGTAGTTATCACAGGCTTTTGTAGGCAAAATTACTTTTTTGGTCGTTAAGTTGGCTCGATTTCACTTTCAGTCCTTTAATTTTTATGGGTTGCGTTTGACAAACACTAACTTTTCTAAACCCGCACATTTAGTCCGATTTCAAAATTTGGGGATATCTTATCCCTAAAATCTTGAGTTTGACCATTTTTCCATGAAATGACTATTTTGCCCCTTTTTGGAAAATTAAAATTAAAGAAAAATAGAAAAACAATAATAAATTAAATTAAATAAAATGGTCGAACATATATTTTTATATTTTTCATCATTAAATAAAAATTAAATAAAAATAGAAAATAAAAATAATAGAAATTTATTTTTTTTTTCTTTTTCGTCTTTTTGTTTTCTATTTTTTTTTTAATTTTTATTTATAGTAGAAAATTGTAAATAGATACTTTTTTTTTCTGTTTTATTGTTTTTATTTTTTTTACTTTTAATTTGAGTGAAAATTGTAAGTCAATATTTTTTTGTTTTCTATTTTTCTTTAATTTTAATTTACGGTTGAAAATTACGGATATATATGTTTTTTGGTTTTCTATTTTTTTAATTTTTACATATAGTTGAAAATTGTAAATATATATTTTTCATTCGTTTTTATTTTATTTTTTAAATTCTATTTGAGTTGACAATTATAAATACATGTTCATATTATTTTTTTAAATTAAATTTAAAAAAATCGAAAATATATTTTATATTTTTCAACTTTAAATAAAAATTAAGGAAAATTAGAAAAACAAAAAGTACATTATTTTCTTTTTCTTTTGGTTTTTCTATTTCTTCTATTTCTATTTTTCTTTAATTTTAATTTACAGTTGAAAATTATAGATATATAAGTTTTTTGTTTCTATTTTTTTAATTTTTATATATAGTTGAAAATTGTAAATACATGTTTTTTTCTATTTTGTTTTCATTTTTTTAATTTTATTTACAATTGAAAATTATAAATATATGTTGATTATTTTATTTAAATAAAATTAAAAAAATTCCAACATATATTTTATATTTGTCAACTTTATATAAAATTATAAATATATGTTCATATTTTTCTTTAATTTAATTTAATCTTATATTTATTTTTATTTTATTGAGATATTATACAAGTCATGTGATATGCACATGACCAAGGTTTCCATCTAAAAAAGGGGGCAAAATAGTCATTTCATGAAAAAAATGACCCAACTCAAAGATTTTAGGGATAAGATATCCCAGAAATTTTGAAATCGGACCAAATGTGCGAGGTTTAAAAAAGTTAGTGTTTGCCAAACGCATCCCATAAAAATTAACACTACAACAAAAATGTTGATAGACACCGATTTTAAACCGGTGTCTATTAGAGCCGTAGCTCCCGCCTCCTTCGGTGAGAAGTTCCCTTCCCTTTTCTAAAATGATCAGAAACAACCGGTGTTAAAGCCACTGGTGTTAAAAGTCTGAACTTATTAACAGCGGTTTTAAACCGGTGTCGTTTCCTTTAAAGACATCGTTTTAAACCGGTGTCTATTAGTAAAGCAACCGGTGTTAAAGCCACTGGTGTTAAAAGTCTGAACTTTTTAACAGCGGTTGAGAAGCGGTGTCATTTCCTTGAAAGACACCGGAGTTAAACCGATGTCGTAGAGATAAAATATCCGCTTTCTAAGGCCCTGATGTTAAAAGTTTATGTATTTGACACCGGTTTAGAACTGTTGTCTTTAACGGAATACACATTGGTTTTACATACCGGTTTTAAACCAGTGTCTTTTGTATGAAATAAATTTGCAAGCTCCAAATATAATACAAATTAAAGTCAAAAAATCCATATCAATATGCAATTCATATAAAATCCAATTCCACCAATTAACCAAAAATACATTAATACTAAAATCACAAAGATCCATAATCCAACAAAAAGTACTTGTAGTGAAGTTTCCTTTTCGATAAAGCAACTACAAATTCATAATCCAATTCTATCAACCAACAAAAAAGCTATATACATTCAACTAAAGGCAACAAAATCCAGATGATCAATATTGCTCCTGTCATTCTAGCTCCTATCATTACAACAAGAATAAGAAACAATAATTATACCCTTTAGATCCTTGTAGTTGATTATAAAGCCAACGATTTTCCAACTGCCCCAAGCATCGTACATGCCATTTCCAAGAACTTTCTGCACAATATTACATATAACAATCAAAAAGGGTAGCAAAAATGAAAAAGAAACAAAAAACGAAAAAAATCAAAATCACATTTCAAGATTTATGGAGATGCCTAACATTTTAAAAATAAAAATCCAAATTAGTACAAGATCATGAAGTATATATTATAAAACCACCAGTCAAACACCAATTATATAGAAACCTTACCATAATAACATCAACCTCATATAAATAAATTTCATATAAAATACCAAGTGTTTTCTTCATGTCTAAGGATTTGTGTAACATTAAGTAATTCTTTAGTTATCTCACAGTAGAAGGTCCAAAAATCATTCATAGTGGTCCTTGTTTCTTGTTCAAAATTAAGAACTTCAAAAATCCAAATCAATTGGGGCTATTAGCTGAATCACAGAGTTCTAAATAAAAGGAAAAAAATATATAAGTATAGTATATATCTGTATTATTAGTTATTATAAAGTAAAAGTGAATTTTTTTTTGGTGTCACTACATCAATCTAATTTTGAAAAAAGCAAATTAGTTGTACTATAAACAATGAGAGAAATAGTTACCTTAGCATCAAATCCAAATCGTGTAATGCCCTTCCAATTGTCCAAATCATAGGCTTGAATTCCCCTAACAAATGAGACTGCATATTTCCTGAAGAGCTCATCAGTTATGAGAAGCGTCTGGACAACCATTCGCTCATGGGCAACCTCAACGTGTTTTGGTCCGTAGCATACACGTTCTGGATCCTTTTAACAAAAAACCAAAACATCAAGTCCAAAAACAACAACTATCTATTAACAAGTATCTTTTATTTATTTTTGTGATAATTACAAAAACTATCCATGAGTTTGGGGTGATTACGGAAAAAAAAAAGATTATTGAAAATTCCAAAAAAATAACCTTGAGATTTGATTTTGTATTACGCTTACAATTCAAACAGCACCTTTACATTTGTAAATATATTACATTTATCCCTTTACATTTAAGGCAGAGTCAAACCCATGGTCTTTTTGTAATTTTCAAACTTCTTTTGTTTTTTTGTAATTACCCCAAACCTCATGGGTAGTTTTTTGCAACTTTATTTTTCGTAGACATTCCTTTTCATTTTTTCGGTCTAGCTCTCCTGCCCTCACATCTGATTATGTGACTTAAATACAGACTTATATATGTTTTACAACAAATATCAAGGACCTGAACACATAAATGAAGGTTATAACTGAACATTGGAAAGCATGGCAAAGAAATCCTTGAGTACTCGGACCTGCATTACGAAATAAGGAACATATGTAAACCTAACATATTCTCGGATAACAAAATAGATTAAAAGATAGAGTACGAAACTCATGGAAAGTGAAGTAGTACCTCTTGTGCAGCTTTTGTATCTTTTATCATATTCATAACATTCGAATAAAACTGGGCTAGAACCTTCAATCACAGATAGTTATTTCGAATAACAAAGTGAATAAAAAATAGGAATACAACTAGAAGAAACGTTTACACTGAATTCATACTACTGTTTTAGATGGAGTGGGGAATCTAAACAGGATACGCAAAGCAAGAAAGAGAGAGGAAATATCGACAAAGAAACTAACATAAAACATAATTTCAAGAAAAAGAATTCAATCCAGAACAAAACTATACCAGGCAAACAAGCAAACAAAATATGAAAACCAGTAGTCAAACACCTCAAAAAAAAGTGCAGAAAAAAGGCAGCTAAACTTCCAGATGTGATCTTGATACAAAGAAAGAAAGACAGAGTTGTCACATACACACAGAACACGAACACCAATTGAAAATGCAATTAAGGACATCAAGTCATGCTAAATACACAACAAAACCACAAAACTTTCAACACCAATTGCAAAATAAAAATATTTGTTCCCTTAAGCGCATTCAAGTCACAACCAAAATAAATCAAGTGGAAAAAAAGGCAAATCAAATAACTCCTAACAAAAAACAATTGTGCTTAGTACAGGGCAATTCAAATTTCAAAGCATCTGAAGTCCGATCTCATGAAGTCCAACTTAATTGGTACTAGCTTTGAACTATCTAGTAGTCAATAACAGAGGGAATATTTCCAAACTATTAAAAAACTCCAATCTCAAGCTCCCAAATTACGAAATGAAACTCTGCGAAAAGGAGTAGCATATTCATACCGATAAAAGAAAGGAAAACGATTAAAGCAAAAAAACGGAAATGAATAGAGAAGGATATAGGGTTCGAGAGTGCCTGTCACGCGAGTTGACGTCCAGAGGATTAGCGCCGCATATCGCTTGCACCGCCGTTAGGTCCCCGATCGAGCTGCCGCGTGCAACTCTTTGCCTCTAGGATTAGCGTTTACTGCAGATGTCTTCTTGCCCATTTTCGTCTTCAATCAGGAAAATAGATTTTCATAATCCGGTGGCGGAGGTGAGAGGTGACGGGCGACTCGGTTGGCGACCGACAGGAGGTGAGGATGAAGATGGGGATAAAGTCATAGCCATGACTGGTTTCTAGGGTTAATCGAATAAAATTGAGGGAACCGGTGAAGAGAGGAGGAGGATGAGGGTGGTTGTGGCATAATTAATGGGGTACGATTAATAAAAGGAGGCGGAGGAGAAGGGAGGAGGCTACCGTGCACGAAACTAAGGGCGGCTGCGTAGGTGGTGGGTGGGTGGCATTCTCTGTGATTTTCTTTTCTTTTTATTTATCTTTTCTTTTGGGAAATATTTGAATGAGGTTAGTTTTAGGTTCTGCGAGTCAAGTGGCCGTTCTAAAAAATAATAATTAGGGCCCAAACGACACCGGTTGTAGAACCGGTGTCTAAAGATCAGTGTTAAAAATTAAAGACACTGGTTCTATAACCAGTGTCGTTTGGGCCCTAATTATTTTTTTAGAACGGCCACTAGACGCTGAACCCAAAATTTTGGAAATCCGATGCTAAAACTGGTGTCTATTTGGAAAAGTTTTTTACAATAGACACCGGTTCTAGGAAACCGTTGTTGTTCATCTAACGAAAACACTAATTAGACACCGGTTTCTTGAAAAACCGCTGTTAAATGGGAAAAGACACCAGTAAAGTCTTAAAACCGGTGTCTTTTTGGTGGTGTCTATCGCCAGTTTTCTTGTAGTGTAAAGGACTAAAAGCGAAATCGAGCCAAGTTAATCGACCAAAAAAGCAATTTTGCCAGCTTTTGCATAGAATTAATTTCAGAATCTGTTGAATTGTGTTATAATGAAGAAGTGTCAAAGTAGACCCTAATCGTTGAAATTAATTATCCGTAATTCTCAAGAGTCATGTTCTAGATTCATCTAGGAGTATTGTTCTAGTTGGTCAAAAATACATTATCTATGCTTTGTAATCAACAAAACTAATTAAATGGAAGAGTCTAGATTCAAGCATGAGTCTATAAAAAGACTCGCTTAAGCACTTCTTATGTAATTAGAAAATTTATCCTAATAAAAAGATCGAGAAAATTGCATCATTAGTCCCCATGAATTGGTCTGCTTTGCACCCGTAGTTTCATACTTTGCATTCTTAGTCCCGTAGTTTATTTTGTTAGCATTCAAAGTCTCACAAGAGTCAAAAGTTGCAAATGTAGTTCCTTGACCGCCAAAAAACTAACGGAGTATTACACGTGCATCTCACGTGCACGTTAGTCGTTAATCAAACCTTGTGTTTCATTTGAGAAAATTGCATCGTTATTCCCACAGAATTGCCTGTTGCACCCCAAATCCCATACTTTGCATTCTTAGTCTCATAGTTTATTTTGTTAGTATTTAAAATCCCACAAGAGTTGAAATTTGAGGAAATTACCGCAATGGCAAAGAACAGTTGACAAATTACTTTTATGGTGAAAATAATTATTTATGTGCTTAAAATCGTCTAAAAATATATTTTACAAATACATAAATTAATAATTAAAATCAAAATAATTAAAATTTATTTGATAATTATTTAAGAATTTAGAAATTAACAATAATAAATTTAAATATACAAAGATAAGTCTGGGAAATTAAAATATGAAATTGCAAAGTTTATTTAATAAATCTAAAATAACTAATTAAAATTATTGAATAGATTCGAAAAATTATTTGAGTAAATCCAAATATTACCAAAATATTATCTAAACCTTATTTAGTAATCTAAAATTTATTTTGAAAATTTTAAATTTTATTAAAATGATTTAAATTTACAAACAAAATTTTGAAAAATAGTTAAATAAATCAAAACTTTATATATAACTAAATTTGAAAAATGTATTTCAACTACATTATTAAAATATTTTTTATTCTTTAATTATTATTCAAATATTAATTTTTAATTCAAAATTACTTCAAATAATATTTAAATATTAATAAATATTAGTCTGGCCAAATAATGGTTAGATTTTATTTTGATAGTTCTTGGATTTATTCAAATAGTTCTTAATAATTTTTAGATATATGAAATAATCTTTTAAATATTATTTCAAATTTTTAGAATTAATTCAAAGTATTTTTTAAACTTTATTCAATAACATTTGCAATTTAGTTTTGCATTTTATAGATTTATTTTCGTATATTTATATTTTAATTGTTGATTTTTAAATTTTTAAAATATTTTTTATTCTTTAATTATTATTCAAATTTTAATTTTTAATTCAAAATTACTTCAAATAATATTTAAATTTTAATAAATGTTGAACTGGCCAAATAATGGTTAGATTTTATTTTGATAGTTCTTCAATTTATTCAAATAGTTCTCAAAATTTATTCAATAATTTTTATATATATGAAATAATCTTTTAAATATTATTTCAAATTTTTAGAATTAATTCGGTATTTTTTAAATTTATTCAATAACTTGATTTGCAAATTTGTTTTTTGCATTTTATAGATTTATTTTCATATATTTATATTTTAATTCTTGATTTTTAAATTCTTAAAATATTTTTCAGATTTATGTCCATGTATCCAGATATTAATTTCTAATCTATAATATATAAAATAGTTTTTAGACTTATTTTTGCCTCGTAGATAATTAGAGGATGAAGAACTCATTTCTATTCTTAAGATTTTAAAGTAAAAATGAGTGAAATTTGAGCTTGCACTGTTTTCCCCAAAGCAAAAATAAGGAAAAATTGCTACTGCACTTTATTTGCCTCCAAAAACAAGGTCAATGACCTAATTTTTCCCTTCAAATTGACCATTTAACGGAGATGACGAGTTGTTGTTGCCTGTTGGTGTTAAAAAACTAACGGTGGGACTATATATGCAAGATTTTGCTTCGTATGGGACCATTAAGCAGATATGGACTACGGGGCAAATATGTCAATTCCGTGGGGCTAAAGATGCAATTTTTTCTAAAAAATCTTAGAGCAGCAGCTCTTCTCTTCCACTGTGCCAACAAATTCGGCATCAGAGTCATTAAAAAAAAAGAGAGACAAACAGAATCGAAAAGAAGCAAAAAAAAAAAAAGAGTGAAAATTTGTTCAGCTCTTTTAAAAAAAAATTCAACCCATAACCTCCAAATTCTTTGTCCAGTAGGCTTATATGTCATTTGTTCAGCCTCTTTAAAAATCATTCATCCCATGTTGCCCCCATAAAATATCGAACAGTAGCCTCGTGGAATATTATTTATTTGTCAGTAGCCTTGAAATCCATTCTGCCTTCTGCCAAGTGTTTTAGTCTTGAAATACATTTAGTCCATTTAGCCATTTATCTCTCTGCCAAATTATTCCTCATAAAAAGTTTTTTTCCCTTTCTCATGGTTAAAAAAAAAAAAAAAGCTTTCCTTCAATCTTTGTATTCTGGAGATTTTTTTACAAATCAGTGGGAGAAATATTTGATCAATTTGCGACAACAAATGGCTGGAAATTCAAGTCTCACTATGTTCAAATATTCTCCAAGTGAAGTACCAATTTTTGAAGGCGAACATTATGATTATTGAAGTAGTACTGAAATGAGAGACTTCTTCATCTCTCATGATCTTTGGGATATAATCGAGAAATCTTATGACGAACCCCTTGAAAGTGAAAGTTCTATGAGTGGAGTGAATCAAAGTAGAAGGAGTACAAAGAAAACCAAAGGAAGGATAGCACCACTCTTCGTTACATTAAGCAAGGGGTAAGCAAGTCTATACACCCCCGTATTTTCAATAAGAAAAAAAGCAAAAGATGCTTGGGAGGTTTTGTAGAAAGAGTTCCAAGGGAATGATAAAGTAGTCTCCATAAAATTGCAATCATTATGGAGAGATTTCGATACTTTGTTGATGAAAGAAGCTGAAAAAATGACATAATTTTTCACAAGAGTCTCTCATATTGTTAATCTTATTGAAAGTCTTGGTGACAACATTCTACGAAGAAGGTGATTGAGAAGATTCTTAGAAGCTTACCACCTAAATATGATCATTGTGTGGCAGCCATAGAAGAAGCGAAAGATCTCTCGAAAATGACGATGCATGAGTTGATGAGTTCCTTGCAAACACATGAGCAAAGGATTAATCGATCGTCTAATTAGATCGTCTAATTAGTCGATGGAGCAAGCTTTTCGGTCAAGTGTTTATATTTTAGAAAAATCACGCAATTGCAGCAAAGAAAGGGAAATTTTTGGAAAAATCGCTTTGGACAATCAAAATAAGAAAGATGAACGTGAAAAGAATTTTGAAGAAAAAAAAAGGAGCAACCTCAAAAGTTCGGAGATGGTCCATATTGCATCATTTGCCGAAAGACCAACCACAATTCCAAAGATTGTCGATATAGATGTAAAAGATGCGAGAATCCCTAATCATTCGCAAAAGGATTGTTGGCATCAAAAGAAGAACACGATGGAAGCTAATTTTACGAGGAGGAAGACTCGAAAATTTGTTCCACACAAGCCTAAATGCAAAACTTGAGCCTTCCAATGTTTGGTATTTGGATAGCGATTGTAGCAACCATATGATGGGAAATCGAAATCTTTTTGAGCAATTTGATTCGGATGCGGCTCTCAAGTAAAGCTTGGTGATGGAAATATTCAAAATGTAGAAGGAAAAGGAACCATTGGTGTCTACACCAAAAGAGGTAACAAGAAGTTTATTCATAATGTTCTTTACGTGTCTAAAATATTAACTCAAAATCTTTTGAGTGTTGGACAACTCGTGTAAAATGGGTATTCTGATTTGTCACATTTGACGATGGAAAAGGCACTATATTTGATAAGAAAAATAGCGCAATTGTTGTTGAAATTCAAATGAACATAAATAAGGTCTTCCCTCATATCATGCCATCCGGAAATCAATTTGCCTTTAATTGAATCCATGAATGTGTCCGCTTTATGGCATTTGAGATATGGTCATTTGAACACAAACGGACTCTGCACTCTCAAGCAAAAGAAAATGGTTGAAGGGCTTTCTCGATATTAAAAATGAAGATCATATTTGTGAAGGTTGCGTTTATGGAAAAATACATCGTTTACCTTTTCCAAAAGCATCTTGGCGGGCAAAGAAACTTTGGAGTTAGTGCATTCAAATATTTGTGGTCCGGTGCGAACTCCGTCTTTCGAACGGTAAACGGTATTTTTCTATTTATTGACGATTATAGTCGGATGATGTGGGTATTCTTTCTTCATGAGAAATTAGAAGCTTTTTTTTCAAGATCTCTCCAATTTAAAGCAATGGCAGAAACTCAAAGTGGTTTCAAAATGAAGATGCTCCGAACGGATCGCGGAGGGGAGTTCATAAACTCTCCATTTTTAAAATATTGCAAGGAAAACGGAATTCAAAGGCAACTCACAGTCACCAAGCTCTCAACAGAACGGAGTTGCTAAAAAGAAAAAAATCGGACGGTGGTCAAAATGGCAAGAATCATGTTGAAAGAGAAAATTTTGCCAAACAATTTATGGGCGAGAAGAAGTGTGAATAGTCTTTGTTTATTTACTAAACAGATCGCCGACAAAAGCAATCAAATCGACTCCATTTGAAGCTTGGAATTAATTTAAGCCTGTAATTAATCACTTGAGAATTTTTGGGTGCATTGCTTACGCTCATATCCTGCAGTAACGACGAGAAAAATTTGACAAGAAGGGAGAAAAATTATTTTCATTGGCTACAGTGACGAATCAAAAGGATACAGATTGCTCAATCCAATCTCCGATCAACTTATAATCTCAAGAGATGTAATTTTCGATGAAAGTGCAGCATGGGAGTGGAAGACGCCAAATGAAGCACCTCATTTAAGTACAAAATTTATCGATCCACTTTCAACACAAAGAGTATTTCAATAGCCAAGTACCTCATCAACTCCTCAAAAACATCGGCCTCAAGTTATGAAAGTCCAGGATGATCAAGAAAGTCCTTTGAAAAATTCGGATCGTTGAAAGATATTTATGAGAATTGCGATGTTGCATTTTTTCGTGAACCACGAGATTTTGAAGAAGCGCAAGGAGCAAGTTTGGATTAACGCAATGAAAGAAGAAATTAATATGGTTGGAAAAAATAAAACTTTGAGCTCGTGGACTTGTCCAACAAAAAAGATGTCATTGGCTTGAAGTGGATTTACAAAACCAAGTTTAATAAAGATGGTTCGGTGAAAAAATAAAAAGCAGTTTGGTTGCGAAGATTGTTGGAAGATTTGCAATTAAAGCAAGCGGAGCTACCACAATTTTTGTGACAATAAGTCCGCTATTTTAATGACAAAGAATCATGTGTTTCATGCTCGTTCAAAACACATAGAGCTTCGTCATCACTTTGTACGAGACTTGGTTGGAAAGGAAGATATAAATATTGACTACATCAAAGACAAGTGAACAACCGAGATATTCGACCAAAAATTTGTCACTTTTGAGAAGTTTGAGAAGCATAAGAGTCGCCTAAAAATTACAAATTAAGCAAGGGTGTTGAAATTAATTTGTAATTCTCAAGAGTCATGCTCTAGATTCATCTAGGAGTATTGTTCTAGTTGGTCAAAAATACATTTACCTATGCTTTGTAATCAGCAAAACTAATCAAATGGAAGAGTCTAGATTCAAGCATGAGTCTATAAAAAGACTCACTTAAGCACTTCTTATGTAATTAGAAAAATTATCCTAATAAAAAGATCTTAGAGCAGCAACTCTTCTCTTCCGTTGTGCCAACATTAACAACTTAGCAAATTAAGGGACTCAACATTATATATATATATATATATATATCCAAACTTTACATATAAAGAGATTTAATAAAATTAGCATAACTACTTCCGCTCCTCCGAATCCTTTCAATGTGCATGTGTCTCTAACGATATTCTTATAATCTTTTTACACATCGAAATTATAGAAAATCAAACCTCACATATAGTTTGGCTCAAATTTCATCCTTAGCACAAATATACATATATGACAACAAATTTGTTCCACAAACACAAAGTAAGATGATATCTTAAGAAAGACAACAACTTTTCATGAAACTAGATTTAAATCTAAAAACAGTAACAGTTAAAAACTAAAGGCTGCTGGATATGAATTTCGTTCACTTAATAAATAGAATTACATCGATTAAATATTTATAGGCGTAATCAAATAACACAACCCATATATTCAGGGATCTGACTAAGTAACAAAACTAATCTAATATACTAGATTTGAATAAAAGATAACAAACATTTCAATTTTAAAAAAGAAAAGTAGAATAGTTCTACGAAACAAAAAGCTACAGGACTTCTATCACTCCCCTCAAGCTCGGCAGTAAATGTTGATGATTTGCAGCTTGTCAACCACCTTCACATGATTCTTGAAAAACCTTTAGGCTCCATTTGGATTGATGGATTTCGAGCTAAAGATTTCAAATCCATAACAACAAAATCATTGAGCTTGTTTGGATGGAGTCATTTTATAATGGATTTCAAATCGTTAGAAGCTATTTTTTGAGTCATTTTGAAGGATTTCAAATATTTTTTATTTGGAGTCATTTAAAATCCTTCCCCAAATCCAAATCTTCTCATCCAAATACAACCTTAGTGAGTATGTTTGCAATTTGTCCTGAAGTTGAACATAAGTCATACAAAATGCTCCATCATCAATCTTCTCCTTACGACTACCTCAACGTGGTTGGTTCGATCGTGGTGGACTATATTACGAGAAATACTTATAGCACCTTGTTATCACTATAGAGCTTTTGTTGGAAAAATTGGTTTTGGTAAAACCAAAATTCCAAGTGTGGAGACTCGTTAACTTTGGAAACGAGTGGTGTATTTATTTTCACAAAACCATTTATTGGTGAGTGAGAAATCGATGCACAAATGGTACACTTGGAAAAATATATTTATGGGAAATGTATCCAACATATATGGAATGTTGGTAGATCGAGTTAAAATTAGGCGTTTGGTAAGTTGCTTAACTGTTGTATCTTAGGAGACTCGTTTCATGTAACCGTGAGCATCGTGATAGGGCAACAAGAGTCTTAAAGAAAGAGTTCGCCGCCTCAACTTGCTTGCATCGCTTTCTTTTTCGCCTTGTTGTAATAGACATTTGTTAGTTCAAATTATCCCCGTTGTATCCCTTTGATTTTATTTTATCCCCAACAATTTACAACTCTTGTTTGTAATTTGGGTGATGGCATCTTCAAGCAACGCGAGGACTTATGATTCTGTTGGTGTGGCTTTGGGTGTTACAACACCTCCAACAACATATGTTTTTGTTGTTCCGCCTTTGGTGTGACATCACCTTCGGCCTCACCACCGCTAACACCGATCCTACTTCGATGATTTGTGGAGGGTGTGACCATACCTTCTGTCACACCTCTGTTACATTATGCTCCAGCCCGGCCATGGAAAGTGTGACCTCACCTCTGTCACATCTCTAGTCATCTATGCTCTAGTGACTATGGGGGAGGTGACCACACCTTCCGTCACACCCCAAGTATTATGATGTTCCGTTGTGAGTGTAGCCTTTGGTGTTACCACACCTTCGACCTCACTTCAGGTTTCACATAGTTATGTATCCGCCTTTGGTGTTACATCACCTTTGGCAACACCTTCGATCACACTTGTTCCAAAGAATCGTGGTCGCACATCTTTGAAAGGCCGAAAAAGTTTCTTGGACTTAACTTTAACACATGGCGACAAACTAAGATCTTTTATTTGACAACCTTAAGTTTGGTGAGATTCCTTGAAGATGGCCCTCCTATTGTTGCCCCGGATGATACCAATATGGATCGTGAGGGGTCGCCCCAGTGCATGGAGTCAATGGGACTACTTATGCAAGGATTACATTCTTAATTGGTTAGATAATGCATTGTACAATGTGTATGCCTCGTTCAAAGGTACTAACAAGGGACCGTGATCTCGTTGGATAAAAGGTATAGAATGGAGGATGCCGACATTAAAAGTTCATTGTCGGCAGATTCTTGGAGTATGTGATGGTTGATACCAAGATCATGTTATGAGCCAACTTCAAGATTTGCAATTGATTTTGCACAACATCCATTTGAGGATTTCAAGGTGGCTGCAATTATTGAAAAGTTGCCGCTTAGTTGGAGAGATTTCAAAAATTATCTCAAGCATAAGAGAAAACAAATAGGCTTGAATGATTTGATTGTCAAATTGCACAATGAAGAAGGCAATAGACGATCAAATGCCAAGCATGACAAGACATTGAAGGAGACTTGGTACAACAGGGCTTTAGACTCGTAGCTTTGTACTTACTAAAACGAACAATTCGTTGGAAAAGGACACCTTGAAAAAGAATTGTTCAAATGAATGTAATGGTTGTGCGCCACTCGGTGATGCTAATAAACTGTTGTTTCTTCCTCTTATATGATTGAGTCGTGATTTATGGCATGTTTGGCTTGACACGTTAACATGAATGTTATAAAGCAATTGGTGAATATGAAATTATTACTAAATATTAACTTGGACTCACAATATAAATGTGGGATTCAATGATAAGATATGCGATAGCCAAACAACTATAGGCGGGGTACAAAGTGCCAACTTGAGTACTATGACATATTGGGTGTCATAACACGTAGCAAAACATGTCAATGAAGGCATGAGCAAATCTAAATGCCCTTGTGTGAGGCATATGATTAAGCATCCCCCTGTAAGAGAGCACATGGAAAGTTGATTCCAAAGACACAGACACAACCCCATTATGGGGCACGTGCCCATCCTCCCCAAATATTTTTTATTTTTATTTTTATTGTTTATTAAAAGCTATTAATTAATTAGTTTAAAAAAATAAAATGCACTTCCATTAATTGTTTCTTATTTAGTTTATAATCGTACCTATTTTTTTGTTGTAGTTTTTTTAGGGAATTTTGTAGCTTATAATTATATTTATTTTGTGAGTAGGTCTCTTGTGAGATGACATCACTGTGTGATGGAAACAAAGAGTAATACTTTTTAATGTATAAAGTAATACTTTTAGTGTAAAAATTAATACATTGTATGCACAACTAAATAAAGTATGTTAGACAAAGTATTACTTTTTAGACGTAAAAGTACTTTTTTAAATCGCACGGTGTGTCCTTTTACATAAGTTTTTGTCTTATTTTGTGCCCCCCTTGTAAACAATTTCTGGATTTGTCCTGGTTGACTCTACCCAAAATTTGGTAATTGGATGCAATCGAGTCCTTTACCCATTCCTAGGAAATTCTTTGGAATTTTGCCTAGAAATTGGACTATTTGTCGATTGGCGATCCAATCACGGTTGAACTTTATGAGAAATAACAATTGCTAGATTGATAATTCTCAAAGTTGACAAAGACAATATTGGGTTGATGAGTTTTGCCTCAAATGTGGGAGTGTTTGGTAAATATAAATTTAATTACCACAGTCTTGACAAAGATTTACCCTAGTAAGCTGAGTCAAAGAAATACAAGTTTCTTTGAGAGATATCCTTAGAAAAGAGGATACAAGTCAATGTTGATTGATAGATAAAAAGGGCCATTTGTGATTTCTCTTAATGATATGCATCTTTTAGTGTACTCTTGAGTGTTGTAACATTGCACACATTGAGGTACCAATAAAAAAAGTATAGAAAAGGGCTTTAAAGGCTAACCTTATCAAGATAGACCCAAAAAGGATTATTGTTAACAAGATTTCGGGTTTTCTTTTGCATCTCTGACGATTACTCGATAATTGCCACAAGCACAAATTCCACTTTTGATAGGCCCAAAAGTTCTTTCACAAAATAATCCATCTTTTTCGGTTTATTGGTTTTGTAATGAAAAGTATAGGGTTTTGTAACCTCTCCAACTATCTCTCCATTAGGCAGGATTTCAATGGCCCAAGGGCTTATTTGTTGAGGGAAACTAATCCGATTTCCGAACATGAAGGGAACAATACAACTATTAAGTCATTGTATGGATAATGACAAGTTTGACAAACGACAAGTCAAATGAATCTCTTTATAAAAAGAGATGACATATTGATAATAGTCTTCATGAGTCTAAGGTGTTATAAAACCACATTGACATTAAAGGGCTTGAAAGTCCACCGGTGGCACTTATGTCGATTGAAGTGGTTACACATGCTCAAAGACTATATGCTCAAATAAGTAAAGAAATTGATCCCAATCTTGCGCGCAAATTTGATTGAAGTGGAGATCAATTGTAAAATGCTAGAGGGAATTGGTGTAAAATCCACAACTTAAAGAACATTTTTAGTGGAAACCCAACCATGATGACTGGAGATCCTAAGAACTTGGTTCAATGGGAAAACTAAATTTTAGGCGGTTCGATCATAACACTTGGTGCTTAGCTTTAAGCTAACCATTACCGGATGTGGTAAGGTTAAGTCCTATGGACTTTTAATGACGTCTATACCAAATAAGGTGGGTTATTGCGGGTTACCTCGATAGGCAAGGTCACCTATATAAGTGTGAGGACGGACCACCTCAATGAAATACTTATGAATCTCAAGTGTGATCTATCGCCAAAATAGACACAACTAGAGAACTTCGAGATTAGTAGAAATTAATCTTGTTGTGTAAAAATCTTTTTTTGTCTTGGTATATTCGATAAGCGGAGTAGTTCAAGGCATCATGTTCACTAAGTCGCAGATTTATCCTATAGTATCTTACTAAGGAATGTTCAAAGTAACAAGCTACCTATCCCGATGCAACAATGTTTCTTAGAGTTTGAGTGATTTGGTCCGCATGCATTCATGCATCATTTCCACTCATGTGGGGATGTTGAAAAAATTAGTTTTGGTAAAGCCAAAATTCCAAGTATGGAGACTCGTTAATTTTGGAAATGAGTGGTATATTTATTTTCACAAATCCATTTATTAGTGAGTGAGAAATCGATGCATAAATGGTACACTTGGAAAGATATATTTATGGGAAAGGTCTCAATATGGAATGTTGGTAGATCATCAAAACCTTGCTTGATTTTTTCTGTTAAATAGGCATTTTTACTCAAATCACCAATTATATGGAAACTTGAAAGATTGCATTAAATCATTCCTTAAAGCGATTGAGGCCACAATTGGAAGGATTGACTCTTGCACAAATCAATCAAGATATGGAAGGATATGATCAATATTTATGGACATAATTGAGTCCAAAGACTTTCCTTTTAAGGATTCCTTGTATTTTTCCTATAAATAAAGGTCCCTACATTTAATGGAATACACATTCACAATCAAAAATTCGTGCATACAAACATGCACAATTTGTCACTCTCAAATTCGCATCCGCACAACACTGGTGTTACATTAGGATGTGACATCACTCGGGGCCTCACTAATCTCGATTCGCCGGGTAGAAGGATTTATAGTGCTCATATCCTTTACCAAAGTCATTATATCTTGGGAGACTCGTTGTCATGAATCGTGAGCATCGTGACGGGCAACAAGAGTCTTAAAGAAAGAGTTTGCTTACCTCGGCTTGTTTCTTGGTTTTTTTCCGCTCTGTTGTAATAAATATTTGTTAGTTCAAATTATCTCCCGTTGTATACCTTTGTTTTTTATTGTATCCCCAACACTTTGTAGGACAATTTCCTTAATTAAGCTCTTCTAACAACAATGTCAACCATAAAAGTTCACAAATATCTTGAGCTATTGCATGAAACTCAACTTCTACACTTTGTTTGGCGCCACAACAGTTCATTGTTTACTTCCCCACGTGACCAAAGTACCCAACCACGGTGCAATAGTCTCAAGTAGAATTTATCCACGAACTTACAGGTCAAGATCTGTGTAACCCGAACCACGCAGTGCAATAGTCTCAAGTAGAATTTGTCCCGAACTTTGGTCAAAGATCTGTGTAAATCTCAACAATTTTTCTGTTCATTCTTCTTGTAGTTAGTTCTTTGCCCCGAGTTCCTTTTAGATAATGTAACATCCTATTGGCGGCTCCCATATGAATTTCATAAAACCTATGCATGAATTGCTAACTACACTTACTACGAATGATATATCGATCTTGTGTAGGATAAGTAGATGAGCTTCCCGACTAGTAGTTGATATCTTCCTTTAACAATGGCATACATGCAACTAGAGCGATCGTCACATATGATGGACATAAAAGATTGGTTTCTAGGAAAAATCTTGTAGAAGATTTTTGCATAACCTCCATCCTGAGATTATTTCAGATTTATGCCAATCAACAACATATAAACTAATATTAATAGGATCCGAAAAGTAAATTATTCAAATACTAGCATCTTGAACCATATTCAATCAACAACATCTAGCAAGCTACTTTAACAACTGCTTTTTTACTTTTATTTTGTTAAGTAAAGAATTCGAATGTTTGATATGGTTTTCCATCAAAGCGACTCCGATTTGAAGTGTAGAGCATGAGGTGGGTCTTGACTTCACAAGTATACTCGGGGACAACAATATGCTCAAAAGAAAAAACTTGGGGGCCTTGTATGGTTATGTTTCCATGGACCATTTCTAGTTTCTAGTGTTGGAAATTGAATTTTGAAAATTTATTGGTTTCCGTGTTAAAATTGGAAATATGTTTGGATGAGTGAATGAAAATAAGTTTTATGTAGGTTTGGAAATGAGATTGTGTTTGGTTGAGTAGTTTTGAAGTATTATTTTATATATATATATAGGGAGAGGGTTATATGAGACCACCTCATAGGGTGAGTCCATAGGGACCAATCCTAGCCATATATCTAATTTTTTTCAAGGGTTGCGATTTAAGAGGCAAAATTACAAATTACAAGCTTGTTAATTAAACACAGGGGTAAATTAATCATCCTCTCAAATCAATATTCATGGGATTCACGGTATTCATGGGATTCACGCAATCCTTCCAAATCTCAAAACAAAATCACGTAACAAACCATGCGTCTTCTTCAACATACTAATATGAAAAATCATTCATCTTTCTTATGAAGATGTAATTTGTTGCTTATATAGATGTGTCATGGTGCTTTTAGATATATTAACTACATAAGCAAGTCATTAGCAACAAATCCATACTACATAAGCAAACGAATATGTTGGGAAATTTATTGTTTAGATTTTGATGAATGCCATGTAAAACTTAGAATAGGAAGTTGGCACCCCATTTTTTATCAGAAATCGTATTGTAATAAATAATTTGGTCAAGTGAGTTAAGTCACTATATGACTAAACATGCAAAAAGACAATCAAGATGGAAGGAAGACTCATTGCAAGACAACTGAGTATGGCAAAAAGAAGAGAAGCTGACTGATCAAGGAACAACCGAGATGCGGTGAGTGGAGTATCGGTCAAGTCAGCCCAAACATAGCCAAGTCTCAAGTCGAAGTGACAGGAGAGTCATCAAATGATTGTAAGTGACTCTAAGTCACCTGGGAAAGCAAGGAAATGCAATCAAGTCGAGATAATCGAAAGAGATCCGTTGCATAGAAATCAAGAGAATTACTTAAACAAGTAATATCTCCATGTTACCTTTCTCAAGTGCTCATCCCAGAAGCGTGCAAAAGGAATAAACCAATGGGAAGTACTACACCGTGTCGAACTCGAAAAGTCAAGAACATTTTATACGAGGAAGTGGCAAATTCAAGGATCGCAACAAGACAAGCCAACGTCCACAAGTGACTTTCAAAAATAAGCTATCTCTTCAACGGGCGATTTTTGAAAGATCACTATAAAAAGGCCGAGGAATGATTCTGAGAGAAGGTTACGAACCACAAACATTCAAGAAATTATTTGAATTGTAACCGAAAATATTCTCAAATCATTCAAGATTAATCCTCAAGCCTACATTACGAAGATCATCAATCCAACACTCACTGTGAAGGAAAGATAACTTCTATCGGGTTGAAGAGGAAATTATCAAGAATCAAGGGTCTACATTCCACGAAGGATTGTAGGAAGGTTAAAGGTCGAACCGGTCTCGAGTTTTTGGAGGGCTTCGTGATCAAATCCAAAGAGCTTGAGCAAGTGGGTTGTAGTAGCAAGGCGGCCCTGTGAAGAAGTTGAGTCGTACGAGAAGCCGGTGAGTGATCAAGGCATCTCGGATCGAGTCCCAAATGATCAAGTCATTTTGTGTGATCAAGACTTGTATGTGGTATTACCACTTTATATCCGATCAATACCTAGTGGATTCCTCCAGGAGATTGGAGAAGAGAGGAGTAGAAGAATTACCCTATCTTGAACCTCTATAAAAATCTCATCGTGTCATTTACATTTCAACACTTTAATTCCTCGTGATCTTATTTGTTTAATGTTTGATAAATTTTCTATCCACCGATAATTTCTAAGTACTAAAACAAGCATTAAATCTCGCTTAACCATAATTAAGGTGTTAAGTCTTCCGCTGAAAACAAACTACGAGTTGAGCTAATTGGTCTTAACAGTGAGTTATTCCATCAACAACTCGGTTGAGTCTCGTTGAGAGACTAACTCTCTTGATTAACTAAATTGGTCATCACCAAGGACACATCTGTAGTATCAACTCGAACTTTAAAAAGTACTAAATCGAAAAAAGTTGGTAAGGTTTATTCAACCCCCTTTCTAAACCTTACACTCACCCTTGGGACCTACAAGTGGTATCGGAGCGGTTGGTTCATTGAGCCTTCCGCAGTTCTTGAACTAGATCTCCAAACTTTTCAAAGTCTATTTTAGTACTTAAGCTTTCAAAACTCCTTTTATCATTAAAAGTTATCGTCATGGAAGCAAATTTGACACGCATCCCTATGTTCACAATTGAAGAATTTGATGATTGGAAAATTCGTGATGCTGAAGGCTCATTTATCAAAGCATTACATGATGAGATGTGGATAGTGATAGAGGATGGGCCACCGCAAATCTTAAAAGTGAACACAACTGTAAGAAGAGTGCAGAGTTGAAGGTGAAGAGGATGTAGCTCCCGGACAGCTATGATTGAAAAACCAAGAGTTGAATGGACAAATGATGAGAGAAAAGATATAACTTGGACAATGTGGCCAAGGACATTCTTTACAAAACTTGGACAAAGCCATGTTCAACAAAGTCAAATCATGCAAAACGGCTAAAGAAATGGGACAAGCTAACATTGATTTGTGAAGGCTCGGAGCAAATCAAAGAAAACAAATTATCGGTGGGTCGAAGAAATTCGAGAATTTCAAAATGATCTCGAGGAGAGAACTTGGATCAACCGGATGCTCGATTCACGTAAATCACCAACGAGCTATCAAAGACTTGGAAAAGAATATACAGAAGGAAATGTGTATGAAGATCCTAAAAAGTCTTCGGTGAATGGGAAATGAAGGTCATGGCACTAAGACATTCCATGGACCTATCAAAGACATCCAACCATGAACTATTCTCGGACCTCAAAGCCTACGAATTTGAGAGAGAAGAAAAGACCAGGAAGAGACAGTTGTACCCAAAACAGCTGCTCTAATTGTTAAAGATGGGAAGAGAGCCGAGGTCAAAAAGTCATTGACCCGGAAAGAAATAGCCCTCTTGGTAAAAAGGTTCAACAAGTTCTTCAATAAGAACTACAAGAGAGGCAAGGGCGAATCCTCCAGAAGACACTCAGCTCCTCCAAGTCAAGAGAAGATAGGCCAACCAAGAGAAAGATCATCAAAAAGTGAATATCAAAGGGCCGACAATCCAAGAATGGAAAGAGCGATCAAAAGGTTGAATATCTATGCCTGAATCGTAGGGCAACCAGGTCACTATGCCATTGATCGCCCATATCCTCGTAGTCAACAAATACAGGAATGAAGAAGAAAGAAAGGTCTTCGAGAAAGAAGACAAGAAAAGAGAAAGGCAATGTTGGCTCACAGAGATCGGCTGAGATAGCCAAGTCAAAGGACATAGCTGAGTCGAGAGAGCAGTGAAGTGACTACTCAAGTGACTCGAAGAAGAAGCCCTAATCTTTGATGGCCAAGAAACAAGATCAACCTGACCAAGAAGATGAGGTACACTCTAACTCATCAAACTCAGATTCTAGTGATAGTGTGTGACACACACACACACTTCATCACCTACTTGATCTTTATGATTCATTAGGCAAAATGATGAAAGATTTTGAACACATTAAATCCTCACACACACTACTAAATGAGGAAAACAGTCTACTTAAGAGCCAAAACTTACAGCTGACTAAGGAGTTGAGTACTCTAAGTCAAATAGCTGATGAGAATGAAAGTTTAAAGACTGAAAATGCAAAGTTATTAGCAGAAATAGCTGCTATAGAAAAGAGGGAAAATGACCTCAAAAATGTGATTGCCTCATTTACTAAGGCATCTAAATCATTGGATGATCTTATTATGAGTCAAAGAGAATGTGGAGACAAGACAGGCTTAGGATTTAATTCCACTATGCTATGTCAGGCTCCAAGAGTGATTTTGGAAAAGGGATCTTCAAGCAATGAAGTATCTCAAAAATCCAAAACTCCAAATGGTGCACACACATTTAATCCAAAGCACAATTACAGGCAAGCTGGCCTTGGTTATAAAGGAAAAGGAAAACAGCCAGTTGAGTGCGCTGAAAGGACAGCTGAGAAGAAATTCAGTCGAGTTCCTCAGCAAACTCCAAACAGAAAATACTCTGTAAAGAAGAAACAGAGCTACCAAAAACCCCAGAAAATCTATAAAAGAAATACATATGATGGGAATGGTAGAAAATATCCAAGTCAAGCTGATTGGAATGATGTGAACTATCAGCAAAAACCTATGGAATATAAGCCCAAATGGCAAAGGCCCAGAACTCAGCAGAGGCCATTCCAAAGGTATAAGAGCTTTCATCAGCACACATATGCACCTAGGCACTACACTCAGAAACATCACAACTACCCAAAGAAGGCAGTTGCTAGAACACATATACAGGCATACAGACAAAAGAGACAGCTGTATGAACCTAGAATCCCCAAGCAATTTGCCAAGATTAATTATGATTATGGCACTGATAGATGGCAACCCCTTAGAGTCAAATCATTTGGCTATAAGTTGGTTGGATCATCTTACAATTCTAACCCCTCAGGACCCAGACAAGTATGGGTACCTAAAACTTAAATTCCTTGATTGCAGGTTCAAGGAACAGCTGTGTGCCAAGGAACCTGGTACATGGATAGTGGCTGTTCCAGACACATGACAGGAAACAAGAAAAATCTGTCAAACTTCAAGGAAGTCAAAGGAGCAAAAGTCATATTTGGAGGAAATGAAGCTCCAGGAGAAATAAGAGGCATTGGATCCATCAAGAAAAATGGATTAGAAATCACAGATGTTGCATATGTTGAAGGACTCAACTTCAACTTGTTAAGCATCGCCCAACTGTGACAAGGGTTATAATGTTGGATTTAACATGGGTATATGCCAAATCAAGGATCTTTGAATCGAATGAAGTTGTGTTGCAAGGATACTGAGACAGAAGAACATGTATGTCGTGGATTGGTCAACTATAACACCCAAGACCTGTCTATTAGCAAAAGCACAGCTGAATCAAGTTGTTGTGGCACAAAAAAGTTGAGTCATCCGAATTTCAAAACGATTAACAAGCTTGCCGAAGTAATCTTGTGGAAGGACTTCAGACTCAGTATACAAGAAGGAGAGTGTATGTGACGCATGTCGAAGGGAAAACAAATCAAATCATCATTCAAAGAAAAGACCGACCATCTTCAACAAGAATATTACATCTGCTACATATGGATCTATTTGGCCCAGTGGAACCAACTAGCATAAGTGGAAAGAAATACACCTTGGTGGTAGTAGATGACTACTCAAGATATACATGGACTATATTCATGTGTAAGAGAAGAAAGAAACTCTCTGAGAAACTACCACAGTTGATGAAGAGAATTCAAAATGAGAAGAACCAAACCATTATCAAAATAAGATCGATGAGGAACCGAGTTTGTCAATGGAATAATAACTCGTATTGTATTGAAAATGGTATTGGTCATGAACTATCTGACAGCAAGGACTCCACAAAGCAGAATGGAGTCGCAGAGAAAGAAGAATAGAACTCTCAAAAGAAGAAAGCAAGGACCATGTTAGTCAAGGCAGGGGTTACCAAAAAGATTTTGGGCTGAAGCAATAAACACAGATGCTACACTCAAAATAGATGCATGATAAACAGACAGCTGACAAAGACTCCTTATGAGATTTGGACAGGGAGAAAACCTAATGTTGCATATTTTAGAATATTTGGATGTAAATGCTTCATCCATAACAATGGCAAAGATAATCTAAAGGCGTTTGATGCTAAAGCTGATGAAGGTATTTTCTTGGGATACTCAACTGAAAGCAAAGACTACAAGAGTACTCAACAAGAGGACTATGGTTACAGAGGAATCCATTCATGTGGTGTTCGGCCGAACCAAATGTGAATGGAGAAGACATTGAAGAATCAACCGATATAACAACCAACCATGCGAAGAATCTTTGCCGAGGCCGAAATCGAATTGTAAACTCGAAGAAGATGAGATAGTCAATCTCAAAAATAGTGGAAAATTTGCGCTAAGTGATTACGAGAGAGCCGATCAAAGCAACACATCGCAAGACGATCGAATCCAGCTAACTTACTCCAACTGATGTAAGATGGCCGAGAGACCATCCACTTAACTTGTCATTGGAGATATAAGAGAAGGTGTCAAAACAAGATCCAGAACTCAACAAGAAGCTATGTTCACATGCTTCATCTCACAAATAGAGCCCAAAGATGTGTCACAAGCATTAGATGACACACATTGGATTCAAGCTATGCAAGAAGAACTGAATCAGTTTGAAAGAAATAAAGTATGGGAATTAGTTCAAAGACCCACCCATCAAAATGTTATTGGCACTAAATGGGTGTTCAGAAATAAGATGAACGAGGAAGGTTCTGTGGTAAGAAACAAAGCAAGATTAGTAGCCAAAGGATATTGCCAAGAAGAATGGATAGATTTTGATGAAACATTTGCCCCTGTAGCAAGATTGGAAGCTATAAGGATGTTTCTTGCCTATGCAGCTCACAAGAATTTTACTGTATATCAGATGGATGTAAAAAGCGCATTCCTAAATGGTTTATTGGAAGAAGAAGTGTATGTTGAACAACCTCCAGGATTTGAGCAGAAGATTCTTGGAGATAAAGTATATAAACTCAAGAAAGCTCAGTATGGATTGAAACAGCACCCGTGAGCATGGTATGATACTTTGTCACAATTCCTAATCGAAACCGGATTCACAAAAGGAAAAGTGGATAGAACACTTTTTAATTCAAGACAAGAAAAGTATGCTACTTGTTCAAATATATGTGGATGACATCATTTTTGGATCCACAAACAAAAAGTTGTGTGATAAATTCTCAAACCTCATGCAAAGCAAGTTCGAAATAAGCATGATGGGAGAGCGATATTCTTCCTTGACTCCAAGTGAAACAAGTCAAGGATAGAACCTTCATAAGTCAAACAAAATACACAGAGATTTAATGAAAAAAATTGGTATGGAAGAGACGTCTTCGTGAAAATACCAATGAATACATCATCAAAATGGACATGAATGCGATGGCAAGTCTCAGAGATCAAACAAGATACATAGCACTTATTGGATCATTGCTCTATCTCACAAAGAAGCAGGCGGACATCACCTTTTCTTTGTAGGTGTATGTGCAAGATTTCAATCTGCTCCAAAGAGAGCCATATGACAAAGAAACTACGAGAATCTTGAGATCTTGAAAGGAAGCCAAGAAGTTGGCTTATGGTATCCAAAGGAAGGTGGATTCAAGCTAATGGCTATTCGGACTCGATTATCTTTGGATGCGAGTTGGTGAGAAAAGCACCTCGAGGCACATGTCAAATGCTTGGAAACAGGCTTATTTTTCGGTTTAGCAAGAAGCAAAATTCAATAGCCACCTCTACAATCAAGCGAGAATATATAACAAGGCGGTGTTGTGCCCAAGTCCTATGGATGAGACAAAGAAATGAGAGACTATGAAGTTGAGGAAAAGGAAATTCCAATCATGTGTGATAACACAAGTGCAATTGCAATCACTCAAAATCCTGTGTTGCACTCAAGAACAAAGCATATCGATGTCGATATCACTTAATAAGAGATCATGTTGAAAAGAAGGACATTACCTTGAGTATATTTCAACCGATAAACAATTGGGTCGACATCTTCACAAAACCATTATGTGAGTCAAGATTTGAAGAACTCAAGCATGAGTTAGGATTAATTGAGTGGAAATGACACTGAGTAAGAATCAAAGAAAAGAAAAGAAACACAAAAAGGAAAAGAGTGAACTCTCAAATCGCCTAAGTAAATCACCAGATCGGAAAAGACATTATACCGAGTCACCACAACCGAGTCACTAAGAGAATGTGAGAAGAAGAGTTAAATCACCGAGGGAAAAAGCCGAGTCATTTATGAGTAAAGTGACAAAAACGCAAATGCGTTTTTACTAAGCGGGAATGTTTTTAAGAATTACGCCAAGATAATTATGACGTACAGTGCAAAAGCCGCACACCAAGCTTATGATTGGATATAAATCTTTGCCGCATTAAATACGAGACATTAAATGCTAAATCGGGCGCAAAATCTAAGCCGTTGATTTCGATCACATTTCAAAACCACCCGCATGTCCTTTCATAAACCATACTTAAACTTTATTTCTTCTCTCTCATATTACCAAAACCGTTCATTTCTCTCGAAGCAAAAGCAAAACTCTCTCAAAACCTTATCTATCTTCAAATCAACTTCTAAGTTTTCTTCGGTGAAATCCTCGAAAAATGGCATCAACCTATGATTTTATCAAGCTAGGAAAACAAATCCACAGGGTCTCTTGTGGATTTCGACAAGATGGTGAAACAGGGTCCGACGACACCCTAGTGAAGAAGATTCTTTGAGAAATTGGAAACGTGTGGGATGAAACCGTTTTCGACGTTGGAGTTTCCAATGACCTATGTGGAGTTTTCGACGTGTGGGATGAAACCGTTTCACGATGAGGGGATCAAATCCTCTCGCTCACGGAAATGAGTTAATCATCTCTCGCCAAGGATTTGGCGTAACACGACTCACTACCGCGGAAGGAGCATCGAAATGTATGAAGGCGATGTAGACCTGGTCGCCGTGATGGAGGGAAGTAGCCAAGTCCAACTATCCGATAAAATAGTCTCCAGTACCAACAAAGAGGTCAAGGAGACTACCACAAACTGTTGGACATAGTTGCCAAATGCATAGACATCAATTTGGCAGCTTTGACCAATCACAAAGCAAAATTGATCGTAATGGCCGCGATCATTGAAGAAAGAAAATAAAATGGCTGAGTTTGTCTACGCAGACTTCGCCAAAATGTAGGGAACAAATCCTTCAAGGAGAATGGTACATTTGGAGGATCCTGGGATATGGTCAGTGATCGGTCGATCGATGGAGGTCAAAGGAGTCCCTCTTAGACATGGAAAGGGCGTTCCATGTAAACAAGAGGATGTTGAATCAAACCTCTCGGGCGCACGTAAGAGAGCCTACGCCAAGAGAGCCGACACGAGTGAGGGGGAATCACCGACCGTGAAGATACGATTGTCTCCTCTCCACCAAAGAAGAAGGTTGCCCTGCAGACTTCTAAGAAGATCAAGGTTGCTCCGCAAAGCAAAAAGAAAAACAAACTCGCTCTTGCCCCGCAGCTCGTGTCTCCCGCCCTCAAAGAACAACGCCGGGGTCGAGAAGGACTCTCAAATACCTTTCTCCGATCGTCAAAAAGAGGAGAACGATAAGCCAAGACGGCCAGCTCCTCGTAAGAAAACACCAAAGACCGACCCCCGCCGCCCAAGACTCTAAGACACTCTCTTCCGAACCGGAGAAATCCCTCCAGTACGAACTAAGAGATGAAGAAGAATCATCAAGCGCTCCGAGTTTGAGAAACCGGCCGAGTCACCACTCACCGGGAGCAGATATCGAGATCGCTGAGAAGAGAGTCTCGGATATTATAGATGAAAAAGCTAAGTCCAGCCGGGCAAGCGATCAACAAGAGGCAAATCAAGACACAACCGTAGTTCGCATACCGAGACACAAGAAGAGGCTGATAGAGATGATAGTGATGTGATGATCCTATCCCCACCTTATCCGCACATCCAAAATCGTCTGCGAGAGTGGAGGAAGTGGAAGTTGAGTCGATCCAGGAACAGTTCCAACGGCCTGAATTTATAGAAGAAGAGGAAGGCTGAACTTTCGGGATCGACCATCGTGATCTCAAAGATCGGATAAAGAAAAGCGCATGATATCTTGCAGATCTTCAAGGACAAGGAGAAGGAAAGATGCCGAGAAAGCCGAGGCACGTGAGAAGGCCAAGATCCGCCTCTATCACCGGCACCACATAACACACACATCATCTCCTTGATGTCTTATCGACAATAGTGAGGATCGGACCCGCCGCCACGAGAAGAAATACAAATGCAGCAGCATTGCACGAATCCGTAATCCTTCACGAGCAAAATTTGATGGAGGGACCAGGAGAGTCCTCCAAAACACACTGGAAATCGATCCAATGGGGAGTAGGCAAAAGCAAATCGCCACCGTTGTTGTCGCTACCACTTCCCCAAAGACACTCGGAAGAAGGAAATAAGGAATTGGCGATGAAACGGTTGAACACTCGAAAAAAGCAAATGGGAGTTCGAGACAAGTGACCCCATTCCAAGTCACTCACCGGTGGTGCGCAAACCTGAGGTGGGAAACTCCCTCCACTACAAAGAAGGTCGGGAGAATGTTGCAGATGACTCCACAACGAACTGGGAGGCGAAGTGGAAAAGGAACAACTACAAAGTACACAGCAAGTTGTCATCAACGAAGCTCAAACATTGAGACGTCTTTCTCACCGAAAGCAACTCGCTCAAGGCTAATGACGCGCCGATGCGTTGAGGCACGAGGAAGGAACAACCCGGGAGTTAACACTGGCGATGAAAGTGCAATCCATGGGGTTGAGACTCCAATGGATGCCACCATGAGAAGACCTCGGGAGCAAATGTGACATCGTCGAAAGGGATGTCCATGCCTCGTGCAGCTTGAGACTACAGGAGGTAATGAAGGCCAACAGAGGTTGAGACCTCCCTGGTAAAGATGTCAAGTAGAGAACATCCCTCCCGCTATCATTGATCCATCGAGAAAAGGAGATAAGTGCACTTCATGATTCCCAGGATAATCCTCGATGTAACTTTCCGGGATCGGCGCGACGGCGAAGAAGCTGAGTCATCCCCCGTGATGATCCAAAAGACTCGGTGAGGATGTTCCAAGCACGAGCAAAATCGATCTCAAGACTACTCGTCAAACTTTCAATTTTGATGGTGAGCCACCAATGGAAATCTCATCATCGTCCGATGACGCCTCGATAAGGCCGAGGACCAGTCCACTCAATTGGAGAAACTAGTCGAGACCGACTTAAGTTTGTTGAGACAAGTGAGGCTCGGCAAGTCGGGTCCACTTCACAAAAGACCCCAACCAAACAGAGTCCACGCATGACAGCTCCCCAAGTCAGCAGCAGTTCGACTCCAAAAGGAACTTCACGCGCACCTCTCATCATTGAACAAATCCCGATTGGCCGTGATGATTCCTTTGTAGAATCATTTCCTTTCTCCCTAGAGGTACCCGACCTCGAAGAGTCGAGAACAAACTCGCGCTTCCACGCATAAGATCCTGTCATTCCATCGACACCATCGTTCGGTGACTATGACTTTGACGCTAGCGTGGCCACCACCGGAAGAAACAATCAAGTTCGGGAGGTGTTCAAAGCATTATTTGCTCGAAATTGAACGGATGGAGAGGCACCAGGCCTCTATGGACATGAGATCGACAACAGAGATGCCAACCTTATCACGACTTGAGAGGCATAACATGCCTTAATCGTGAATGGTGGCAACAAAGCAAAGAAACAATGCGTGTGGAACAAGCTAGATACTTCAGGACATTGTTCAACAAGTTGTTGGTATGGCGAATGAGAATCCGATGCAAAGATGAAATTGAGAGAACACATTGAGCACATGCATTTAAGCTCACATCTTCTTGAGATAAAGCTGCCGCATGAGCAAAATAAGAGTGATCTCCCGCATCCGGAAGAAAACATGGATAGAAAATTCAGCCTTCTCATGGCTGAGATGAATTAATTTCAGCGGCCCAACGCTACTCGCTCCGAATTTCGGCCGCATACCGCAGCAGACTCGAGGCAGAACCTCGACCATCGCAGACTCGACTTCCGCTTGCCAAAGATGTTTCAGGGTTCCTCTCTCCTTTGATGATGCCAAAAAAGGGGGAAGAGGAATACCTAAAAGTCTTTGAAGAGTTCGATGTTGAGAAAAATGGAGCAATGTAAAGGAAAAACAAAATGGAAGTGTCAAAACAAAAGAAAGGAAAGTCCGTTGAGGGGAAAGGATCGAAAGATGTGACCTTGATGATTGCACAAACCCCGACAAGGTCTTGTCACGGTGATATCATCGCCAGCAAACTCCCAAATGACTCCGCCACTCCAACACTCGCTATATCTATGGTTGAAGAGAAAGACAATTGAAGCGGGGATGGATGAAGTGGAAGGAAGGATGGATGCCCGAGTTATGAATATCTTGAAACAACATGGAGGCATTCCAAAGAGACAGAGACACTTATGCCATCTCGTATGCCGGAATCGAGCCAAGATCGAGTTGATGAATTTAAAACGCTCACATCCGAAGGATACTTTGCAAAGATGTCCATGGCTCAAGCTTGGGACTTGTGATCGGGAAAAGGGTCTCACGCTATGTGAAGAAGCCGACAGCAAACAGACCACCCGGTAATCACTCGATGGTCACTCCGCTAGTCACTCACTGGGAAGAAGAAGACCCCAAGACAATACACGCCCAGAGGAGAGGTAGAGAAAAAGTGAATGAAGGAAGAGGTTCCGGACCTGACCTCTCGCCCAAAAACACGAGTACATAGATCCAGGCAAGAAAGGAGGGATCACTGACGGGTCTGGTCTTGACCAAGTAGCCAACGCAGTGGCTAAAAACAATGCCGAGTATGTGAAAAGAATCAAGAAGAAAATAAAAGACAAACTCAGCTTTGGGAGGAGAGACAAGAGAGACTAAGAAGAGATGAAGCGCCTAGGAAGGCATATGAAAAGAAGAAGAAGGCGATCGGAGATGAGAAAAAGAGAAGAAGAGCAGAAGATTTCAAGAAGAAGAAAGAAATGAGGGAAGCGTGAGAAGAAGATGAAGTGTTGTTGTCCACCCCTTCATGTATTTTATCATGTAAATACACTTTATGTAAGTCTTCATTCATAAACATTTGTAAATTCTCTAGTTTTAGTAGACAAATGTTTGCTCGATACACCTTGTAATTGTGCCAGTAAAAGAACAAGAATGTTATGATCAATAAAAGGATTAATTCTACGCATACATTCTATGTGAATGCACTATCTGTATGTATCTTTGCTATTTACATTTTGAATGTTTTAAGTTTTGGCATCATCAAAAAGGGGGAAATTGTTGGGAAATTTATTGTTTAGATTTTGATGAATGCCATGTAAAACTTAGAATAGGAAGTTGGCACCCCATTTTTTGTCAGAAATGTATTGTAATAAATAAGGGCTGGTCAAAGTTTGAGTTAAGTCGGCTTTCGACTAAACATGCAAAAAGACAATCAAGACTCGGAAGGAAGACTCATTGCAAGACAATTTGAGTATGGCAAAGAAGAGAAGATGAGGACTCGGATGAAGGAACAAATCGAGATGCAACAGTGGAGTATCGGTCAAGCCGCCCAAACATAGCCAAGTCTCAAGTCGAAGTGACGGAGAGTCATCAATGATTGGAAGTCGACTCTAAGTCACCTCGGGGGAAAGCAAGGAAATGCAACAAGTCGAGATAATCGGAAAGAGATCCGTATGTAAATCAAGAGAATTACTTAAACAAGTAATATCTCCATGCTACCTTTCTCAAGTGCTCACCCCGAGAGCGTGCAAAAGGAATAAACCAATGGGAAGACTACACCGTGTCGAACTCGAAAAAGTCAAGAACATTTTATACGCAGGAAGTGGCAAATTCAAGGATCGCAACAAGACAAACCAACGTCCACAAGTGACTTTAAAAAATAAGCCTATCTCTTCAACGGGCAGATTTTTGAAAGATCACTATAAAAGCCGAGGAATGACTCGAGAGAAGGTTACTTTGAACCACAAACATTCAAGAAATTATTTGAATTATAACCGAAAATATTCTCAAATCATTCAAGATTAATCCTCGTGCCTACATTACGAAGATCATCAATCCAACACTCACTGTGAAGGAAAGATAACTCTATCAGTTGAAGAGGAAGTCTGAAGAATCAAGGGGTCTACATTCCACGAAGGATTTTAGGAAGGTTAAAGGTCGAACAGTCTCGAGTTTTGGAGGGCTTCGTGATCAAATCCAAAGAGCTTGAGCAAGTGGGTTGTAGTAGCAAGACAACCTGTGAAGAAGGTTCGAGTCGCACGAGAAGCCGGTGAGTGATCAAGGCATCTCGTGATCGAGTCCCAAAGGATCAAGTCATTTGTGTGATCAAGACACTTGTATCCGGACATTTACCACTTTGTATCTTGATCAATACCTAGTGGATTCCTCCAGTTTTGATTGTACATAGTTCATATTATTCACGAGGTGCTTTTATTGATGTAGATTGACCATTTGGGGCTAATTTTGGTGAATTTCGGACCATGGATTCATGTCAAAACATACCGGGAGTTTAAGGATGCAAAAGCGCTCAAATTCCAAGCCAAACGCGTCATTTGGGGCCTTTTTGGTCCAACACGGGATAAGGGGTGTATGCAACACGGCCGTGTTCACGAGATTTTAAAAACTTGAAATTTTTGAAAACAGGTTCCCGGACACGGCCTGGCCGTATCGATTACCAACACGGCCGTGTCGCATTAACACGGCCTGGCCGTGTTGGACAACACGGCCATGTCGGCATTTCTTGATAAATTTTGTGCAAAGACGGCCGGTCCGTCTTTGCGCCTAACACTGAGCGTGTCCGGACCTCTTTTTGCAACTTTTCTTTGCGGAATTTGGGAAAACTCACCAACCAACCCATTTTGGCCACTTTTGTACACTTTTAACACCCTATTTTGCTGAAACATGTCTCCATGTCCCCTCCTCATCACTTGAATGCAAGAATTCACCAACCAACAAGGAAAATGGAGGCAATTGTTTAACAAAAGAGAGTACTATCAATGTATTGGTTGCCTATAAAAGCCAAGGGTTGAAGTTGGGAGAGGCATTCAATTAGATACTCGGAAAATATTCATTGTATTCATTTCATTAAGTAAAATTGGGGTCAAGGGGTCTTGGAGGAGTAAGCTTGAGGCAACATTGGGAAGAAGGCTTGGAGCAACATCATCAAGTCAATTGAGATTTTGATAAAGATAAGTACACCATGTCTACAATGTTTACATCTTCTTGTGTAATTTATTTTTTGGTCAAAATCATGTGTAGCTAAACTCCTAGTGTTTGAATGTAATGAACTCTAGAATGGATTTGTGATTAAGGTGTGTATGTTTTTAATAAAATCTTCATATTTTGTGTGATTCACTTATATTATGCTTCGTTCATTCGAATTGATATATGCGCAATATTGATTTGAAGTTTATTTTTCATCCGGGAAATCGAGAGATTCATGGTGAAATAGAACCTATATAAGTGAAAAGAGTTGCATGCAATCCTAGATATAGACGACATAAATCTTCTGGATTAGGTCAAACCTAATATGGGAATTCATAAATCGTTATAATGCAATCTTGGGGTTTTAACTAGAAAGAGATTTCAGTTAATCAACTTGAGATTAGGAGTTTTCGCCTTGAGAAAGGGATTAACTTAAATCGGGAATTTCTACGGTCCACATAGCATAAGATTTTATTAAAAGAGGTTGGTTTTTTGCTTAAGGGCTTATGGTTGAATCTTTTAACTTGTCAAATCACAAAAACATTCTAGAGGGATTTACATTCAAACACACTTCTATCTCTTGATTTCTTATTCTACAAATTTTACTTCATTTTTACACTTCGATAATTTAGATTCTTTATCAAACAAAAACTCTGAAAATTGTTAGATTAAATAACAAAAAGACGGTAATTATTAGTACTTATAATCCTCGTGGGAATGACACTCGGTACTCAATAATCTATACTATAAAACGATAGGTGCACTTGCCTACGGTTTTAAAGGTAGCTTTTGAGCCATCAAGTTTTTGGCGCCGTTGCCGGGGATTGTAATATTAAGAACACCTTATTTTTGTTAATTTAATCATTTTTTTATTTTATTTCATCATTTGTCTTTCTTTTTATCTATCTTTGTAAGTCTTGGATTACACTTATCCTCTTTATTTACCGCAGTGCATGCCTACTCGTCGCCGAATTTGGAAGCGCGACACCGCCGGTAGCAACACAGAGGAAAGTATTAATACAGACCACGAGGAGGATATTAACGAAGGCAAGGATCCCAATATGGCGGATGAACAACAAAGAACCATGTACGACTATGCCAAGCCGTCTATGGACGGCACATCATCTAGCATCGTAAGGCCCGCTGTTGCCGCCAATAATTTTGAAATCAAACCGAATGTCATTCAAATGGTGCAACAATTTGTTCAATTCGACGGCCTACCGGACGAAGATCCAAATAATCATATCGCGAATTTCCTTGAAATTTGCGATACATTCAAAATAAATGGGGTCTCTGATGATGCCATCCGTTTACGCCTATTCCCATTTACTCTTCGGGGACGGGCTAAACAATGGCTAAATACTTTGCCAAAGGAACGATTACAACGTGGAACATCATGGCGAAAAGTTCCTTTTGAAATATTTTCCACCGCCAAAATCGCACGATTGAGGAATGAAATCTCTTCATTCACTCAAGAAGATGACGAGACCTTGTACGACACTTGGGAGAGATTCAAAGAATTGTTGCGGAAATGCCCACACCATGGCCTACCTATTTGGATGCAAGTCCAAACATTTTATAATGGGCTACTTTCTGCAACAAGACAAATGATCGATGCAGCGGCCGGGGGAACTCTTAATAACAAAACGCCGGAAGCCGCTCAGGATTTGATTGAGGGAATGGCCATGAACGGCTACCAATGGCAATCCATACGAGGTAAAACTAACAGGTCAGTTGGTGTGTATAATGCAGATGCGGTAGTTACGCTCGCCGCACAGGTCGAAGCATTGACCCAAAAGATCGACGATCTAGCAGCTCCTAAACCACCACCACCGCATGTTTTATCTTGTGAAACTTGTGGGGGATTGCATAATCATCAGGATTGCCCACACACAATACCTCACACTGAACATGCTAATTACGTTGGGAATCAAGGCAAAAATTACCCAAGTAATCCTTACAGCAACACATATAATCCTGGGTGGCGACAACATCCTAATTTTGGTTGGGGAAATCAAGGTCAACCACGACCTAATCCCAATCCTGATCTACACACGTCTCCCGGATTTCAGCCAAATCAAGGTAAGCCTAACTTGGAAGATCTTATAACAAAATTTGTGCAATCAACAGATACCCGATTCCAGGCGGTGGAAACATCCTTGAGAAATCAAGAGGCATCTATCCATAATCTGGAAAACCAAATAGGCCAGATTGCGAAGATGATTTCCGAAAGGCCACAAGGTAGTTTGCCGGGTAATACTGAGCCAAACCCAAGGGAGCACGTAAAGGCAATCACCATCAGTTCTCCACATGAGCATGATTATGCCAATGCCGCCATGCAGAAATACGTGGAGGATGACATGTCCAAAGAAAATCTCATGAAAAAGGAGGTTGCAGAATACAAGCCCAAGATCCTTAATGAGTCTAACCAAGAAGAAGATAGAAGGGAGGACAAATTTGGTAAGTACCTTAATTCTTTCAAACAATTACATGCCAATATTCCATTTGTTGACCCTCCTTCAAAGCATGTTAGGGATCTTAATGACATCATTCCTAGTGAAAATAAGCTTAACAAATTATCAAATGTGCAATTGAATGATAAATGTCCTTCCAATGAACTACCACAAAAATTTAATGATCCAGGAAGCTTTATTATCCCTTGCACAATTGATGATTTACCTGTTGATAGGGCACTAGCCGACTTGGGAGCTAGTATCAATGTGATGTCTTATGAAACATTTAAGCATGCGAGGATTAGTTGAACTTAAACCTATTAGGATGGACATTCAATTAGCCGATAAATCGATTAAACATCCTAGAGGTATTATTAATGATGTGTTAGTCAAGATTGACAAATTCGTGTTTTCAATCGATTTCGTTATTCTTGACATGCATGATAATTTAGAAGTTCCCTTAATTCTAGGCGTCCCTTTTTTTGGCTACCGCTAAATCTCTCATTGATGTGCATGATGGAAAACTTACTTTGAGAGTAGGGGTGAACAAGTTATCTTTAAAATTCCTTTGAGAAATCCTATAAATGATACTTGTTTTCCTATAAACTTGATTGAGACAAGGATAAATGATTCTTTGCTTGATATGTCTTCTAATAAATCCTTGAAAGTATGTGATGTTCAATGTGCAAAAGTTTCCACGATAAATCCCATTTTGAGAATAACATGCGAGAAAAATAGGACCATGAAGGTCAATTGTTCGAAAATCGATACGGGTGGCGATGTTGTTCAAAGAGATAAAATTTTTCATAAGTTCAAGGCTCGCCCGATTAAATCTTCACATTTAGGTGAAATGGTCCAGCTATACGACGTTAAAGAAGCGCTAACCGGGGAGGCAACCCGATGTTTGTGTGCAATTGTTTTCATTTTTTATTTTTTTTTATTTTATTTTTTCAAAATAATCACAAGTCCTTAGAGTCATCTTCAAATCATAAAAAAAAAAAAAAAAAAAACTCTTGAGCTTCTTCTTGCTTGTCCTAATTGGGAATATTTGAGATTTCACGGTATTCGAGTTGTGTGTTGCTTAACGTTGATTAGGTATGAAGATGCCGTTGAAGGTCCCGTACCAAAACAACCCAATGGTCGCTCAACACCGATTCCACTATTGTAGTAAGGTCGTATTTTTCTTTTTTTCCACCTCTTTTATATCATTCTAATTTCTTTGTTTTTTTTTTTTGAGTGTTTTGTGTGTGTTTGTCCATTTCTTTCTTTCACATTGAGGACAATGTGAATCTTAAAGTTGGAGGTGGGTACAATAACATTTTCGGAATGCTTGTGTGTTTGTTTTCAAGAGATGTGATTTTTTTTAACAAATTGAGTATTTGCTAGTCAATAACTTGGCCCAATTATACCTATATTAACTTGTTAATTTGTGTTTTCAGTGTGAAGCAATTGATTGTCTAGGATAGATTGACGTGGATGCGGGCTAAATTTTGACGAGATTTCCAACACCATAAATATTTGATGTGTTAAGGCATATACGACGGTACTTAGTGCTATGAACTTCCGAGAACTCATGATTTAGTAGTGGTTAACTAGTTGTTAAACCAAGCATGAAAAAAAAAAAAAAAAAAAAAGAAAAAGAAAAAAAAAAAAAAAAAAAAAACGGACCAATCGAGGTTATACTCCTCTATTTGTTGTTGCTTAGTAACTAGGAGCATTCATGAGCCCCATGTTTGTCTTTTACGTAAAACGGCGACACGAATATGAGTATGGGAAACCACCTAGGAGTGTTTGAACAGAAATTCAAAATATAAACCTAGTGGAAGCATGTCTCGAAAGGTCCCAAAAAAAAAAAAAAAAAAAAAAAAAAAAAAAAAAAGGAGAATGAATACTCCTTGACTTCTCATTCCAATAAAGTTCAAGAAGCTTGGTTATATGACTAGTAAGCTAACTACTATGATCCATTGAGTTCTTGTATTTTCATAGCATTATTGAATTGAAGTTGTTCATAACTATCAATATTTGTGGCGTGATGATTTCAAGTCTCAATAATGCCTACTGATATTACGGTCTTTCTTGACAGTCGATCGCTTTGCAAAATAATTTTTTTTACTGAATGGTTAATTCGGGTTGAGAAGGCTAAGAACTTGACTGCTTGTGTTCAATGTGTTGAAAAAAAAAAAAAAATTTGTGTTGTGATTTATTGAATCACTCTTTTTGATATAATGTTTTGCTTGAGGACAAGCAAAGTTCAAAGTTGGAGGTGGTTTGATAAGGGTCTTTTTATGCATGTTTTATGTGTATATTTGAGTAGTATTCGAGTTATTTTATTGTTAGTTTTATAAATTTTTGATTGTACATAGTTCATATTATTCCGAGGTGCTTTTATTGATGTAGATTGACCATTTGGGGCTAATTTTGGTGAATTTCGGACCATGGATTCATGTCAAACATACCGGGAGTTTAAGGATGCAAAACGCTCGAAATTCCAAGCCAAACGCGCGTCATTTCGGGGCCTTTTTGGTCCAACACGGGCAGGGGTGTCGGGCAACACGGCCGTGTTCACGGAGCCAAAAACTCAAATTTTTGCACAAAAACAGCCGGACACGGCCTGGCCGTGTCGTACAACACGGCCGTGTCGTACAACACGGCCTGGCCGTGTTGGACAACACGGCCATGTCGCATTTCTTGATAAATTTTGTGCAAGACGGCCTGGCGTCTTTGCGTCCAACTCTGGCGTGTCCGGACCTCTTTTGCAACTTTTCTTTTGGAATTTGGGAAAACTCACCAACCAACCCATTTTGGCCACTTTTGTACACTTTTAACACCTATTTTGTCTTGAAACATGTCTCCATGTCCCCTCCTCATCACTTGAATGCAAGAATTCACCAACCAACAAGGAAAATGGAGGCAATTGTTTAACAAAAGAGAGTACTATCAATGTATTGGTTGCCTATAAAAGCCAAGGTTGAAGTTGGGAGAGGCATTCAATTAGATACTTTAAAATATTCATTGTATTCATTTCATTAAGTAAAATTGGGGTCAAGGGTCTTGGAGGAGTAAGCTTGAGGCAACATTGGGAAGAAGGCTTGGAGCAACATCATCAAGTCAATTGAGATTTTGATAAAGATAAGTACACCATGTCTACAATGTTTACATCTTCTTGTGTAATTTATTCTTTGGTCAAAATCATGTGTAGCTAAACTCCTAGTGTTTGAATGTAATGAACTCTAGAATGGATTTGTGATTAAGGTGTGTATGTTTTTAATAAAATCTTCATATTTTGTGTGATTCACTTATATTATGCTTCGTTCATTCGAATTGATATATGCGCAATATTGATTTGAAGTTTATTTTTCATCAGGGAAATCGAGAGATTCATGGTGAAATAGAACCTATATAAGTGAAAAGAGTTGCATGCAATCCTAGATATGGGACGACATAAATCTTACGGATTAGGGTCAAACCTAATATGGGAATTCATAAATCGTTATAATGCAATCTTGGGGTTTTAACTAGAAAGAGATTTGATTAATCAACTTGAGATTAGGAGTTTTTCGCCTTGAGAAAGGGATTAACTTAAATCGGGAATTTCTACGGTCCACATAGCATAAGATTTTATTAAAAGAGGTTGTTTTTTTTTTAAGGGCTTATGGTTGAATCTTTTAACTTGTCAAATCACAAAAACATTCTAGAGGGATTTACATTCAAACACACTTCTATCTCTTGATTTCTTATTCTACAAATTTTACTTCATTTTTACACTTCGATAATTTAGATTCTTTATCAAACAAAAACTCGAAAATTGTTAGATTAAATAACAAAAAGACGGTAATTATTAGTACTTATAATCCTCGTGGGAATGACACTCGGTACTCAATAATCTATACTATAAAACGATAGGTGCACTTGCCTACGGTTTTAAAGGTAGCTTTTGAGCCATCAAGTTTTTGGCGCCGTTTTGGGGATTGTAATATTAAGAACACCTTATTTTTGTTAATTTAATCATTTTTTTTTATTTTATTTCATCATTTGTCTTTCTTTTTATCTATCTTTGTAAGTCTTGGATTACACTTATCCTCTTTATTTACATGCATGCATGCCTACTCGTCGCCGAATTTGGAAGCGACACCGCCGGTAGCAACACAGAGGAAAGTATTATCTGACCACGAGGAGGATATTAACGAAGGCAAGGATCCCAATATGGCGGATGAACAACAAAGAACCATGTACGACTATGCCAAGCCGTCTATGGACGGCACATCATCTAGCATCGTAAGGCCCATTTGTTGCCGCCAATAATTTTGAAATCAAACCGAATGTCATTCAAATGGTGCAACAATTTGTTCAATTCGACGACCTCGGACGAAGATCCAAATAATCATATCGCGAATTTCCTTGAAATTTGCGATACATTCAAAATAAATGGGGTCTCTCGATGATGCCATCCGTTTACGCCTATTCCCATTTACTCTTTCGGGACGGGCTAAACAATGGCTAAATACTTTGCCAAAGGGAACGATTACAACGTGGAACATCATGGCGAAAAGTTCCTTTTGAAATATTTTCCACCGGCCAAAAGCGCACGATTGAGGAATGAAATCTCTTCATTCACTCAAGAAGATGACGAGACCTTTGTACGACACTTGGGAGAGATTCAAAGAATTGTTGCGGAAATGCCCACACCATGGCCTACCTATTTGGATGCAAGTCCAAACATTTTATAATGGGCTACTTTTTCGCAACAAGACAAATGATCAATGCACGGCGGGGAACTCTTAATAACAAAACGCGGAAGCCACTCAGGATTTGATTGAGGGAATGGCCATGAACGGCTACCAATGGCAATCCATACGAGGTAAAACTAACAGGTCGGTTGGTGTGTATAATGCAGATGCGGTAGTTACGCTCGCCGCACACAGTCGAAGCATTGACCCAAAAGATCGCGATCTAGCGGCTCCTAAACCACCACCACCGCATGTTTTATCTTGTGAAACTTGTGGGGATTGCATAATCATCGGGATTGCCCACACACAATACCTCACACCGAACATGCTAATTACGTTGGGAATCAAGGCAAAAATTACCCAAGTAATCCTTACAAAGAACACATATAATCCTGGGTGGCGACAACATCCGAATTTTGGTTGGGAAATCAAGGTCAACCACGACCTAATCCCAATCGATCTACACACGCGTCTCGGATTTCACCAAATCAAGGTAAGCCTAACTTGGAAGATCTTATAACAAAATTTGTGCAATCAACGGATACCCGATTCAAGCGGTGGAAACATCCTTGAGAAATCAAGAGGCATCTATCCATAACTGGAAAACCAAATAGGCCAGTTGCGAAGATGATTTCGAAAGGCCACAAGGTAGTTTGCCGGGTATGCGAGCCAAACCCAAGGGGAGCACGTAAAGGCAATCACCATCGAGTTCTCCACATGAGCATGATTATGCCAATGCCGCCATGCGAGAAATACGTGGAGGATGACATGTCCAAAGAAAATCTCATGAAAAAGGAGGTTGCGAATACAAGCCCAAGATCCCTTAGGAGTCTAAGAAGAAGATAGAAGGGAGGACAAATTTGGTAAGTACCTTAATTCTTTCAAACAATTACATGCCAATATTCCATTTGTTGACCCTCCTTCAAAGCATGTTAGGGATCTTAATGACATCATTCCTAGTGAAAATAAGCTTAACAAATTATCAAATGTGCAATTGAATGATAAATGTCCTTCCAATGAACTACCACAAAAATTTAATGATCCAGGAAGCTTTATTATCCCTTGCACAATTGATGATTTACTGTTGATAGGGCACTAGCCGACTTGGGAGCTAGTATCAATGTGATGTCTTATGAAACATTTAAGCATGCAGGATTAGGTGAACTTAAACCTATTAGGATGGACATTCAATTAGCCGATAAATCGATTAAACATCCTAGAGGTATTATTAATGATGTGTTAGTCAAGATTGACAAATTCGTGTTTCGAGTCGATTTCGTTATTCTTGACATGCATGATAATTTAGAAGTTCCCTTAATTCTAGGGCGTCCCTTTTTGGCTACCGCTAAATCTCTCATTGATGTGCATGATGGAAAACTTACTTTGAGAGTAGGGGGTGAACAAGTTATCTTTAAAATTCCTTTGAGAAATCCTATAAATGATACTTGTTTTCCTATAAACTTGATTGAGACAAGGATAAATGATTCTTTGCTTGATATGTCTTCTAATAAATCCTTGAAAGTATGTGATGTTCAATGTGCAAAAGTTTCCACAGATAAATCCCATTTTGAGAATAACATGCAGAAAAATAGGACCATGAAGGTCAATTGTTCGAAAATCGATCACGGTGGCGATGTTGTTCAAAGAGATAAAATTTTTCATAAGTTCAAGGCTCGCCCGATTAAATCTTCACATTTAGGTGAAATGGTCCAGCTATACGACGTTAAAGAAGCGCTAACAGGAGGCAACCCGATGTTTGTGTGCAATTGTTTTCATTTTTTATTTTTTTATTATTTTCTTTCAAAATAATCACAAGTCATAGAGTCATCTTCAAATCATAAAAAAAAAAAAAAAAAAAAACTCTTGAGCTTCTTCTTGCTTGTCCTAATTGGGAATATTTGAGATTTCACGGTATTCGAGTTGTGTGTTGCTTAACGTTGATTAGGTATGAAGATGTCGTTGAAGGTCCCGTACCAAAACAACCCAATGGTCGCTCAACACCGATTCCACTATTGTAGTAAGGTCGTATTTTTCTTTTTTTCCACCTCTTTTATATCATTCTAATTTCTTTGTTTTTTTTTTTTTTGAGTGTTTTGTGTGTGTTTGTCCATTTCTTTCTTTCACATTGAGGACAATGTGAATCTTAAAGTTGGAGGTGGGTACAATAACATTTTCGGAATGCTTGTGTGTTTGTTTTCAAGAGATGTGATTTTTTTTTTAACAAATTGAGTATTTGCTAGTCAATAACTTGGCCCAATTATACCTATATTAACTTGTTAATTTGTGTTTTGATGTGAAGCAATTGATTGTCTAGGATAGATTGAGCGTGGATGCGGGCTAAATTTTGACGAGATTTCCAACACCATAAATATTTGATGTGTTAAGGCATATCGACGGTACTTAGTGCTATGAACTTCCGAGAACTCATGATTTAGTAGTGGTTAACTAGTTGTTAAACCAAGCTTGTGAAAAAAAAAAAAGAGAAAAGAAAAAAAAAAAAAAAAAAAAACGGACCAATCGAGGTTATACTCCTCTATTTGTTGTTGCTTAGTAACTAGGAGCATTCATGAGCCCCATGTTTGTCTTTACGTAAAACGGCGACACAAATATGAGTATGGGAAACCACCTAGGAGTGTTTGAACAGAAATTCAAAATATAAACCTAGTGGAAACATGTCTCGAAAGGTCCCAAAAAAAAAAAAAAAAAGAAAAAAAAAAAAAAAGGAGAATGAATACTCCTTGACTTCTCATTCCAATAAAGTTCAAGAAGCTTGGTTATATGACTAGTAAGCTAACTACTATGATCCATTGAGTTCTTGTATTTTCATAGCATTATTGAATTGAAGTTGTTCATAACTATCAATATTTGTGGCGTGATGATTTCAAGTCTCAATAATGCCTACGATATTACGGTCTTTCTTGACAATCGATCGCTTTGCAAAATAATTTTTTCTTTGAATGGTTAATTCGGGTTGAGAAGGCTAAGAACTTGATTGCTTGTGTTCAATGTGTTGAAAAAAAAAAAAAAAAAAATTTGTGTTGTGATTTATTGAATCACTCTTTTTGATATAATGTTTTGCTTGAGGACAAGCAAAGTTCAAAGTTGGAGGTGGTTTGATAAGGGTCTTTTTATGCATGTTTTATGTGTATATTTGAGTAGTATTCGAGTTATTTTATTGTTAGTTTTATAAATTTTTGATTGTACATAGTTCATATTATTCCGAGGTGCTTTTATTGATGTAGATTGACCATTTGGGGCTAATTTTGGTGAATTTCGGACCATGGATTCATGTCAAAACATACCGGGAGTTTAAGGATGCAAAACGCTCGAAATTCCAAGCCAAACGCGCGTCATTTCGGGGCCTTTTTGGTCCAACACGGGCGGGGGTGTCGGGCAACACGGCCGTGTTCACGGGAGCCAAAAACTCGAAATTTTTGCACAAAAACAGGCCGGACACGGCCTGGCCGTGTCGTACAACATGGCCGTGTCGCATAACACACGGCCTGGCGTGTTGGACAACACGGCCATGTCAGGCATTTCTTGATAAATTTTATGCGGACGGCTGGCGTCTTTTGCCCAACTGGCGTGTCAGGACCTCTTTTGCAACTTTTCTTTGCGGAATTTGGGGAAAACTCACCAACCAACCCATTTTGGCCACTTTTGTACACTTTTAACACCCTATTTTCTTTGAAACATGTCTCCATGTCCCCTCCTCATCACTTGAATGCAAGAATTCACCAACCAACAAGGAAAATGGAGACAATTGTTTAACAAAAGAAAGTACTATCAATGTATTGGTTGCCTATAAAAGCCAAGGTTGAAGTTGGGAGAGGCATTCAATTAGATACTCGAGAAAATATTCATTGTATTCATTTCATTAAGTAAAATTGGGGTCAAGGGGTCTTGGAGGAGTAAGCTTGAGGCAACATTGGGGAAGAAGGCTTGGAGCAACATCATCAAGTCAATTGAGATTTTGATAAAGATAAGTACACCATGTCTACAATGTTTACATCTTCTTGTGTAATTTATTCTTTGGTCAAAATCATGTGTAGCTAAACTCCTAGTGTTTGAATGTAATGAACTCTAGAATGGATTTGTGATTAAGGTGTGTATGTTTTTAATAAAATCTTCATATTTTGTGTGATTCACTTATATTATGCTTCGTTCATTCGAATTGATATATGCGCAATATTGATTTGAAGTTTATTTTTCATCAGGAAATCGAGAGATTCATGGTGAAATAGAACCTATATAAGTGAAAAGAGTTGCATGCAATCCTAGATATGGGGACGACATAAATCTTACGGATTAGGGTCAAACCTAATATGGGAATTCATAAATCGTTATAATGCAATCTTGGGGGTTTTAACTAGAAAGAGATTTGGTTAATCAACTTGAGATTAGGAGTTTTTCGCCTTGAGAAAGGGATTAACTTAAATCGGGAATTTCTACGGTCCACATAGCATAAGATTTTATTAAAAGAGGTTGGTTTTTTGCTTAAGGGCTTATGGTTGAATCTTTTAACTTGTCAAATCACAAAAACATTCTAGAGGGATTTACATTCAAACACACTTCTATCTCTTGATTTCTTATTCTACAAATTTTACTTCATTTTTACACTTCGATAATTTAGATTCTTTATCAAACAAAAACTCGAAAATTGTTAGATTAAATAACAAAAAAGACGGTAATTATTAGTACTTATAATCCTCGTGGGAATGACACTCGGTACTCAATAATCTATACTATAAAGCGATAGGTGCACTTGCCTACGGTTTTAAAGGTAGCTTTTGAGCCATCAAGTTTTGGCGCCGTTGCGGGATTGTAATATTAAGAACACCTTATTTTTGTTAATTTAATCATTTTTTTTATTTTATTTCATCATTTGTCTTTCTTTTTATCTATCTTTGTAAGTCTTGGATTACACTTATCCTCTTTATTTACCGCGAGTGCATGCCTACTCGTCGCCGAATTTGGAAGCGCGACACCGCCGGTAGCAACACGAGAGGAAAGTATTAATGAGACCACGAGGAGGATATTAACGAAGGCAAGGATCCCAATATGGCGGATGAACAACAAAGAACCATATGCGACTATGCCAAGCCGTCTATGGGCGGCACATCATCTAGCATCGTAAGGCCCATTATTTGCCGCCAATAATTTTGAAATCAAACCGAATGTCATTCAAATGGTGCAACAATTTGTTCAATTCGACGGCCTCTAGGACGAAGATCCAAATAATCATATCGCGAATTTCCTTGAAATTTGCGATACATTCAAAATAAATGGGGTCTCGATGATGCCATCCGTTTACGCCTATTCCCATTTACTCTTGGGGCCGGGCTAAACAATGGCTAAATACTTTGCCAAAGGGAGCGATTACAACGTGGAACATCATGGCGAAAAGTTCCTTTTGAAATATTTTCCACCGGCCAAAAGCGCACGATTGAGGAATGAAATCTCTTCATTCACTCAAGAAGATGATGAGACCTTGTACGACACTTGGGAGAGATTCAAAGAATTGTTGCGGAAATGCCCACACCATGGCCTACCTATTTGGATGCAAGTCCAAACATTTTATAATGGGCTACTTTCTCGCAACAAGACAAATGATCAATGCGGGTAGGGGAACTCTTAATAACAAAACGCGGAAGCCACTCAGGATTTGATTGAGGGAATGGCCATGAACGGCTACCAATGGCAATCCATACGAGGTAAATACTAACAGGTCGGTTGGTGTGTATAATGCGGATCACGGTAGTTCGCTCGCCGCCTGGTCGAAGCATTGACCCAAAAGATCGACGATCTAGCGGCTCCTAAACCACCACCACCGCATGTTTTATCTTGTGAAACTTGTGGGGATTGCATAATCATCGGGATTGCCCACACACAATACCTCACATGAACATGCTAATTACGTTGGGAATCAAGGCAAAAATTACCCAAGTAATCCTTACAAAGAACACATATAATCCTGGGTGGCGACAACATCCGAATTTTGGTTGGGGAAATCAAGGTCAACCACGACCTAATCCCAATCCCGATCTACACACGTCTCCGGATTCGACCCAAATCAAGGTAAGCCTAACTTGGAAGATCTTATAACAAAATTTGTGCAATCAAGATACCCGATTCCAAGCGGTGGAAACATCCTTGAGAAATCAAGAGGCATCTATCCATAATCCGGAAAACCAAATAGGCGGTTGCGAAGATGATTTCGAAAGGCCACAAGGTAGTTTGCGGGTAATCTTGAGCCAAACCCAAGGGGAGCACGTAAAGGCAATCACCATCAGTTCTCCACATGAGCATGATTATGCCAATGCCGCCATGCGAGAAATACGTGGAGGATGACATGTCCAAAGAAAATCTCATGAAAAAGGAGGTTGCGAATACAAGCCCAAGATCCTTACCAGGAGTCTAAGAAGAAGATAGAAGGGAGGACAAATTTGGTAAGTACCTTAATTCTTTCAAACAATTACATGCCAATATTCCATTTGTTGACCCTCCTTCAAAGCATGTTAGGGATCTTAATGACATCATTCCTAGTGAAAATAAGCTTAACAAATTATCAAATGTGCAATTGAATGATAAATGTCCTTCAATGAACTACCACAAAAATTTAATGATCCAGGAAGCTTTATTATCCCTTGCACAATTGATGATTTACTGTTGATAGGGCACTAGCCGACTTGGGAGCTAGTATCAATGTGATGTCTTATGAAACATTTAAGCATGCGAGGATTAGGTGAACTTAAACCTATTAGGATGGACATTCAATTAGCCGATAAATCGATTAAACATCCTAGAGGTATTATTAATGATGTGTTAGTCAAGATTGACAAATTCGTGTTTCGATCGATTTCGTTATTCTTGACATGCATGATAATTTAGAAGTTCCCTTAATTCTAGGGCGTCCCTTTTTGGCTACCGCTAAATCTCTCATTGATGTGCATGATGGAAAACTTACTTTGAGAGTAGGGGTGAACAAGTTATCTTTAAAATTCCTTTGAGAAATCCTATAAATGATACTTGTTTTCCTATAAACTTGATTGAGACAAGGATAAATGATTCTTTGCTTGATATGTCTTCTAATAAATCCTTGAAAGTATGTGATGTTCAATGTGCAAAAGTTTCCACAGATAAATCCCATTTTGAGAATAACATGCGAGAAAAATAGGACCATGAAGGTCAATTGTTCGAAAATCGATACGAGTGGCGATGTTGTTCAAAGAGATAAAATTTTTCATAAGTTCAAGGCTCCGCCCGATTAAATCTTCACATTTAGGTGAAATGGTCAGCTATACGACGTTAAAAAGCGCTAACAGGGAGGCAACCCGATGTTTGTGTGCAATTGTTTTCATTTTTTATTTTTTTTTATTTTCTTTCAAAATAATCACAAGTCCTTAGAGTCATCTTCAAATCATAAAAAAAAAAAAAAAAAAAAAAACTCTTGAGCTTCTTCTTGCTTGTCCTAATTGGGAATATTTGAGATTTCACGGTATTCGAGTTGTGTGTTGCTTAACGTTGATTAGGTATGAAGATGCCGTTGAAGGTCCCGTACCAAAACAACCCAATGGTCGCTCAACACCGATTCCACTATTGTAGTAAGGTCGTATTTTTCTTTTTTTTTCCACCTCTTTTATATCATTCTAATTTCTTTGTTTTTTTTTTTTTTGAGTGTTTTGTGTGTGTTTGTCCATTTCTTTCTTTCACATTGAGGACAATGTGAATCTTAAAGTTGGAGGTGGGTACAATAACATTTTCGGAATGCTTGTGTGTTTGTTTTCAAGAGATGTGATTTTTTTTTTTTTTAACAAATTGAGTATTTGCTAGTCAATAACTTGGCCCAATTATACCTATATTAACTTGTTAATTTGTGTTTTCAGTGTGAAGCAATTGATTGTCTAGGATAGATTGACGTGGATGCGGGCTAAATTTTGACGAGATTTCCAACACCATAAATATTTGATGTGTTAAGGCATATACGACGGTACTTAGTGCTATGAACTTCCGAGAACTCATGATTTAGTAGTGGTTAACTAGTTGTTAAACCAAGCTTGTGAAAAAAAAAAAAAAAAAAAGAAAAAGAAAAAAAAAAAAAAAAAAAACGGACCAATCGAGGTTATACTCCTCTATTTGTTGTTGCTTAGTAACTAGGAGCATTCATGAGCCCCATGTTTGTCTTTACGTAAAACGGCGACACGAATATGAGTATGGGAAACCACCCTAGGAGTGTTTGAAAGAAATTCAAAATATAAACCTAGTGGAAGCATGTCTCGAAAGGTCCCAAAAAAAAAAAAAAAAAAGAAAAAAAAAAAAAAAAAAAAAAAAGGAGAATGAATACTCCTTGACTTCTCATTCCAATAAAGTTCAAGAAGCTTGGTTATATGACTAGTAAGCTAACTACTATGATCCATTGAGTTCTTGTATTTTCATAGCATTATTGAATTGAAGTTGTTCATAACTATCAATATTTGTGGCGTGATGATTTCAAGTCTCAATAATGCCTGCGATATTACGGTCTTTCTTGACGATCGATCGCTTTGCAAAATAATTTTTTCTTGAATGGTTAATTCGGGTTGAGAAGGCTAAGAACTTGATTGCTTGTGTTCAATGTGTTGAAAAAAAAAAAAAAAAATTTGTGTTGTGATTTATTGAATCACTCTTTTTGATATAATGTTTTGCTTGAGGACAAGCAAAGTTCAAAGTTGGAGGTGGTTTGATAAGGGTCTTTTTATGCATGTTTTATGTGTATATTTGAGTAGTATTGAGTTATTTTATTGTTAGTTTTATAAATTTTTGATTGTACATAGTTCATATTATTCCGAGGTGCTTTTATTGATGTAGATTGACCATTTGGGGCTAATTTTGGTGAATTTCGGACCATGGATTCATGTCAAAACATACCGGGAGTTTAAGGATGCAAAAACGCTCGAAATTCCAAGCCAAACGCGTCATTTCGGGGCCTTTTGGTCCAACACGGGCGGGGTGTCGGGCAACACGGCCGTGTTCGCCGAGCCAAAAACTCGAAATTTTTGCACTAAAAAATCGCCCGGACACGGCCTGGCTGGCGTGTCGTACAACACGATGCCGTGTCGTACAACACGGCCTGGCCGTGTTGGACAACACGACCATGTCGGCATTTCTTGATAAATTTTGTGCGGACGGCTGGCGTCTTTGCCCATTTCTGGCGTGTCAGGACCTCTTTTTGCAACTTTTCTGCGGAATTTGGGGAAAACTCACCAACCAACCCATTTTGGCCACTTTTGTACACTTTTAACACCCTATTTTCTTTGAAACATGTCTCCATGTCCCCTCCTCATCACTTGAATGCAAGAATTCACCAACCAACAAGGAAAATGGAGGCAATTGTTTAACAAAAAAGAGTACTATCAATGTATTGGTTGCCTATAAAAGCCAAGGGTTGAAGTTGGGAGAGGCATTCAATTAGATACTCGAGAAAATATTCATTGTATTCATTTCATTAAGTAAAATTGGGGTCAAGGGGTCTTGGAGGAGTAAGCTTGAGGCAACATTGGGGAAGAAGGCTTGGAGCAACATCATCAAGTCAATTGAGATTTTGATAAAGATAAGTACACCATGTCTACAATGTTTACATCTTCTTGTGTAATTTATTCTTTGGTCAAAATCATGTGTAGCTAAACTCCTAGTGTTTGAATGTAATGAACTCTAGAATGGATTTGTGATTAAGGTGTGTATGTTTTTAATAAAATCTTCATATTTTGTGTGATTCACTTATATTATGCTTCGTTCATTCGAATTGATATATGCGCAATATTGATTTGAAGTTTATTTTTCATCGGGAAATCGAGAGATTCATGGTGAAATAGAACTATATAAGTGAAAAGAGTTGCATGCAATCTAGATATAGGGCGACATAAATCTTACGGATTAGGGTCAAACCTAATATGGGAATTCATAAATCGTTATAATGCAATCTTGGGGTTTTAACTAGAAAGAGATTTGATTAATCAACTTGAGATTAGGAGTTTTTCGCCTTGAGAAAGGGATTAACTTAAATCGGGAATTTCTACGGTCCACATAGCATAAGATTTTATTAAAAGAGGTTGGTTTTTGCTTAAGGGCTTATGGTTGAATCTTTTAACTTGTCAAATCACAAAAACATTCTAGAGGATTTACATTCAAACACACTTCTATCTCTTGATTTCTTATTCTACAAATTTTACTTCATTTTTACACTTCGATAATTTAGATTCTTTATCAAACAAAAACTACGAAAATTGTTAGATTAAATAACAAAAAGACGGTAATTATTAGTACTTATAATCCTCGTGGGAATGACACTCGGTACTCAATAATCTATACTATAAAACGATAGGTGCACTACTACGGTTTTAAAGGTAGCTTTTGAGCCATCAAGTTTTTGGCGCCGTTTGCGGGATTGTAATATTAAGAACACCTTATTTTTGTTAATTTAATCATTTTTTTTATTTTATTTCATCATTTGTCTTTCTTTTTATCTATCTTTGTAAGTCTTGGATTACACTTATCCTCTTTATTTCGCAGTGCATGCCTACTCGTCGCCGAATTTGGAAGCGCGACGCCCCGTAGCAACACAGAGGAAAGTATTAATCTGACTACGAGGAGGATATTAACGAAGGCAAGGATCCCAATATGGCGGATGAACAACAAAGAACCATGTACGACTATGCCTAAGCCGTCTACATGGACGGCACATCATCTAGCATCGTAAGGCCCATTTGTTGCCGCCAATAATTTTGAAATCAAACCGAATGTCATTCAAATGGTGCAACAATTTGTTCAATTCGACGACCTACCAGGACGAAGATCCAAATAATCATATCGCGAATTTCCTTGAAATTTGCGATACATTCAAAATAAATGGGGTCTCACGATGATGCCATCCGTTTACGCCTATTCCCATTTACTCTTGGGGGACGGGCTAAACAATGGCTAAATACTTTGCCAAAGGGAAGCGATTACAACGTGGAACATCATGGCGAAAAGTTCCTTTTGAAATATTTTCGCCAAAGCGCACGATTGAGGAATGAAATCTCTTCATTCACTCAAGAAGATGACGAGACCTTATACGACACTTGGGAGAGATTCAAAGAATTGTTGCGGAAATGCCCACACCATGGCCTACCTATTTGGATGCAAGTCAAACATTTTATAATGGGCTACTACGCAACAAGACAAATGATCGATCGGTGGTAGAGGGGAACTCTTAATAACAAAACGCGGAAGCCACTCAGGATTTGATTGAGGGAATGGCCATGAACGGCTACCAATGGCAATCCATACGAGGTAAAACTAACGAGTCGGTTGGTGTGTATAATGCGGATCACGGTAGTTACGCTCGCCAAAGTCGAAGCATTGACCCAAAAGATCGACGATCTAGCGGCTCTAAACCACCACCACCGCATGTTTTATCTTGTGAAACTTGTGGGGATTGCATAATCATCGAGGATTGCCCACACACAATACCTCACACGAACATGCTAATTACGTTGGGAATCAAGGCAAAAATTACCCAAGTAATCCTTACAAAGAACACATATAATCCTGGGTGGCGACAACATCCGAATTTTGGTTGGGAAATCAAGGTCAACCACGACCTAATCCCAATCCACGATCTACACACGTCTCCGGATTTGACCAAATCAAGGTAAGCCTAACTTGGAAGATCTTATAACAAAATTTGTGCAATCAACAGATACCCGATTCCAGCGGTGGAAACATCCTTGAGAAATCAAGAGGCATCTATCCATAATCCGGAAAACCAAATAGGCGGTTGCGAAGATGATTTCCGAAAGGCCACAAGGTAGTTTTAGGGTAATCGAGCCAAACCCAAGGGAGCACGTAAAGGCAATCACCATCGAGTTCTCCACATGAGCATGATTATGCCAATGCCGCCATGCGAGAAATCGTGGAGGATGACATGTCCAAAGAAAATCTCATGAAAAAGGAGGTTGCGAGAATACAAGCCCAAGATCCCTTAATGGAGTCTAACAGAAGAAGATAGAAGGGAGGACAAATTTGGTAAGTACCTTAATTCTTTCAAACAATTACATGCCAATATTCCATTTGTTGACCCTCCTTCAAAGCATGTTAGGGATCTTAATGACATCATTCCTAGTGAAAATAAGCTTAACAAATTATCAAATGTGCAATTGAATGATAAATGTCCTTCCAATGAACTACCACAAAAATTTAATGATCCAGGAAGCTTTATTATCCCTTGCACAATTGATGATTTACTGTTGATAGGCACTAGCCGACTTGGGAGCTAGTATCAATGTGATGTCTTATGAAACATTTAAGCATGCGAGGATTAGGTGAACTTAAACCTATTAGGATGGACATTCAATTAGCCGATAAATCGATTAAACATCCTAGAGGTATTATTAATGATGTGTTAGTCAAGATTGACAAATTCGTGTTTCGATCGATTTCGTTATTCTTGACATGCATGATAATTTAGAAGTTCCCTTAATTCTAGGGCATCCCTTTTTGGCTACCGCTAAATCTCTCATTGATGTGCATGATGGAAAACTTACTTTGAGAGTAGGGGGTGAACAAGTTATCTTTAAAATTCCTTTGAGAAATCCTATAAATGATACTTGTTTTCCTATAAACTTGATTGAGACAAGGATAAATGATTCTTTGCTTGATATGTCTTCTAATAAATCCTTGAAAGTATGTGATGTTCAATGTGCAAAAGTTTCCACGAGATAAATCCCATTTTGAGAATAACATGCGAGAAAAATAGGACCATGAAGGTCAATTGTTCGAAAATCGATACGGGTGGCGATGTTGTTCAAAGAGATAAAATTTTCATAAGTTCAAGGCTCGCCCGATTAAATCTTCACATTTAGGTGAAATGGTCCAGCTATACGACGTTAAAGAAGCGCTAACCGGGAGGCAACCCGATGTTTGTGTGCAATTGTTTTCATTTTTTTTATTTTTTTTTATTATTTTCTTTCAAAATAATCACAAGTCCTTAGAGTCATCTTCAAATCATAAAAAAAAAAAAAAAACTCTTGAGCTTCTTCTTGCTTGTCCTAATTGGGAATATTTGAGATTTCACGGTATTCGAGTTGTGTGTTGCTTAACGTTGATTAGGTATGAAGATGCCGTTGAAGGTCCCGTACCAAAACAACCCAATGGTCGCTCAACACCGATTCCACTATTGTAGTAAGGTCGTATTTTTCTTTTTTTCCACCTCTTTTATATCATTCTAATTTCTTTGTTTTTTTTTTTTTTTTTTTGAGTGTTTTTGTGTGTGTTTGTCCATTTCTTTCTTTCACATTGAGGACAATGTGAATCTTAAAGTTGGAGGTGGGTACAATAACATTTTCGGAATGCTTGTGTGTTTGTTTTCAAGAGATGTGATTTTTTTTTTTAACAAATTGAGTATTTGCTAGTCAATAACTTGGCCCAATTATACCTATATTAACTTGTTAATTTGTGTTTTGATGTGAAGCAATTGATTGTCTAGGATAGATTAGCGTGGATGCGGGCTAAATTTTGTGAGATTTCCAACACCATAAATATTTGATGTGTTAAGGCATATACGACGGTACTTAGTGCTATGAACTTCCGAGAACTCATGATTTAGTAGTGGTTAACTAGTTGTTAAACCAAGCTTGTGAAAAAAAAAAAAGAGAAAAAGAAAAAGAAGAAAAAAAAAACGGACCAATCGAGGTTATACTCCTCTATTTGTTGTTGCTTAGTAACTAGGAGCATTCATGAGCCCCATGTTTGTCTTTACGTAAAACGGCGACACGAATATGAGTATGGGAAACCACCCTAGGAGTGTTTGAACAGAAATTCAAAATATAAACCTAGTGGAAGCATGTCTCGAAAGGTCCCAAAAAAAAAAAAAAAAAAAAAAAAAAAAAAAAAAAGGAGAATGAATACTCCTTGACTTCTCATTCAATAAAGTTCAAGAAGCTTGGTTATATGACTAGTAAGCTAACTACTATGATCCATTGAGTTCTTGTATTTTCATAGCATTATTGAATTGAAGTTGTTCATAACTATCAATATTTGTGGCGTGATGATTTCAAGTCTCAATAATGCCTACCGATATTACGGTCTTTCTTGTGATCGATCGCTTTGCAAAATAATTTTTTTCTTTGAATGGTTAATTCGGGTTGAGAAGGCTAAGAACTTGATTTGCTTGTGTTCAATGTGTTGAAAAAAAAAAAAAAAAAAATTTGTGTTGTGATTTATTGAATCACTCTTTTTGATATAATGTTTTGCTTGAGGACAAGCAAAGTTCAAAGTTGGAGGTGGTTTGATAAGGGTCTTTTTATGCATGTTTTATGTGTATATTTGAGTAGTATTCGAGTTATTTTATTGTTAGTTTTATAAATTTTTGATTGTACATAGTTCATATTATTCCGAGGTGCTTTTATTGATGTAGATTGACCATTTGGGGCTAATTTTGGTGAATTTCGGACCATGGATTCATGTCAAAACATACCGGGAGTTTAAGGATGCAAAACGCGCTCGAAATTCCAAGCCAAACGCGCGTCATTTCGGGGCCTTTTTGGTCCAACACGGGCGGGGTGTCGGGCAACACGGCCGTGTTCGCCGGAGAGCCAAAAACTCGAAATTTTTGCACAAAAACAGGCGGACACGGCCTGGCCGTGTCACAACACGGCCTGGCGTGTTGGACAACACGCACTGGCCATGTCAGGCATTTCTTGATAAATTTTGTGCAAGACGGCTGGCGTCGCCCAACTGGGCGTGTCAGGACCTCTTTTGCAACTTTTCTTTGCGGAATTTGGGAAAACTCACCAACCAACCCATTTTGGCCACTTTTGTACACTTTTAACACCCTATTTTGCTGAAACATGTCTCCATGTCCCCTCCTCATCACTTGAATGCAAGAATTCACCAACCAACAAGGAAAATGGAGGCAATTGTTTAACAAAAGAGAGTACTATCAATGTATTGGTTGCCTATAAAAGCCAAGGGTTGAAGTTGGGAGAGGCATTCAATTAGATACTCGAGAAAATATTCATTGTATTCATTTCATTAAGTAAAATTGGGGTCAAGGGGTCTTGGAGGAGTAAGCTTGAGGCAACATTGGGGAAGAAGGCTTGGAGCAACATCATCAAGTCAATTGAGATTTTGATAAAGATAAGTACACCATGTCTACAATGTTTACATCTTCTTGTGTAATTTATTCTTTGGTCAAAATCATGTGTAGCTAAACTCCTAGTGTTTGAATGTAATGAACTCTAGAATGGATTTGTGATTAAGGTGTGTATGTTTTTAATAAAATCTTCATATTTTGTGTGATTCACTTATATTATGCTTCGTTCATTCGAATTGATATATGCGCAATATTGATTTGAAGTTTATTTTTCATCCAGGAAATCGAGATTCATGGTGAAATAGAACCTATATAAGTGAAAAGAGTTGCATGCAATCCTAGATATAGGGCGACATAAATCTTCCGGATTAGGGTCAAACCTAATATGGGAATTCATAAATCGTTATAATGCAATCTTGGGGGTTTTAACTAGAAAGAGATTTGAGTTAATCAACTTGAGATTAGGAGTTTTCGCCTTGAGAAAGGGATTAACTTAAATCGGGAATTTCTACGGTCCACATAGCATAAGATTTTATTAAAAGAGGTTGGTTTTTGCTTAAGGGCTTATGGTTGAATCTTTTAACTTGTCAAATCACAAAAACATTCTAGAGGATTTACATTCAAACACACTTCTATCTCTTGATTTCTTATTCTACAAATTTTACTTCATTTTTACACTTCGATAATTTAGATTCTTTATCAAACAAAAACTCTGAAAATTGTTAGATTAAATAACAAAAAGACGGTAATTATTAGTACTTATAATCCTCGTGGGAATGACACTCGGTACTCAATAATCTATACTATAAAACGATAGGTGCACTTGCCTACGGTTTTAAAGGTAGCTTTTGAGCAATCAAATAAGATCTCCTCTTGTTGTAAAATCTCCAGTGTGTGGCATTGGTTCATCCACATGATGTGAACCTGAACTTTCTGTTACGTTGGGATCAATTGGTGGTGGTGGAGGTGGTCTCTGATGTTGGTCACGAGTAACCAAAGCTGACCCATCTCATGCGTTCATCTCTAAGCCTACAATTCTTAATCCTGCAAATGATTCTGCAAGGTCATGTGGATTATCAAGATTAATCTTCTCCATATCCATCACCTTTTAATTTGTGATGGATTTTCCTTTGATGATAGCAATGAGCTTTTCATTGGTGGTCATGCATCACACGATTTCGGTTGGTTTTCCATTTTGGTGTAAATAGGGTAATATTCCGAAATCAATATGTTTCTTCCCTCTGGTTGAACATAGTTTATCCTCCAGATTCTTGACTCGTTTTTGGATATCACGAAGGATTTAAATACTTTCCTTTTGATATTTTGTCATCGTCTCCATCTGGTTTTGGATATGATGAACTTGTGTTTGTAGATTATTATAGAGGTTGCCATAAGTGCGCACCGTCTTCGGACTTTTCTAAGATCTTGGGAAAACTTAGATGTGTCTGGAAGTATCTCTCTCCATGTTGGATTATTTTCAGGACTCATGGTTTGGGTAATGAGCCTGATACTGAAGATTCTCCAGATAGCATCGTAGCCTTCGGTTCAATTCTAGGTAACTGAGGCTTTGTACCACTTGTTTTTGTAGTCCTCGTTGGACTTCGATACTTGCTCCTTCCCATCTTTGTAACAGAAGTTGGTTATCCCAATAGGTGATCTTATCTTGATGTTCTTGTTCATGTACCACCAAAATTAGGCGATATCTCTTGTATTATATACATCTTAGATATTTGTGGCAGATGCATTTTCTTGGAGAAAATTTTCGTCTCCAATTGTTAATTACATAAATATAATAAATTTAACTAAAAGTTCTTAATAAACATATGCGTTCATACCATTTTCGTGGCCCAGAGTAAAAAGTTTGAGTATTGAAGAGATTAGATCCATTGAATGAGAAATTAAATATCTAGAGACCATTTTTGCTAATTTTGTAAACATGGGACTCGTTTGGGATAATTGATGCGAAACCATGGGAAATGATAAGCAATAATAGATTGTTAATGATAGTAATGTTGGCATTATTTAATAGAGTAGGTCTCCTGTCAGACCGTCTAACGGATCCTAATCCGTTAGACGGATCCCCAATTCTAACGAGTCGGCGAAAATTGAGCCTATTGTTCCACCGAAAAGTGTTGGAAACTAAAAAGCATGTTAGCTAATGAAAATTCCCCACCACAACAGACAACATAATGTCACACTCCACTACTTGTGGCCACACCCAACACGTGGAGTTAGTAATACATTTCGGGAGTATATTTAGGAGAAATACTAAAATTCTCTTCAGGGAACTACTAACATTTCAGAACAACTACTAATACTTTTTAGAAGGATGACTAATACTTTTCAAAAGGACTATTAATACTGGTGGTCCCTGAAAACTACTAAAATACCACTGCTAATATTACGGAAATGTCACCGGGTCCACGGGTCAGATCCGTCTAACAGGTCAGACCCGTTAGACAGTCTGACAGGAGTTTTTGTGTATTTAATATAGCGTTAACTTTTGTTTGGGGATATGTATTATTTGTGTCCTTTATCATAAAATAAATCCTAAATTGTGTTTGGGATCATTGATTATAAGTGATTTAAAGGCAAATGACTTAGTTGCCCTTTTATTTGTGTTACCAAAATCAACTTCATTTCAGTTGTCCAGGGTTTTGTTTGGAAGACAAATTCAAACACAGTTCCAGCCGTTATATCCCAACCATCTGAAACAAGTTTGCGACAGTTTTCTTTCATCAGTGTGATTCCAGTAAGTTCGATCGGAAGCCACAAACCCCTAAAATAATGATATAATTATTCATTGTTGGACTATTAATTTGATTTGGGTTTTCTTGCATCCATTGTTCGAGACCATTTCTAGATACTCGAGTAGATTTGAGATTGTGCTTTTTACATCTACAAATCATGGTTGCCCATTAAAAAAAAAGACTTCAACAAAATCTGCAGGGGGTTTGTAGCAGACTCAGATGTAAAAATATTGAATAAAGTAATATAATTTTTGGATAAAAACTTTAGGGGGCATTACACAGTTCAAAAAATTACATGGGGCAAATCGAGATGAACGAATTTCACTTCCACAAAAAAGTTATTGAAGAAGAGATGAAGAAATTAGGCAAAAACAAATCGTGTATAAACCCTCAGATAATAACTTTCCTTCTTTACTGATGGCAGTTCATAATTATCGTCACATTTGGGTACAATATTGGTAGAACAAAATAGCTTTTGAGGGCATCATAGTCATTAAATAACCCAGGTGTACTCAGTACTATATAATACCACCTCATAGGTGGGATCCACTTTCAATTGAAAAGTGGATTATTTCATGGACCCATCCTTATCATACGGGCCAATATCACACCTCCCAAATGCACCCATATGATGTGATAAGGATATTTTTCAACCCAATACTGGTTTCCAAACGAGTCCATGGAGTACCAAAACTGACATATTCAAAGGTCTGGAAACCTACTACAACTAGTCATCCGGTCATTTTTAACAGCAGATTGATGGAAGGTATCCAAATTGATTAAAATCGAAAATGTTGGGTATTAAAACTGATGCGGTTGAAACATGGGGTATCAAAACCAAAAAGCAGGTATAGTTGGGGTACCAAAACTGCCCCATTTTTTATCAGTTAAAAAATCGTGATTTATGTAATTATTAATTTTCCCAGGTTGATTTATCCATAATGATAGAATTTACTAAGCTATCCTTAAAATCAATTAAAAAAATCTAAATACCTAAAAATAAAATTTCAATTTTGGCAATTAAAAAATACTCTCAAACGGTCAAGATTTATCCCTACATACTCATCCAAATAGGATAGTATCATTTGATCGAAATCATATATATAGTAAATCAAATGAATTAACTTATCAATGAACTTACAACTAATTACAACATCGAGTAAGAAACAATTGCAAAACTTCTAAAATAGAACTTTAAACCTAGCTATATACAGATCTAACTAATGTGTAGAATTAGAAAATCGCAATGACAATACTGGACTAAACACGTATCAAAGAAATTGGTCTCACGCTCTTCAGAACAAAAGCCACATATGGGGGACAAACTTATTTAATTGGAACAAAAACCATCTATTAGGGACAAACGAAAGTCGTCTTTGGGTAGAGTTGGCAAAATGTAGCCCGGCCCATGAGCTAGCCCGACCGGCCCGAGATTTGTGTTGGGCTGGCCTAGGATTTTCTAGGCCCGAAAAAAGTTAAGTCTATTTATCCCGAACCAATTGGCCCGCAGGCCAGAATTAGCCAAACCTGATAGCTTTTGTGTACAAAATACACACATAGACTGGAATGGCCCATGCATTTTCATGACCTGACCGAAATTGGGCAGGCGCAGCCCAATCTGATTTTTTCCAAAAGCCCTCAGGTTGGATCTGTCATGCCCCTCCCATTGCCACTCTACCTATGGGGGACAAACTTATTCATAACCATAGATTAAAATCAATATTGAAAATTACTTCTTTATCTTCCACTTCTCTCTCATCCTCCATGGAGAATATTGAGGGAAGAAAGAGAAGAATTAAAAAAGAGTAAGAGACGTACGGCTATGGTTTCTCATTAATACTATATTCAGTAATGATGTATATGCAAAGAACTTAAAATGTGTTCGATCGATCCCCTGTAGAAACATAAGGAAAATGGATGTTAGAAAAGAGGTGTGTGGTTGATAATTAAGAGAAAGAGATGGTATATGGATACTGTGTAAGAAGGCGGACCCATGGTGAGTCAACCATCGAACAGTATTAATCGCAAGACCAGATTCCAATATCAACTAAAAACCAACTAGAAAATGTATGGAGCAGTAGCTATAGCAAGTCTTGGCGTCGCTACAATGGGGTTGCCCACATTCATCTTATTCACTCGTGTGCTTTCAATTTCTTTTTCTTGTCGTCTGTCTCTTGCATAGTTCCAATCTTTTATTTCATGCTTAGGTATGTGAATGAGACGGAACCACGATTCTCTTGTGGGGCATGTGCCCCCATAGCTTTTTTTTTTTCCCCATTATTTATTTTTTATGAAACACTATATATATATATATATATGTGTGTGTGTGTGTGTGTGTGTGCATGTGTGTGTATAACAATACTAATTGTGCACAAATTGTTATGTAATTAATAATATTAAAAAATTAAAAATTGTTATATAACATTAAGATTATGAATTATATAGCATTCAATTAATAGTGTCCAAAATTATAACTAATAACATATTATAATTTATAAATTTAAAGTGACCAAAATTATAATTTATAGAATAGTACTAATAACATTATAAATTAAAAAATATTATGTAACTTACATTATTAAGAAAAGTGTTAATATAGTTATATGATATTATCATTTTTTAAAAGTTTTATATTAATTAGGTAAAAACAAAAGGTGAAGTGTAGTCCTAATAATTGTTTTTGATGCAATTTATAATTTATTCATATTATGCCCTCATTATAAAAAAAATTCTGGATCCGTCCCTTCAGAATGTCATGTGTATAATAATGGAGTCATCTTATACACATCATATTTACATGGTGATCGAGTCAAATGTCTAGTGCATATATCTCTCAAAATTAATCCAGGTAAGTTCTTATATTCCATTATCTATTTTATTGGTATTTCAATACACTACATCAATAGCAAATGTACAATAAGAACATCACTTTGTATTTGTGAATCCCGATACACAATTTGTTGGAATATCAATAATACAACATATATATATATATATATATATATATATATAGGGAGGGGATCCTGTGAGACCACCCTCCTAGGTAAGTCCATAAGACCAAATCCACACCATCAAAAACATAAATCAATGGCCAGGATCTAAATAAATCTATACAACTTTACATAAGAAAATATACATAGTAGGGAGTAAAATAGGAATCAGTCGAAATATATTTGGTAACCGAATGCTAAAAATTAGGGACGTGATCTTGTATTGATCACGTCCCATAATCAGTGGAAATCCCCCCGCATTAGTCCATCTTCTTCACCACGACATCCTCTACCGCCATTAACATCAAACTCTTCGACCTGGAAAAATTATACAATATACGTTTGTGAGACGGAAAAAAAACTGACGATATATTTCGTTAATTGTCGAATATTTGTCATCCATTAGAGCAAAGGAATTGTACAATGGCAGAAGAATGTTTCCAAGGTAATTCCTTACGAGATACTTGCTAAAACATTTAGTAGAAAAATGGTAACAACCATGGACATCTAATCGAACCAATTGTATGTTTTGTTGGTAATTTGTATGTTTAGTATACATATCGTGTATATTCGATTAAGTGTACAAATATAGTATACATAGTTTGTTTTCATATTTTGAATTGTCTATATATTGTATATTTCTTGTCAGTTTGTATATGTAGTGTAGAATGTTAGTATATTTAGTATATAGGTCTTGTAGTTGTAGATTTATTTCTTAAATTATTTACAACTAGTCTGGAGATTGCATATATTTGTTCGCAATTGTTTTGCGTGTTTATTTATCATATTTAACTTGTATACAATAGTCAAAAGTAGGGGTGTGCACGTGCCTCGATTCGGTCCAGGAGATTTAGAAATCTCGAGAATCGTCCCGTAGTTCAAGATCCCAAAATTAAATCTCGAGAACCGAACCATAAAAAAATCTCCGTCCCGAACCGTCCCGAAAGTTCGAGTGACGGTTGGACCGAGATTCGGTTCTAATGGGACTACGACGGAATGGTTCGGGACGGTTCGGAGAAACGGAGATTCAAATATTTCACAAATAAAATACACAAAAAATGTGAAAATAAAAAAACAGTGTAAAAATCATTAAACGTTTATACTTTCAATCTTTTTTTAGTGCGATTTCAAAAATACATACTGAAACTATTAGTACTATACGAGTTTAACTTTTTGATATTTTATATTTAACTTATACATAAAATTTATATGTGCTAAATTTTTAATATTGTAATTCTAAATCTTTTTTTTCATGATGTAGACTATACAATATATTAGTTTAATATCAATTTAACTTTTAAATCATTTTTATCTAATTTATAGTTAAAAGTATTGATTTTCTTTTTGGATTTTAACATAATATGTTTAAGATATTATGTTATTCGTATTAGTAGTAAAAATCAAGAATCTCAACGAATGACAAATTTAGTAGCTATTTAATTTAATTGTTTGACGGAGCTTATTACATCAAATTTAAATATTTTCTACAAATCAAATATGATTTTATAATTTAATTTATTGGGTTCATTTAAATAAATTAATATGACGTAACTATTAGTGAATTAAATATATATTCAATTATTCATTTGATATTGATAAAATATGTCAATTTTTTTTAATTTGATAATTTTTAATATTATATAGTATTGAATTTTAAAGGAATGTTTAGTTAATTTAATATCAAAATATAAATAAGATGAAAATATTATATATGCATATATAAAATTTATTTTAAAATCGGTTCTAGATTCGGATATTCGGTTCGGTACGGTCCGGTATGGTTCGGTACGGTTCTCGGTACGAATATTTGAAAAATCTCAAGAACCGTACCATAAAAATTTTCGGGACGGTTCGGTTCGGGAAAAGTCAAAAAGTCAACGGATATTTTCGGTTCGGATATTTTTCGATTCGGATATCGGCTCGGGTTCGGAGATCTCCAAGTCCCGTGCACACCCCTAGTCAAAAGTGTTGTATATTTATAATATAAACTTGCATGTATTTTTATATTAGTTTCCCTAATTCCAGTTTGTTAGATTGAATAGAAATTCGTCATTATTTAATTGTATGGTGGTGTATATGAACGTACTTACTAAAAATAATAATATGTATGAATATGGTTGCATATTGTATATATAATATATCCATTTGGTTTTTATAATGCTCTGTCTTGTTTGATGTCAAACATTACAGAACCAGCAAACAATTTCATTGGACGTCAACGGCTCGAAATCTCGCCGGGCTCAACTAAATATTGGATACCAGAGGTAGAACAAGAAAAGATTCCACGAGTGGGCATGCATTTTGCTACATTGAAAATATAAAATTTTACAAAGAGTATGGAGCAATTAGCGGATTTGACATCAGAAGGAGCAAGACAAAGCAGTTCAAGAACGAAGTTATTCATTTGCATTATGTTCTTTGCAATAGAGAATGCTTCAAACACAGAAAAAACAACATACATATAGAGCCTACAGATGAGGCCGAAAACAACCCTCCACATGGGTCATGAAAGAGGATTTCAAACCGTGTTGGGTGCAATGCACGCTGTATATTCGAGTACACCAGCGCAGGCGCATATAAAATACGAAGTTTTGAAGAACGCCACACTCACCCAATGGCAATCGATACATTCAAGCAATTTCTAAAGATTAACAGAAATCTGAACTTCGGTCACCAGCAATTTATCATTAATTGCACGAAGGCTAATATAGGGAGTTCAAAACAACACGAATTATTCAGGGAGATGGTTGGCGGATTTTCACAAGTCGGTGCGCTCAAGATTGATTTTAAAAACTTCAAATGCGACTTGAAAGCCTACATCTGTGGGGCAGACGCACAATTGGTGATAGACAAATTATTTAAACAAAAAAAATAAATCAAGGGATGGATTTCGAATACGCAGTGGACGAGGATGAACAACTGAGGCGTCTATTTTGGGCAGACCAAAAATCCATAAGGAAATACGCCACATTTGGAGATGTGGTTTCGTTTGATGCTACATACAATACTAACAGGTAAAGCATTGTTGTTTATGTCGTTCCTTCTATTTATGCAGTAACATGTATACTTAGTTGAAAAGATATGTTAAGTAGCTGGTTAGAATTGTATACATGTGGAAATTTACAAAATAACATGTATACTTAGTTGATAGTATATGTATACTTGGCTGATTTCAATTGCAAACGTTGAAAAGTTTTACAATATATCATGTTTACTTAGTTGATGTGATTTGTATAATTATTTGTTCCGAAATGTACACGTAGGGATGTTTTACTGTATATTTAATATAATGGGATATATAATTTTTTCTTTTAGTATTGTATACTTATTTTAGTTGAATTGATTATATAATTGAGTGTCCTTGGATGCCAAAATGGATTTATCAAAATGTGATTCTATTTTGTGTATTATTACACATTGAAAAAATTGACTTTTATTTTTACAAAACAACCATGTTTACTTAGTTACTTATTGGATTGGAATTGTACACTTAGTTATGTTTTACTGTATATTTAATGCAATGTGATCCTATAGTTTATTCACTTATGATTGTATACTTAGTTTAGTTGAATTGATTATATAATAGAAAGTCATTACATGTGAAAATGCAATTATTAAAATGTGATTACTGTGTATTATCAAACATTGCAGCAACTATTAGTTGCAGACAATATAAAAAAATATGAACTTGTATACAGGGTATTACTATTTCGTATACTTATGCTTACAAACATGCGCAGGTACAAAATGGTTTTTGCTCCATTTACCGGAGTAGATAACCATCGTCGATGTGTCACATTTGGAGCTGGTCTTATATTAAAGAAGGACGAAGAATCGTATACTTGGTTGTTCAGAAAGTTCTTAGAAGCTGTTGGTCGCGAACCTTACTATATAGATGATCAAGATCCGACAATGAAGAATGCCATTCAATCTGTGTTCAAAACAGCAATCCACAGGTTGTGTATGTGGCATATAATGGAAAAGGTTAGTGTTAAGGTCGGTCACGCTCTGTTCAATGATAACAATTTGAGAAATCACCTAAATTCAATCGTGTGGGACACCAACATTTCAACAACAGAATTTGAGAGTCAATGGAATGATATTATGGCTGACTTCAGTCTAACATCGCATACATGGTTCATACATATGTATGAGATTAGAAAGAGTTGGATACCCGCATATTTTAAAGATGTGCCAATGAGTGGTTTGCTCAAAACTACGTCACGATCAGAGAGCACCAATAGCTGGTTTGGAAATTTTACAAATCTTGGTTTGAATTTGGTTGAGTTTTTCATGCACTTTCAAAGCGCGATGGAGTCCCAACGCCACACAACCGATAAATTAGACCACACGTGTCAAACAGCTTTTCCAGAGTGCAAGACACGACTAACCATAGAGAAGCATGCATCTTCAGTGTACACGCACACAGTATTTTCGGATGTTAGCACAGAAATTGAAGCATCCTGCTATGATTGCATAATTACAGAGATAACTGATGATGCCACCAGGTGTTCCTACAAAATTAAAGACAAAACAGATAGCATATTTGATGTCGTAAAATATAAGACGGAAACATTGATAAAATGCAGCTGCAAAATGTTTGAACAAATGGGCCTATTGTGTTGTCATGCTTTTGTGATCCTAAAGGACTATCCGGAGATTCCTAGGGAGTTTTTGGCTTAGCGACGGATGAAGTCTGCATCAATCACACCACACACAAGAACTGGCCAGATTTATCAGTTCGCCGGAGGAGACGAAGCCGCAGTAACGCTAAACAACCTTTGGTCCGATTTCCACAACCTTTGGCTAGCTTGAAGGAAATATTGATAAATTATCAAATTTATCACGTCTTGTATCAAAAGAAAAGGTAAAATTGTTAAAAGATCGAAAGATACACCATCTATGGGAAGCAAACAGTCAGTAATGGAAACATATTGTGGCTCAACCTCACATCTTGATATTTCTGTATTACCACCGAAACAAGCAAAAAACAAGGGAAGCGGTAGTAATGTGAGAAGTAGAATTCAAAGCCAAAGAGAGAAAGCCATCAAAGCAAGCACAAAACTCAAAAGAAGATGTGGAACATGTGGTGAGATCGGAACACATAACAGCAGAACGTGTCCAAAACGCAACACCACGCCATAGTAGAATGTGTTTTTATTGAAAAACGTGTTGGGTGAACAATATGTTAGTGTGGGTTTATCCTTTATGTCAAAACAATATGTTACCTGATGATTTATCTTTTAGATTATTTTTCTCTTTTTATATACGTATTGCATAAAAATTACCTCAAAAAACTATTTAACTAAGTATAAAATTTCAATTACCAAAGATACAACTCTACTTATCTACTTAAACAAATAATAAACAAACGTCTAGTGAATACATATCAACTGATCAATTTATAAAGGTCAATTGTATAAAATATACAGTTTCAAATGGCCAAAAAATACAACTGAACGTAACTACCGAAAGATATTTAACTAAGTAAACAATTTCAATTACCAAATATACAACTCTACTTGTCTACTTAAACACATAATAAACAAATGTCTAGTGAATACATATGAACTGATCCATTTATACAGGTCCATTGTATAAAATATACAATTCCAATGGCAAAAAATACAACTAAACGTAACTAACTAAAACAGATCCGCTTGTAAAAAATTACATATATATCTACAAGTACATTTCAACTAGTTTAATTAAACAATTATAGTGTTTAAAAAATACAATTCTGCATACCTATTTATACATGTCACCTACAACTGTTCAAAAACATACATGCAGCTCCATTTAAATTATACCTATATCAATCTAATATGAAAACGAGCACTGAACTAAAAAAAACCATTAAAATCTTGTCACTTCAACTTGAGACTTGGCTTTTCTTGAGTTGACTTGATGATGCTTTACTCACGCATCTCATCTCATTTGCTTCTGATAGAGTTCTGTCTACTCTTCTTTGCCATACTCATTTGTCTCGCAATGTGAGTCTTCCTTCAAGTCTTGATTTGTCTTCTTGCATGTTAGGGCGTAGGCGACTTAACTCGGCTTGGCGGCTCTATTTATTACAATGCATTTTACAACAAGAATTGGGGTGCCAACTTTCTATTCTAAGTTTTACATGGCATTCATCAAAATCTAAACAATAAAATTCCTAACAATTTTCCCTTTTTGATGATGCCAAAACTTAAACCATTCAAAAATGCAAACAAAGAAAGATACATACGGATAGTGTATTGACATAGAATGTATGTGCGAGAATCAATTCTTTTATTGATCATATCATTCTTGTTCCTTAACACAATCATTTGTTTACAAGGTGTATCGAGCACATAATTGTCTTCACAAAAAAATAAAGAATTTATAGCTTTATTACGAGAAGACTTACATTGTATGTATTTACATAATAAAATACACGAAGGGTGAACAACAACACTTCATCTCCTTCATTTGTCTCCTTCTTTCATCTTGATCAAGATCTTCTTCTCTTCTTCTCTTTTTTCGTCATCACCGCCTTCTTTTTCTTTTCATATGCCTTCCTGGCGACTTCATCTTTTCTTATTCTTTCTGTCTCTCCTCCCATAGCATTGAGTTTGTCTCTTGTTTTCTTCTTCTATTCTTTTTGCATACTCGGCGTTAGTTTTAGCCACTCGCAAATTTGCCACTTGGTCAAGCCCGCATTGAAAGAGATCCCTCCTTTCTTTCCCGGATCTACGTATTCAATATTCTTGGGCGAGGCCAGGAAGCTTCTTCCTCCACTATCGCTTCTTCCTTCTACCCGGGCGATATCTTTGATCTTGGGGTCTTCTTCTTTCCGGTGAGTGACCAGCAGAGTGACCGCAGGGAGTCCGCTGTCGCCTTCTTCACATAACGTGAGACCCTTTTCCCGAAGACAAGTCCCAAGCTTGAGCCATAGACATATTTGCAAAGTATCCCTCGATTCGAGCGTTCAATTCATCAACCGATCGTGGCTCTGCCCCGACATCCGAGATGGCATAAGTGTCTTTGTCTCACCGGAATGCCTCCGTGTTCTTTTAAGATGTTCATAACTCGGGCATCCATTCTTCCTTCCACTTCCTTCATCCCTCGCTTCAATTGTTTTCTCTTTTCACCATAGATAGATAGCAGAGTGTTGGAGTGGCGAGTCACGGGGAGTTTGTCGATAATGTCACCGTGATGACGAGGACCTTGTTGGGGGTTTGTGCAATCATCAAAGTCACATTTGTCGACCCTTCCCCTCAACAAGCTTTCCTTTCTTTTGTTTCAAGACTTCCTCACCGGTGATTTTCCCTTCTCACCGCTCCTTTCTTCTCGCCTTCTTGATTTTAGCGCTTTAAGGTATTCCTCTTCCCACTTTTTGGCATCATCAAAGGATAGAGGAACCCCAGGGAACATCTTGGCAAGCATGAAGTCGAGTCTTCGATGGTCGAGTTCGCCGAGTCTGCTGCGTTGTATGCAACACGGAATTCGGATCGAGTAGCGTTGGATTCTCACTGAAATCGCTTCATCTCGGCCATGAGAAGGCTGAATTTTCTAGTCATGTGTTCTTCCAAACGTTGTAGATCATTTGTATTTTGCTCACGCAGCAGCCTGACTTTATCTCGGCGAGTGTGAGCTTCATGCATATGCTCAATATGTTCTCTCGGTTTCGTTTTGCATCGGCATTTTCACTCTCCATACCAGACTTGTTGAACAATGTCCTGAAGTATCTCACTTGTTCCACACGCATTGTTTTTGTTGTTGCCACCATTCCCTTATTCTCGATTTGTTATGCCTCTCAAGTCGGCTGTAAGGTTGGCATCTCTGTTGTCCGATCGCATGTCCAAAGAGGCTCGATGCCTCTCCATCCGTTCAACCTCAGCAAATAGTGCCTTGAACACTTCTCGAACTTGGTGATTCTTTCATTGCGGTGATGGCCATACAAACATCAAAGTCATAAGCGGTACTGAACAATGGTACTGACGAGAAAACGGGAGCAGTGTCCGTGATAGCGTGCTTGCGTTCATTCTCGACTCTTCATGGAGTTCGGGTACCTCCAGGGAAAAAGGAAAAGATTCTATAAAAGATTCATCACCGCCAACCGGGATCTGCATTCGATGATGAGCGGTGCGCGTGAAGTTCTTTTGGGAATCGATCCTGCCGCAGCCTTGAGGAGCTCGCGCAGATGGTCTCTTGTTGAGCCGGGTCTTGTTGTGAAGTGGACCCGCTATTGAGCCTCACTTTGTCTCAACGCCTTCGTTGGTCTCGGTGATTTTTCCATTTGAGTAGACTGGTCCTCGGACTTATCGAGCGACATCGGACGATGATGAGATTTCCATTGGTGGCTCATCATCAAAGTTAAAAGTTTGACGAGTAGTCTTGGGATCGACTTGCTCGTGCTTGGAACATCCACGGTGAGTCTTTTGGATTTGCACGAGGGATGACTCGGCTTCTTCATCGCTTTCCGATCCCGAGAAAGGTTACATCAGGATTATCCCGGGAATCATGAAGTGCGCTTATCTCCTTCTCGAGATGGGTCGATGATAGCGGGAGGATGTTCTCTACATCGCTTCTTTACCCCGGGAAGTCTCAACCTCCCGTGGGCCTTCATTACCTCCCCAGGTCTCTCTGCAATGAGGCCTTGGTCCTCCCTTTTTCGATGTGTCACTGTCTTAGGGTCTTCTACAAAGTGGCATCCATTGGAGTCTCAACCCCATGGATTGCACTTTCATCGCCCAGTGTTAACTCCCGGTACATTCCTTCCTCGTGCCTCGATCGCATCGCCAGCATCATTAGCCTTCGAGTAGTTGGCACCTCACCAAAACAGTCTCAATCTATCGAGCTTCGTTGATGGCAACTTGTTGTTCTTCTTGTGTTTGTAATTTCTCTCCTTCGCCTCCTTGATTCGTTGTGGAGTCATCTGCGGCATCCTCCGACCTAGATGCGGTGGAGGAGTTTCCCCCCGGGCGGCGCACCAGTGAGTGACTTGAATGGGGTCACTCGTCTCCAAACTCCTGTTGTTTCGATTGAATGTTCACCCGTTGGGGCGGTGGTAAAACACCTTCAATAGGGGTTGGCTGTTGACGGGGTCCCCATTGTCCCGCTTTCATCGCCATCTCCCTTATCGCTTCTTCCGAGTGAGCTGGGGAAGTGGTGGCAAGAACAACAAATGGCTATTTGTCGAACCACTCCCATTGGATCGATTTCAGTGTGTTCGAGGACTCTCCTGGTCCCTCCATCAATCTTTGCTCGTGAAGGATTCTCGATTCCGCAATGTTTGCGCATTTGCAACTCTTCTATGGCGAAAGCATTCTCGGATCCTCATCTTTGTCCGAGAAGACATCAAGGAGAGGATGTGAGTGTTCGTGCGGGTGCGGAGATAGGCGGATGCTTGCCTTCTCACGTGCCTTGGCTTCCTCGGCCTTGCTTTTCTCTCTCCTTTTCCTTGAAAATCTGCAGGATGTCTAAGCGCTTGTCTTCATCAAGTGTTGGGAGCACCGTTTTTAGTCCAAGGAAATTTAGCAGTTCCTCTTCTTCTTCTATAAACTCGGCCGTTGGAACTGTTCCTTGACTTACTCAACTTCCATTTCCTCCACTCACGCAGACGATTTTGGATGTCCGGGTAAGGTGGGGATAGGATCATTACATCACTATCTCGCTTCTAGTGTGTTCTTCTTGTGTTTCAAATTTGTGTGAACTACAGGTTGTGTCTTGAGTTGCCTCTGTTTGATCGCGCTTCAACAGACTTGGTCGTTTCATCAACTACATCCGGAGACTCTACTTCTCCAGTAGTCTCCGGTATTTGCTCTAGCCGAGTAACCCGACTCACTGGTTTCTCCGATTGGATCGCTTGATGATTCTTCTTCGTCTCCTTGTTTGTACCGAGGGATTTCTGGTTCGAGACGGTGTCCCTCGAGTCTTGGGCGGCGGGGCGGTGCCGGTGTCTTTTTTCGAGGAGTGGGCCGTCGTGGCTTCTCGGTTCTCCTCTTTTTGACGATCGGAGAAGGTATTTGTGAGTCCTTCTCGACCGCTGCCGCAGGGCGGGAGACACGGCGCAGGGGCGGTGATTCTCGCTGCGGGCGGGAGCATGTTTGGTTTTCTTTCTTTGCAGGGGCAAGATCTTCTTAGTAGCTTTGGGCGCTCTCTTTTTGGGTGGAGAGGAACTAGCTATATCTTCGTGGTGATTCCCCTCACCGGTGTCGCTCTCTTGGCGTAAGCTCTCTTCGTGCGCCGAGAGAGGTTTGCTCGAACATCCTCTTGTTAACATGGAATGCCTTCCCATGTCCAAGAGGGACTCCTTTCACCTCCATTAGCCGGCCAATCACTAGGCCATATCCTAGGGATCCTCCAAATGTGCCATCTTCTTTGAAGGATTTGTTCCCCACGTTCTGGCAGAGTCTGCTGTAGACAAACTCAGCCCAGTTTATCTTCTTTTCTTCGATGATTGCAGCCATTACAATCGGCTTTGCCTTTTTGATTGGTCAAAGCCGCCAAACTTGATGTCGATACATTTGGCAACTATGTCCAATGACTTGTGATAATCCTCCTTCAGCCATCTCTTGTTTGTCAGTATACACTATTTTATCAAAGTCAGGCTTGGCTATTTCTTTGCAAGCATCAGCCAGGTTTACATCAGCCTTCGTTAATCTCTCGATGCTCCTTCGCCGGGTAGTGAGCAAAGGGTCACCAAATCCTTCGCAGAGATAGTCACTGCTTTCCGTGAACAGATGACTTGATTCCTTCATCGTGAATCTCAGCATTCACGTAGAATTGTGCGACCTCCTCCACATAGGTCATCGGATATTCTAACGTTAGAAACGGTTTTAGCCCGGTCGTTTCCAACTTTTCAGCGATTTTCTTCACTAGGGTGTCGTCGGACCCCTGTTTCACCATTTTCGAAATCCACCGTAGAGCCGGTGTGGATTTGCTTTCCTAACTTGGTAAAGTCATAAGTTGGTGCCATTTTTCAGGATTATATCAAGGAAAAACTTGGAGATAGATAGGGCTTCGAGAGTATTTTGCCTTTGCTTTTGAGAGAAAGAGATGAACAGTTTTAGAAGTGTGGGAGAGAAACGGATGAAAATGGTTTAAATATGGTTTATGAAAGGACGTGCGGGTGGTTTTTGAAATGTGATCGAAATCAACGGCTTAGATTTTGCACGCCTATTGAGCATTTAATGTCTCGTATTTAATGCGGCAGCATTTATATCCAATCATAAGCTTGGTGTGCAGCTTTATGTCTGTACACATCATCATTATGCTGACGTATTCCTTAAAACATTCCCGCTTAGTCAAAACGACTGCGTTTTGTCACTTTGCTCATAAGTTATTCACTTATCCCTTAGCCGATTTATCTCTACTTCTCATAGTTCTCTTAGTGACTCAAACCTATCACCGACTCGGTGTAGTTTGTCTTTCCGACATCTGGTGATTTATGAAATGATTTGCATTTTCACTCTTTTTCACCCCTTTTTCTGTTCCATTTCTCTTCTTTGATTCGTCAGAGTGTCACCACTCAATTAGTCCCAACTCATGCTTGAGTTCTTCAAATCTTGACTCACATAATGGTTTTGTGAAGATGTCGGCTAGTTGTTTATCGTTGAGATATATTCCAGGATGATGTCCTTCTTTTCAACATGATCTCTTATGAAGTGATATCCGACATCAATATGCTTTGTTCTTGAATGCAACACAGATTTTGAGTAATTGCATTTGCAATTGTGTTATCACACATGATTGGAATTTCTTTTTCCTCAACTTCATAGTCTCTCATTCTTTGTCTCATCCATAGGACTTGGGCACAATGTTTGCCCGCAACTATGTATTCCGCCTCGATTGTAGAGGTGGCTATTGAGTTTTGTTTCTTGCTAAACCAGAAATCATTTTTGTTTCCTAGTATTTGACATGTGCCTGAAGTGCTCTTCCTATCAACTCGCATCCAAAGATAGTCGAGAATCAATAGCCAATTAGCTTGAATCCACCTTCCTTTGGATACCATAGGCCTACTTCTTGGCTTCCTTTCAAGTATCTCAATATTCTCTTAGCATTTCTTTGTCATATGGCTCTCTTTTGGAGCAGATTGAAATCTTGCACATACACCTACAAAGAAAGGTGATATCCGGCCCGCTTGCCGTGAGATATAGCAGATGATCCAATAAGTGCTCGATCTTGTTTGATCTGAGTGCTTGCCATCCGCATCCATGTCCATTTTAATCGATGTGTTCATTGGTATTTTTACTGTAAGACTTCTCTTCCATACCAAACTTCTTCATTAAATCTCTGGTGTATTTTGTTTGACTTATGAAGGTTCCATCCTTCACTGCTTCACTTGGAGTCAAGGAAGAATGTCACTCTCCCATCATGCTCATTTCAAATTTACTTTGCATGAGGTTTGAAAATTTTTCACACAACTCTTTGTTAGTGGATCCAAAAATGATGTCATCCACATATACTTGAACAAGCAAAGATACTCTTTTTGTCTTGAATTCGAAAAGTGTTCTATCTACTTTTCCTTTTGTGAATCCATTTTCGATTAGGAATTGTGACAAGGTATCATACCATGCTCGGGTGCCCGCTTCAATCCATACAGGGCTTTCTTGAGTTTGTATACCTTATCTCCAAGAGTCTTCTCGCTCAAAACCTGGAGGTTGTTCAACATACACTTCTTCTTCCAATAAACCATTTAGGAATGCACTTTTTACATCCATCGATATACAATGAAATTCTTGTGAGTCGCATAGGCAAGAAACATCCTTATAGCTTCCAATCTTGCTACGAGGGCAAATGTTTCATCAAAATCTATCCCTTCTTCTTGGCAATATCCTTTGGCTACTAGTCTTGCTTTGTTTCTTACCACGTAACCTTCCTCGTTCATCTTATTTTCAACACCCATTTGGTGCCAATAACATTTTGATGTATGGGTCTTTGCACTAATTCCCATACTTTATTTCTTTCAAACCGATTGATTTCTCTTCTTGCAGAGCTTGAATCCAGTGTGTGTCGCCCAAGGCTTGTGACACGTCTTTGGGCTCTATTTGAGAGATGAAGCATGTGAACATGGCTTCTTGTTGAGTTCGGATCTTGTTTTGACACCTTCTCTTATATCTCCAATGACAAGTTTCGTGGATGATTTCTCACCATCTTACATCGAGGTTGGAGTAAGTTAGTTTGGATTGATCGACTTGCGGTTGTGTTCTTTGTGGTCGCTCTCTCGTAATCACTTAGCCGCAAATTCTCCAAATTGTTTTTGAGATTCAACAATCTCATCTTCTTCTCAATTGATGATTCCACAAACTTGACCAAAGATAGGGACTCTTTTGTATGGTTGGATGATGCGGTTTATCGGTGACTCTTCAATGTCTTCTCCATTTACATTTGGCTCATCGAATACTACATGAATGGATTCTTCGTAACCATAGTTCTTTTGTTGAGTATCCCGTAGGCCTTGCTTTCGGTGAGTACCCTAAGAAGATACCTTCATCACTTTAGCATCAAAAGCCTTTAGGTTGTCTTTGCCATTGTTGTGGATGAAGCATTTACATCCAAATATTCTCAAATATGCAACATTTGGTTTTCTTCCAATCCGGATCTCATAGGGAGTCTTTGTCACCCTTTGTCTATTTATCATACATCCTGTTTTGGGTGTAGCAAGTTGTGTTGATTGCTTTAGCCCAAAATCTTTTTGGTAACCCCGTCACCTAACATGGTCCTTGCCGCTTCTTTGAGGTTCATTGTTTCTTCTTTCGCAACTCCATTCTCTTTGTGGAGTTCTTGCTGGCCGATAGTTCATGACCAATACCATTTTCAATACAATATCGAAGTTATTATTCCATTGACAAACTCGGTTCTCGTCTCGATCTTATTTTGATAATGGTTTGACTCTTCTCGTTTTGAATCCTCTTCATCATTTGTGGTAGTTTTTGTAGAGTTTCTTTCTTCTTGCACATGAATATTGTCCATGTGTATCTTGAGTAGTCATCTACTACCACCAAGGTGTATTTCTTTCCACTTTGCCGGTTTGGTTCCACTTTGGGCCAAATAGATCCATATGAAGCAGATGCAATATTCTTGTTGAGGATGGGCATGTCTTTTCTTTGAATGACGACTTGATTTGTTTTCCCTTCGACATGCGTCACATATACTCTCCTTCTTGTATATCGAGTCCGGAAGTCCTTCTACAAGATTACTTCGCAAGCTTGTTAATCGTTTTGAAATTCGGATGACCTTTTTGTGCCACACTTAACTTGATTCAACAGTGCTCTTTGCTAGTAGACAGTGCTAGGTGTTGCAGTTGACCAATCCACTACATACATATTTTTTCTGTCTACATCCTTGCAAAGACAACTTCATTTGATTCAATATCTTTGATTTGGCATATTCCCATGTTGAATCCAACGTTGTAGCCCTTGTCACGTAGTTGATCGATGCTTAGCAAAGTTGAAGTTGAGTCCTTCAACATATGCAACGCGTCTGTGATTTCTAATCCATTCCTCTTGATGGATCCAATGCCTCTTATTTCGCCAGAGATTCATTTCCACCAAATATGACTTTTGCTCCTTTAACTTCCTTGAATTTTGACAGATTTTTCTTATTTCTGTCATATGTCCGGGAATGTACCACTATCCATGTACCAGGTTCCTTGGCACTTAGTTGTTCCTTGAACCGCAATCAAGAAAATTAAGTTTTAGGTACCCATACTTGTCCGGGTCCTGAGGGGTTAGAGTTGTAAGATGATCCAACCAACCTATAGCCAAATGATTTGACTCTAAGGGATTGCCATCTATCGAGTGCCATAATCATAATTAATCCCGCAAATTGCTTGGGGATTCTAGGTTCATACAAATTTGTCTCTTTTGTCCGTATGCCCGCATATGTGTTTTAGCAATTGCCTTTCTTGGGTAGTTGTGGTGTCTTTGAGTGTGATGCCTAGGTGCATAGGTGTCTTTGATGAAAGCTCTTATGCTTTTGGAATGGCCCTTGCCGAGTTCTAGGCCTTTGCCATTTGGGCTTATATTCCATAAGTCTATCCGATAGTTCACATTATTCCAATCAGCTTGGCTTGGATATTTTCTACCATTCCCATCATATGTATTTCTTTTATGGATTTTCTGGGATTTTTGGTAGCTCGCTTCTTCTTTACTGAGTATTTTCTGTTAGAGTTTCTTTGAGGACTCGGGTGAATCTCTTCTCAATCGTCCTTTCAAAGACACTCAACTGGCCGTTTTCCTTTTCCTTTGTAACCAAGGCCGTTTGCTTGTTATTGTGCTTTGAGTGAATGTGTGTGCAACATTTAGAGTTTTGGATTTTTCGGACTCTTCATGACTTGAAGATCCTTTTTCCAAAATTACTTTTGAGGTTTGACATAGCACGAGGAATTAAATCCTAATCTGTCTTGTCTCCACATTCTCTTTGACTCATAATAAGATCATCCAATGATTTAGAGATGCCTTAGTGAATGAGGCAATAACATTCTTGAGGTCATTCTCCTTTTTTCTATAGCAAAGCAATTTCTCGCTACTAATTTAGCATTTTCATTTTTTTAAACTTTCATTCTCATCGCCTATTTAACTTAGAGTACTCGGCTCCTTAGTCACTTTGAGTTTTGACTTTTGAGTAGGTTGTTTTCCTCATTCAATAGTGTGTGTGAGGATTTAATGTGTTCAAAATCTTTCATCATTTTGCCTAATGAATCATAAAGATCGAGTGGGTGACGAAGTGTGTGTGTCACGATCACTATCATCTTTGGTGTCTCGAGTTTGATTAGTTAGATTGTACCTCATCTTCTTGGTCGAGGTTGATCTTGTTCTTTGGCCATCAAGCGGATCGGGCTTCTTCTTCGTGAGTCACTTGAGTAGTCGGCTTCATCGCTCTCAATCGATTGTCTCTCTTGACTTGGTCATTTTTTTCGGCGATCTCTGCGACCATCATTGCCTTTTTCTTTTCTTGTCTTCTTTCTCTCAAGACCTTCCTTTCTTCTTCTTCATCTGTATTTGTTGACTACAGGATATGGACAATCAATGGCATAGTGACTGGTTGTTTGATTCCAAAGATAGATATTCAACTTTTGATCAACTCTTTCCATTCTTGGATTGTCACCCTTTGATACTCAACTTTTTGATGATCCTGTTCTCTTGGTTGGCCTATCTTCCCTTGATTTGGAGTGAGCCGAGTGTCTTTCGGAAGATTCACCCTTTCCTCTCTTGTAGTTCTTATTGAAGAACTTGTTGAACCTCTTAACCATCGGGCTATTTCTTCCGGGTCAATGACTTTGACCTCAGCTCTCTTCCCATCTTTGACAATTAGAGCAATTGTTTTGGGTACATCTGTCTCTTCTTGGTCTTTTCTTCTCACTCAAACTCGTAGGCTTTGGCTTTGAGGTCCGAGAATAACTCATGGTTGGATGTCTTTGATAGGTCCATGGAATGTCTCAAAGTGCCATGACCTTCATTTCCCATTCATTTGGAAGACTTTTTAGGATTTTCATACACATTTTTCTTCGTGTATATTCATTTCCAAGTGCGACTGACTCATTTGTGATTTCGTGGAACCGAGCATCTAGTTGATCCAGGTTCTCTCCCGAGATCATTTTGAAGTTCTCAAATTTCAATACGACCTTTGATAATTTGTTTTCTTTGATTTGCTCGAGCCTTCACAAATCAATGTCGAAACTTGTCCCCATTTCTTTAGCCGTTTTGCATGATTTGACTTTATTGAACATGGCTTTGTCCAAGGTTTTGTAAAGGATGTCCTTGGCTACATTGTCCAGGTTATATCTTTTTCTGTCATCATTTGTCCACTCGGTTCTTGGTTTTTCAACCATGGGCGTCCGGGAGCAACATCTTCTTTTCCTTCCTTCACCGCAACTCTTCGCATTTTGTGTTCACCTTTAAGATTTGCAGAGGCCCATCTTCTATCACTATCCACATCTCATCATGTAATGTTGATAGATGAGCCCGCATACGTATTTTCCAATCATCAAATTCTTCGATAATGAACATAGGGATGCGTGTCAAATTTGCTTCCATGATAATAACTTTTAATAATAAAAAGAGTTTTGAAGATTTAAATACTAAAGCGGACTTTGAAAAGTTTGGAGATCTAGTTCAAGAACCGGTGCGGAGGGTTCAATGAACCAACCGCTCCGATACCACTTGTAGGTCCCAAGGGGTGTAAGTGTAAGGTTTAGAAGGGGGTTGAATAAACCTTACCAAATTTTCGATTTAGTCCTTTTAAATATACGAGTTGATTCTTCACAATTTTGTGTCCTTGATGGACAATCGATTTAGTCAATTAGTAGAGTTAGTCTCTCAAGACTCAATCGAGCCGTTGATGGAATAACTCATTTGTTGATTCTAAATTAACTCAATTGTGGTTTTGTTTTCAGGAAGACTTAACACCCTTAAGTTTGATTAAGTAAGAGTTTAGTCTTTGGGTTTAGTACTTGTATTATCAAATGGATAGCAAATTTATCAAAGATATATAAGCGATTAAAAATGCAGAATTAAAATGTCGAAATGTAAATGACACAATATAATTTTTATAGAGGTTCGAAGATGGGGTAATTCTTCTACTCCTCTCTTCTCCAACTCCTGGAGGAATCCACTAGGTAATGATCGGTTTACAAAGTGGTAACACCCGGATACAAGTCTTGATCACACGGTGACTTGATCCTTTGGGACTCACCGAGACGCCTTGATCACTCGGTGGCTTCTCGCACGACTCGCCTTCTTCACAGGGGTGCCTTGCTACTACTGACTCACTTGCTCAAGCTCTTTGGATTTGATCACGAAGCCCTCCAAAAGCTTAAGACTTGGTTCGACCTTGAACCTTCCTACAATCCATCGTGGAATGTAGACCCCTTTTCTTCAAAAGTTTCCTCTTCAACCGATTGAAGTTCTCTTTCCTTCACAGTGAGTGTTGGATTGATGTACTTCGTAATGTAGCTTGAGGATTAATCAATTATTTGAAAGTATTTCGGTTATAGTTTAAATGATTTCTTGAATGTTCGTGGTTCGTTTTTTTCTCTCGAGTCATTCCTCGGCCTTTTATAGTGATCTTTCAAAAATTTGCCCGTTGAAGAGATAGCTTATTTTTTAAAGTCACTTGCGATCGTTGGCTTGTCTTGTTTGATCCTTGGAATTGCCATTTCCTCGTATGAATTGTTCTTTCACCTTTCGAGTTCTCGACACGGTGTAGTGCTTCCCATTGGTTCATTCCATTTGCACGCTTCTCGGGATCGAGCACTTCAAGAAAGGTGGTATGGAGATATTACTTGTTTAAGTAATTCTCTTGATTTCCGTGCAACGGATCTTTTCTGATTATCTCGACTTGATTTGCATTTCTTTGGTTTCTCCAGGTGACTTAGAGTCAGCTTCCAATCATTGGATGACTCTTGTCACTTCAACTTGAGACTTGGCTTTTCTTGAGTTGACTTGTGATGCTTTACTCATTTGCATCTCACCGCTTCTGAAGAGAGTTCTGTCTACTCTTCTTTGCCATACTCATTTGTCTCGCAATGAGTCTTCCTTCAAGTCTTGATTGTCTTCTTGCATGTTAGGGCGTAGCCGACTTAACTCACTTGGCCACTCTATTTATTACAATGCATTTTACAACAAGAATTGGGGTGCCAACTTTCTATTCTAAGTTTTACATGGCATTCATCAAAATCTAAACAATAAAATTCCTAACAAATCATTTCTTTTATTTTTACATTCTTTATAGAAAATAGTAAAATTTGTTCATCAATTTTGATTATTTATATTTGTGTATTGGCAGGAATACATTTCAAAGATTAAGTCAAGGATTGTTTATCTTGCTTCCGATGTTGTTGAAATTATTTCCTTGATTCGGGATGTCCCGTCTGAGGTGGCGGTGGTGCCCGAATTTTCTGAAATTGGCGTGGTTGCTAAAAATTTGATATATTATAAGACGGTTCAAGTTGAGGGCACACGTGGCGGAGATGACATAGTTGGAAGTGGGATTCAGCAGGCGGAAGCATTCTGGAGCAATCCTGAAAATATTGCTCTACTTGAGAAGATGGAAGCAGCTCTATGTAAGCGGGATGCTTCCATTGTCCATGAAGCAAAAGCCGGTAATATCCTCAGCACATCTCTGCCTAATACACTGACTCTGTCCAAGTAAAACACCTGCAAATGCAAACAACATTGTGTAAGTGACAACACAATAATACCTTACAAAAGCACATTAATAAATTATAAAAAGGCAATACAAGATCAAATTACCGTTAACAACAGCACCGGGCCGTTGAACTCAATCTTGTTCATCTCATCCCATTTAACTCTTTTTGATATAAGGGTGTTCAAAGTGTAATCCTACCAATTAAACTCCTTTATTTTGGAAACATCGTCAAGGCAATTCAGAATAAGTGGATTGATGTATCCACTCTATAAATTCCCAATAAGTACGTTGTCGACAAGTGTCACAAAATGCCTACGGAACCATTCCCCACCATCTACACACTCCATCATCCTCACAGCTAAATCACCAGCAGTCACTCTATGGAAATTCGGAAACATTGTTTTCTCTGTCAGTAAATGTTGTGATTTTGATTTTTTTCTTCTTCTCAATAACCACATCACCATCAGAAAACCTCAGAACCCTACCAATATCTTCCCTTTCAATATGAATACGCCTACTATCCTCAAATACCAGTTCACTACTTAATGCATTGAAGTTTTCGACTAACCAATATGTAAGCTTTTTATTAAAATCATCGATTTTCAAAGCAAATAAATGCCAAAGCCCATCTCAATGACTGCAGACCTTTGTGCGGGTTTAAGAGAAGCAAGAGCATCTACAATAACTCGGGTTTCACCCTAATTTGCGTTCAGGGTAATCCCCGATCGATCCTTTGCCTCTTTTTAGCCGCTCATCGCCCGAACTCTCCTCCTCACCACTACCAACCTCTCTTTCCTCTTCTTCGCTTGACATTTTATTAACCACAACTCCTGCGATGCAAAAAAAAAAAAAACACAATTCAGCTATCAAAAACTTTATGCAGCAGCCCTGTTTACATTCTACTTAACATTGCATATTTAACTTATCATATCTGTATACTTAGTATTTGGACCAATCTCCACATAAAAAAAAAACCCGATTCATATATCAAAACTTTATGCAACTTGCAGTTTAAATTCCACTTAAATATTATATATTTAACATGATTTATCTTTGTACTTGGTATCACCAAAACCCCCCACATTAAAAAAACAAGATTCATATCTCAAAACTTTATACAGCTTCTTGTTTATATTCCATTTAATCTTGTATATTTAATATAACAATCTGTATGAATAATAAACACCACAAACCACACATAAAAAAGGAACGGTTCATATTGTAACACGAATTTCTTGTCTGCAAATAATATAAACAAGAAAAAGTAATACAAATAAAATTTATTGAATCAAATGAAATAAAAGGAGTACAATTCCTAATAATCCCCTGATTCTTCTCTTCAAAAACAATATTTGAAACTTCGAAGGTAGATGCATCGCTTGATGTACTTTGAGCTTGATTTTGGTTTTCAATAACGTTAATTCAGGGGCTTGACAGCTTAATCCCGATTTAAGCGTGATATATTTGACGATCTTTGACTTTTAAACTTGAGACCTTCTTGGTGGATTTGACTCTTCGATCTTCCTCCAAGATGGATTTGACTTCAATAACGTTAACTCGAGGGCTTGAAAGCTTAATCTCGAATCAACGCTAAATTTGAGCGGACTCCGCGATGAACGCCTTGAATTGCGCCTTGAACACCGTGGATCTCCTTGAATTTGTCCTTCTTGACTTGAGAGAATTTCCTCCATCGCCTTCTTGCTTGGATCTCTTCTCTTTGAATTGTGTGTGTCCATGAAGTATGAAGAGGGCCTCTATTTATAGGTGTAGGATGAGAATTCTTGCCATAATTGTCGGATGAAACGGGGCGATTTGATTGGCCGATCATGATTTGTCTTGCATATCTTGCCATAATCAAAAGATTGTGATTTGATTTGATTTGACTTGATTTATTTACCAAAATATTGGTAAATCACTTCCTTATTTGCCTGATCTTGTCTTGATGGCCAAGATTGAAGATTGTGATACTTGACAATATTTGGTAATAAAATTTAGGTGTCTACAAATGCCCCCTCGCGATTTGTTCATGGACAACATGTCATAGAGTGAATGAATCGCGAAATCATTTCAGTTTAAAGCATATAGATAGTTTATACTCATATCAAGGAGCTCTTGAATTTGTAGATAGTTTATACTCATATCAAGAAGTTCTTGAACTTGAATTTGGATTTGCAAACAGTTTATACTCATGTCAAGGAGTCTTCATTTAAACTTGACATATATTGATAGTTTATACTCATATCAAGGAGTCTTCACTTGAATTTGGATTTGTAAACAGTTTATACTCGTGTCAAGGAGTATTCGTTTGAATTTGAGATTTATAAACAGTTTATACTCGTGTTAAGGAGTTCTTGAATTTGTAGACATATTGATAGTTTATACTCGTATCAAGGAGTAATCATTTGAATTTGAGACATATTGATAGTTTATACTCGTATCAAGGAGTAATCATTTGATTCTGGGATATGAACCTTATATACTCATGTCAATGAGTGTTGTTGATAGTTTAGGCTCTTATCAAGGAGCATTTGAGAGGAATTTATTTAATATTTTTAGATAGTTTATGCTCGTATCTAGGAGCATTGAGAGGTTGAAAATGGCTCAACTTCATCATCATCATCATCATTGACATCAATTGGGCATTCTTGTTCATCGACATTCATGCTTATCTCGATGGCGTATGCACGCGTGGCTAATTCTTCAAAAGTTTTCGGCTTGATTCCTTGAAGTATGTAGCATAAACCCCAATTCATTCCTTGGATACACATCTAAATTGCAGAAGCTTCTGAATAATGATCTTTGCAATTGGGGCTTAAGTTTCTCCAACAATTGATGTAGTCGATGACAGACTCTTCATTCAACTGACGTGAATTTGTGAGTTCAATCATGCTAATGATTCGTCGTGTGCTATAGAAACGATTGAGAAATTCTCGTTCCAACTGCTCCCAACTGTCAATTGAATTTGCCCCCAAGTCGGCGTACCAATCAAATGCAATTCCCTTCAAAGATCGGACAAATTGCTTCACCAAGTGATCTCCATAAGTCCCAGCATCATTGCACGTTTCAATGAAGTGAGCCACGTGTTGTCTGGAACCGCCTTTACCGTCGAATTGTTGGAACTTCGGAGGTTGATAGCCAATCGGCATTTTCAAATTATCAATTCTCGGAGTGTATGGCTTGGCATAAGCTGAAGTTGACTTGGAGCTTTCATCGAACTTTTCTTTGATAGTCCCTTTAATGAATTCTTTCACTTGGTCAATTGGAATCATCTCTTGCATTTGACGAGACTTGCGACTCTTCAATTTGAGACTTCTCATTTTCACATGGTTGTTGCTTTGTGGACATTTCAACATCATATTGAGCTTCTACTTGTTTGCCAATCACGCGACTTGAATCAACTTGATCTACTTTGTCAATCAACTTCATGATTTGGGAGTCTCAATTTTGAACATGCTTTGTGAGTCCCTCTATAGCCCTTGTCAAGCTTGCAATTTGCTCCTCCAGAGTTGTAGCATTTATTACCATGACGGATGCCACGTTTGAAGTAAATGAGTAACTTGACACCGAGCGAGGAGTTGATGAAGCAGACATATCTTTCAGATCTCCAACATCTTTGTTTGCATTGCCCTGAAATAATTCATTCTCAGCAATTTCGAGCAAGGGAGTGATCTCCGAAGGTGCTTGCAATTTCTTGGATATGACGCCAAGACTTCCACTTGTGGCGTTTGAGGAGTTTGATGTAGCAGCTTTGACTATTGTCACCTTGCGATTGTCCATTATACTTCGAGGACTTTAACGAAGAGAAGAGATGAGAGGTAGAAACTGTCCCACCGGGCGTGCCAAAATTTGTAACACGAATTTCTTGTCTGCAAATAATATAAACAAGAAAAAATAATACAAATAAAATTTATTGAATCAAATGAAATAAAAGGAGTACAATTCCTAATAATCCCCTGATTCTTCTCTTCAAAAACAATATTTGAAACTTCGAAGGTAGATGCGTCGCTTGATGTACTTTGAGCTTGATTTTGGTTTTCAATAACGTTAATTCAGGGGTTTCACAGCTTAATCCCGAATTAAGCGTGATATATTTGACGATCTTTGACTTTTAAACTTGAGACCTTCTTGGTGGATTGGACTCTTCGATCTTCCTCCAAGGTGGATTTGACTTTAATAACGTTAACTCGAGGGCTTGAAAGCTTAATCTCGAATCAACGCTAAATTTGAGTGGACTCCGCGATGAACGCCTTGAATTGCGCCTTGAACACCGTGGATCTCCTTGAATTTGTCCTTCTTGACTTGAGAGAATTTCCTCCACCGCCTTCTTGCTTGGATCTCTTCTCTTTGAATTGTGTGTGTCCATGAAGTATGAAGAGGTCCTCTATTTATAGGTGTAGGATGAGAATTCTTGCCATAATTGTCGGATGAAACGGGGTGATTTGATTTGCCGATCATGATTTGTCTTGCATATCTTGCCATAATCAAAAGATTGTGATTTGATTTGATTTGACTTGATTTATTTACCAAAATATTGGTAAATCACTTCCTTATTTGCCTGATCTTGTCTTGATGACCAAGATTGAAGATTGTGATACTTGACAATATTTGTAATAAAATTTGTGTAATAAAATTTGTTCATGCACAACATGTCATAGAGTGAATGAACGAAATCATATATTTAAAGCATAAAATTATACAATTTTTTGTTTACATTCCACTAAAATGATGTATATTTAACATGATAACTATGTATACTTAGTACACAACATATGTATACATGTCAGTCGATATGGGGTTCAAGTAACCAACTACTTGTCTTTTATATATAACACACCAATTTCTTTTTTATTTTTTGGTTGAAAAAATTCAAAAACCTACAAATAAAACCCACTGAACAAACTCAAACTAATGGGATAAAATACGAAAAATATCTTCATTATCTAGTAAAAAATGCAATAAAAAGCAACCGAAATACAAAAAAAAATTACCTCTAAGCCACAAAATTTACGTCGGAACCCCGCCCTACAGCTTCTCCACGGAATCGAGCACCTTGAACCACCAAAACTTGGTCGCGGCAAAGAACCAACGTGAATGTGGAGAGATCTGGTAAAAAACTGAGAAAAAAATCTTTAGAACAAAAAACGGGCGCCAAAAAACCTTATCCTACCCCTTTCTTCAAAAATCGAACAAGTTCGACCACCTGGAATCGTTGGTAGAGACGATAATCGACTGACTTAAAAATAATTGAGAGCGACAGTAACCTGATGTAGAGACGATGACCGATTGAATTTTGGGGAAAATTGAAAATAGGGTTTGTTTGCAATAAGAACACGTTCAAGAAGGAGGAGGAAACCAAAAGGGGTAAGTTTTTTGAAAAGATACGATTGGCACCTAATTGGGTTTTTTGCTCCTAAAAATTGGGTAACTGATAAAAGGAAAGATTGTGTTTTCCTAAAAACAAGCTAAAATGTGTATTATCTTAAAACTGTTTAAATGTAAAAATACAATACTATCCTTATTATCCAAAAATAACAAAAAGTAATCTACACCATTAAAGGATTTAAATCAAGGGCCTAAATGAGTTCTTACGGACTAATCTAAAGGGATTGGTCTCATTTGAACAACCAATATATATATATATATATATATATATATATATATATATAAGGGAGGATCCAATGAGACCACATATTATAGTGAGAGAATGTGGACTCATCTCAACCCTCCCTTATCTATATCAATGGCTAAGATAAATAGGGGTTAAATTTATATTAAATATATATATATTTAATTAAGGCAAAATAATGGTATAATTGTCAAAACAAACATGTGGGGGACCATCCAAATATGGAATTAGTTATTAGGAGAGAGAAAATCACGTGGGGAGAGAGAAAATCGCGCTGGAGAGAGAAAATCAAGTATGTGCTCTGCCATGCAGTATAATGTACACTTATCATATATTTGTTGTATACTTAACACTATTTTACTATATGTTTAACATAATTTTACTGCATATTAAAATGATCAAACAAAAACATGGGGGGACCACGAATCAAGGAATCAGTTGTAGAGAGAGAGAAAATCACACTCATTATTGTATTGTATATTTAACATATATTTAATGTATATTTAACACTATTATGCTGTATATTTAACATATTTGTACTGCATATTACGATTGTCAAACAAAAATATAAGTATACAACAAAACACATATAAGTATATAGCAAAACACATATAAGTATACAACAAAAAACATAAGTACACAACAACATAAATACATACATCAAAAATTAACTACTCATACAACAAAACACATATAAGTATACATCGAAAAACATCTAAGTGTACAGTAATCCTCACTGCCTCCTAGTAGGCCCTCGTTTTCTCCACGTCAGCATCGTCTTCTTCACCAATCCTCCGATCATGTCCTTTATTCTGAAACCCCAAAAAATATCTCTCGAACTCCGGCACTCCGATCGCCTTCTTCAACAAAATACTCGGCTAACTCCTCCACCATCCCCAAATCAAGCATATCATCAACTCAAACAATATTTATTTGGTGGATTGAACTGAGAATATGCAAACAAAACCCAAATCGTACAGGACACTACTTCTCCAAAAATCATTATCAAGCAAAACAACTAAAACCTAGTCAAACGTAAACGATAAAACCCCCTCTCTGTCTCTTCATGCTTGCTTTCCACTTTCTTCACCAATACTCTGCAATTACAATCTCATCCCACCGTCCCTAGTTTTCATCGTCTTGTTTATTCATATTGAAAGAGATTACAGGTATATATATATTGAAAGAGGAGAAAAAAACAGAACATGCCCAATAAAATTGAACTTTACTGAACAAGATACAAACACCATCTCCGTCAAACAGTGCCTCAACCTTGACTACTTGGAGCTCATCTCAAGGAAATGAAATCGCGAGCAATTTCAAAGTTGCAATGCCCAAAATGACGAGATCTTGATTATTAAAATTAATTGATATTATGTAATTGTGTAATTACAATGCCCTTCGAGGTTTAAAATAAATTGAAAATCATTATTAAATTGGATAAATCTCAACCATCTAAATTTATATATTTGTGACAGGATTAGTCCATATTGTCTCACTCTAATTATCTGGTCATATTCCTATATATATATATATATATATATATTAGTCTATATTGTCTCACTCTAATTATCTGGTCCTATTCCTATATATATATATATATATATATATATATATATATATATAACGGAATGTGATATAGAATATAATATGGAACAGAACATATCAAATTCATTATCTCATGATTTTTGTATTCTCACCCCATCAATTGATAAATATGTGAATTTCCACCAGGTAGACATGGAAACATCAAACCCACATACACAATATTGCAAATCCAATCCCCTTTCCATTGAGGATTGTATTATTGGTGGGCGCCCCCGGCACGCATGGCCACGAGGGTCGGAGGGGGTCGGGGCCCCACATCCGACTCAACTTATATACACTTGGGAACAAATATATCTAACTATAGAATTATGATCGAAATTCTTTGTTTGATTTTCAGAATTATGCACATCTAAATCAATGTCCATATAATCTTGTACTATATCACCATGTCGCCATGTCGGTGTACACATATAGAGAAAAAATATCAGTCTTCCCACATATTACATATAGCTTAGTACTCCAGGTTATAATTTTCTTAATTAGTCCGTCATGCTAGTTTTGTTGAAATTAATTTGTAATTCTCAAGAGTCATGTTCTAGATTCATCTAGGAGTAATGTTCTAGTTGGTCAAAAATACATTTACCTATGCTTTGTAATCAGCAAAAATAATTAAGTGGAAGAGTCTAGATTCAAGCATGAGTCTATAAAAAGACTCACTTAAACACTCTTATGTAATCAAAATTTATCCTAATAAAAACATCTTAGAGCAAAGACTCTTTTGTCTTCCATTGTGCCAACAAATTTGGCATCGAGTCAATCAAAAAAGAGAGAAAAGAAACGAAAAGCAGACAAAAAAAAAGAGAGAAAAATTGTTCACCCAATTAAAAATTTCTAACCGAATAGAAGCTTTCTAAATACCGAAACAGCATTAGCCTCAGATTCTCATCCCCAAGAGTTTACAATTCTTTTGTTCAAACCTCTTTAAAATCATTCAACCCAACCCATTAATTCCTATTTTTGAATTCACATCCTCCCGCAATACTTGATTAGTCAGTGGGCCAAGCATTTGTCTCATTGAAAATACGTCTCTCTGTCGTTTAATTCAAGTCTACTAATTTTCTCAAGCAACAACAAGATTACTTGATGGTGGAAATTCAAGTCTCACTATGTTCAAATATTCTCCAAGTGAAGTACCAATTTTTGAAGGCGAACATTATGATTATTGGAGCAAGTGAAATGAGAGACTTCTTCATCTCTCATGATCTATGGGATATAATCGAGAAATCTTATGACGAACCCCGAAAGTGGAAGTTCTACGAAAGTGGAGTGAATCAATGCGAAGGAGTACAAAGAAAACCGGAGGAAGGATAGCACCGCTCTTCGCTATATTAAGCAAGGGGTAAGCAAGTCTATATACCCCCGTATTTTCAATAAGAAAAAGGCAAAAGATGCTTGGGAAGTTTTGCAGAAAGAGTTCCAAGGGAATGATAAAGTAGTCTCCATAAAATTTCAATCATTATGGAGAGATTTCGATACTTTGTTGGTGAAAGAAATGAAAAAACGACAGAATTTTTCACAAGAGTCTCTCATATTGTGAATCTTATTGAAAGCCTTGGTGACAACATTCCACAGAAGAAGGTGATTGAGAAGATTCTTAGAAGCTTACCACCTAAATATGATCATTGTGTGGCAGCCATAGAAGAAGCGAAAGATCTCTCGAAAATGACGATGCATGAATTGATGAGTTCCTTGCAAGCACACGAGCAAAGGATTAATCGATCATCTAATCAGTCCGTGGAGCAAGCTTTTCAATCAAGTGTTTATATGTCGGAAAAACCACGTGGCAATTCGCGGCAAAGAAAGAAAGGGCAATTTTCGGAAAAATCGCTTTGGACAAAATCGTCAAAATAAGAAAGATGAACGTGAAAAGAATTTTGAAGAAAAAAGGAGCAACCTCAAAATTCGGAGATGGTCCATATTGCATCATTTGCGAAAGACCAACCACAATTCCAAAGATTGTCGATATAGATGTAAAAGATGCGAGAATCCCTAATCATTCACAAAGGGATTCTTTGGCATCAAAAAAAGAACACGACGGAAGCTAACTTTACGAAGGAGAAGATTCTCAAACTTTGTTCTACACAAGCCTAAATGCGAACTTGAGCCTTCCAATGTTTGGTATTTGGATAGCGGTTGTAGCAACCATATGACGGAAATCGAAATCTTTTCGAGCAACTTGATTCGGATGCGGCTCTCAAGTAAAGCTTGGTGATGGAAATATTCAAAATGCGTATGAAGGAAAAGGAACCATCGGTGTCTACACCAAAAGAGGTAACAAGAAGTTTATTCATGATGTTCTTTACGTGCCTAAATTAACTCAAAATCTTTTGAGTGTTGGGCAACTCATGCAAAATGGGTATTCTGTCACATTTGACGATGGAAAAGGCACTATATTTGATAAGAAAAATAGTGCAATTGTTCTTTGAAATTCAAATGAACATAAAGAAGGTCTTCCTCTTATCATGCCATCCAGGAAATCAATTTGCTTTTAATTTCGAGTCCATGAATATGTCCGCTTTATGGCATTTGAGATATGGTCATTTGAACACAAATGGACTCCGCACTCTCAAGCAAAAGAAAATGGTTGAAGGGCTTCCTGATATTAAAAATGAAGATCATATCTGTGAAGGTTGCGTTTATGGAAAAATACATCGTTTACCATTTCCAAAAACATCTTGGCGGGCAAAGAAACCTTTGGAGTTAGTGCATTCGGATATTTGTGGTCCGGTGCGAACACCGTCGTTGAACGGTAAACGGTATTTTATTCTATTTATTGACGATTACAGTCGGATGATGTGGGTATTCTTTCTTCATGAGAAATCAGAAGCTTTTTCAGTATTTCTCCAATTCAAAGCAATGGCAGAAACGCAAAGTGGTTTCAAAATGAAGATGCTCCGAACGGATCGCGGAGGGGAGTTCATAAGCTCTCCATTTCTAAAATATTGCAAGGAAAATGGTATTCAAAGACAACTCACAGTCAGCCGAAGCCCTCAACAGAACGGAGTTGCTGAAAGAAAAAATCGGACGGTGGTCGAAATGGCAAGAAGCATGCTAAAAGGGAAAAATTTGCCAAACAATTTATGGGCAGAAGCTGTGAATAGTGTTGTTTATTTATTAAATAGATCGCCGACAAAAGCAGTCCGAAATCAGACTCCATTTGAAGCTTGGAATCAACGTAAGCCTGTTATTGATCACTTGAGAATTTTTGGGTGCATCGCTTACGCTCATACGCAGTAATCCACGAGAAAAATTTTGACAAGGGAGAAAAATTTATTTTCATTGGCTACTGTGACGAATCAAAAAAATTTCAACCCATCTCCGATCAACTTATAATCTCAAGAGATGTAATCTTTTCAAGAAGACAAATGAAGCACCTCATTTAAATGTAGAATTTCAAGCCACTTTCAACACAAGGAGTATTTCAAGAGAAAACATCGGCCTGAAAAACATCGGCCTCAAGTTATGAAAGTCCTGTGAAAAAATTTAGATCGTTGAAAGATATTTATGAGAACTGCGATGTTGCATTTTTCTGTGAACCACGAGATTTTCAAGAAGCAGCAAGGGAGCAAGTTTGGATTGATGCAATGAAAGAAGAAATTAATATGATTGAGAAAAATAAAACTTGGGAGCTCGTGGACTTGTCCAACAAAAAAGATGTCATTGGCTTGAAGTGGATTTACAAAACCAAGTTTAATGAAGATGGTTCGGTGAAAAAATATAAAGCGCGTCTGGTTGCAAAGGGATATTCCCAACAGCCCGGTATTGATTTCAACGAAACATTTGCCCCAGTTGCGAGAATTGAAACAATCCGGACTGCACTTGCTATTGCAACAAATTTTGAGTTAAAAGTTTACCAGCTAGACGTAAAGTCTGCATTTTTGAACGGAGAACTTGAGGAGGAAATTTACGTTGAGCAACCGCAAGGATTTGTGGTTAAAGGAAGTGAAGGTAAAGTGTATCGGCTTCGAAAAGCTCTATATGGGCTTAAGCAAGCACCGCGAGCGTGGAATAATAAAATTGACAAATTCTTTCATCAAAGTGGTTTTCAAAAAAGTCCCAATGAACCATCACTCTACATCAAGAAAAATGGTTCAGATTTTCTTGTGATATGTTTATACGTTGATGACTTGATCTATTTTGGGACAAACGGAAAACAGTCAAAGATTTCAAGAAGCAAATGATGAGCAAGTTCGAGATGATGACCTCGGTGATGATGAGATATTTTTGGGAATTCAAGTTGTGCAAGGTAAAGGGAGAATTTTTCTTTCACAAGAAAAATATATCGAAAATTTGTTGGAAAGGTTTCACATGGCAAAGTGCAAACCGGTTTCAACCCCAATGATGTTCAATGAAAAATTGCAAAGCAAAAGGATGGCGCTTATCAGCAGACGCTTCGCTCTTCTTCGAGTCTAGTGGGTTCTCTCCGATTTATGTTACCCATACTAGACTGATATAGCTTTTCGCCGTAGCGTTGTTTCTCGGTATATGACTAATCCAAGTAAAACTCATTTCACACTGCAAAGAGGATACTTCGTTATCTTGGGGGACGAAGAAGCAAGGAATTTTATATGAAAAAGATGATGAGTGCAAATTGCTCGGTTATTCAGACGGTGATTGGGCGGATCGGTTGATGATCGAAAAAGCACATCGGGCTATATTTTTGCCTTGGCTCAAAGGTAATCTCTTGGAGTTCAAGAAAACAAAAAAGCGATTGCTTTGTCATCTTCTCAAGGCGAATACGCAGCAATTATCGATGTTGCATGTCAAGCAGTTTGGTTGCGAAGATTGTTGGAAGATTTGCAATTAAAGCAAACCGAAGCTACCACAATTTTTGTGACAACAAAATCGCTATTTTAATGACGAAGAATCTGTGTTTCATACTCGTTCAAAACACATAGAGCTTCGTCATCACTTTGACGAGACTTGGTTGGAAAGGAAGATATAAATATTGACTACATCAAAGACAAGTGAACAACCTAAGCAGATATTCGACCAAGGCCGTCACTTTTGAGAAGTTTGAGAAGCATAAGAGTTTGAAAATTACAAATTAAGCAAGGGTGTTGAAATTAATTTGTAATTCTCAAGAGTCATGTTCTAGATTCATCTAGGAGTAATGTTCTAGTTGGTCAAAAATACATTTACCTATGCTTTGTAATCAGCAAAAATAATTAAGTGGAAGAGTCTAGATTCAAGCATGAGTCTATAAAAAGACTCACTTAAACACTCTTATGTAATCTGGAAATTTATCCTAATAAAAACATCTTAGAGCAGCAGCTCTTTGTCTTCCGTTGTGCCAACAAGTTTTGCCCTCATTATTCTAGGAACTTTTCCAGTATAACTTTGCTCATTTCCTAATTTATTGGTGTTTCTTTCACTATAACAACTAATATCTGAATTGGGATTATCTCATCCATTGCAGTTAATTTCATTTTCATTCTCATTATCTGTTTGGACACTCCCAAATAAAGGTGAAACTGTTTTTTAGTACTCTAGGTGGACCTCTTCGAAAATATCATCCTCACTTATTTTGATTTTGACATATCGTCCCTTAGGTAGGCTTTTTCGGACTTTTAGTCCCGTCACCTTTATTGTGTAGATAATAGTGACCGCCAACTAATATGTGAATTCTTAAAGAAGCCAACTAATAAGATTGTATTTTTTAAATATCTATAATTTGGAACATTCAATTAGTTGGAGAGGAAGGGGACCGACGATGGGTTGGGTTCAGAGGGATCACAACTGTCGTTTTTTTCTTCTATTTTTATTTTAAAATGTGAATGTTTAAAATTTCATACAATGATAATGCCAAAATAAGCGATATTTTTACTTCTGGACAAGTATTTTTTATTTTACCCGTACGTATACAAGTCCGTACATTAATTATTTATGTAATTTTGTCGATTGTTTCCCATAACTTTTGATAAATATTCATAGTATACTCCTACGTATTGAATACCGAATTTTTTCCATCTCGTATTTAACTAACTAGGGTAATATATATAATTTTATTTAATATCTTATATTTTTCTATTTTTTATAAATTTTAAATATAATTTTATTTAATATTTTATTTTTCTAATTTTTATTTAAAATTGTAAATTAATTTGATCTTATTTATAGTTAAATTAAATATATTTATCTATATATTATATTAATGGTTGAAATGGAATTTAACTTTTAATTTTAGAAAGCGAAATTATATGTATAAATTGATTGAATCTCTGAATTTTTTTCATTTAAAGAACTAAATTTAAAATTTGGAAAAAATGAGGATTGAATCTTCTATGTATTCCACTTAGAGGACTAAATTGTTTTTTTTCACATTTTTTAAAATTTACACGTCACGGTGGCCGGTCACCATTACATGCTATAGGCAAATGACCGGACTAAAATTCGAAAAATCTCACTTATAAATAAGTGAGGACAAAATCTCGAAGAGATCCACTTAGAGTACTAAAAAAAATAATTTTGTCCCCAAATAAAATATCAATTCGAATTTTTGTATGACAAATATATAATATCTAACTATAATATAATATACATATATCAGCATGTGTACATATCATCATCATTTGCGAACACCATGCTTTAACTTTCTTTCTTTCACATTCCAATTTCTCTCTCTAATATACTATGCACTTAACCGATTTTTGTAGACACGACACAAGTATACATACTATCATTTCACTTAATTAATAATAATATAAAATCGCTAGATAATTTTAAGTACGGACAAAAACTTCTGTCAGACCGTCTGACGGGTCAAAAGCCGTCAGACGGATCTAACCCAAATTCAAATAATTCAATATTAGCTGCATGCATGGGCGTAAGCATTTTAAATGCGGTCGAATTTTTTTCATTTTGGCAAGACGAATATCGGACCGATATTTGACCAAAAAAATAGAAAAATGAGGCAAATATGAAGGTTGTACTTTACAACAATTCTTTGCGGTTTTTCATAATCGCCATTATGGTTTCTCTATAATGAACTTTTTGGATAAGTGACTTATCCAAAAATATATTCTAAATTAACCACCAAACAATCGTTATTAACTTATTATTATGGAATAGACTTATATACAAAAAGTCGTTCGAAAAATACTTGCAAAAAAACGGTTCATTATCAAGTTTGGAACATATATCTTTATACATATAATAAATAATACAATCATTTATCCACTAGTATACCTTAATGAACAGGTAATTCTTAATATTTTGAGTCAATATAGTAAGATTTATTCGTTTTTTAAATGTAACTCAATTTTTTTTTATGAACTAGACCTTGGTTGAATTTTCGGTGTGGTCCAACTCGATTTAACAAGGTCATCCCGAGATAGTGCGGTAGGCATGGGCCCATGGCCGCATGCAATAATCCCGCTAATTGTCCGCACGTCATTAACAGCGTCCTGATGCCTCCTATAGGCATGGGCCCTGGGGGTGGGCCCCCACTACTTTCAATTTGAGAAAGTCTGGTTGTTGCATTAATTATGTGACTTCTTTTTGCAAGTTTTACCCATTTATGTGGGTGGTTATTTATCTTGTTCACTTTATATATGATTTAGATAAAATAATTTAGTTTAGGCCATCTCAATGTATTTCTAAACACACATATTTTAAATATTTTCACTAAGATCCATGAAAATACAAGTATTATTTTTTTTTCGAAAAATTATTGTAGTTTCCCAAAAATATATTAGCCGTCCTTCTAAAACGTATTAGCAGTTCTTCTGAAATGTATTAGTAGTTCCCTGAAGAGTATTTTAGTATTTCTCATGAATATACTCCCGAAATGTATTAGCAGTCCCTCGAAAAAGTATTAGTAGTTCCTCGAAAAAGTATTAGTAGTTTCCGAATATAATTAAATTTTTCTCCGAAATGTATTAACAAAGTCTTCCGAAAAGTATTAGCCGTCCTTCTAAAACGTATTAACAGCTTCTTCTTCGAAATGTATTAGTAGTTCCTCAAGAGTATTTTAGTATTTCTCATGAATATACTCCCGAAATGTATTAGCAGTCCCTCAAAAAAGTATTAGTAGTTCCTTGGAAAAGTATTCGTAGTTTCCCTGAATATAATTAAATTTTTCTCCCGAAATGTATTAACAGTCATTCTTAAAAGTATTAGCCGTCCTTCTAAAACGTATTAGCAGTTCTTCTGAAATGTATTAGTAGTTCCCTGAAGAGTATTTTAGTATTTCTCATGAATATACTCCCGAAATGTATTAGCAGTCCCTCAAAAAAGTATTAGTAGTTCCTCAAAAAAGTATTAGTAGTTCCCTAGAAAGTATTTTAGTAGTTTCCCTGAATGTAATTAAATTTTTCTCCCAAAATGTATTAACAGTCCTTCTGAAAAGTATTAGCCGTCCTTCTAAAACGTATTAGCAGTTCTTCTGAAATGTATTAGTAGTTCCCTGGAGAGTATTTTAGTATTTCTAATGAATATACTCCCGAAATGTATTAGCAGTCCCTCAAAAAAGTATTAGTAGTTCCTCGAAAAAGTATTAGTAGTTCCCTGGAGAGTATTTTAGTAGTTTCCCTGAATATAATTAAATTTTTCTCTCCCGAATTGTATTAGTTGTCTCTCGTAAAAGTATTGATAGTTTCTCGAAAAAGTATTAGTAATTTCCTAGAGAGTATACTAGTAGTGCTCCTTTAAAGTATTAGTTTTTCTTATAAAATGTATTAATATTTCTCCACAAAAGTATTGATGGAAGAAAATAAGCATTGCTAATAAATACATTTTCTTATGGACAAAAAGCCAGTATGCTTAATTGTCATTAATATGAAAAATAGACAAAACAAATATTAATTATAATTTGTGATCCAACAAATTAACACTTAAATATGGAGTAGGATTAAAAAAATCAAGGCCACCTATATATGTTGAAGGCCGACAAAGAGGATCTTTAATACATGGTAACATGGATTTAGTTAAATGAAGAGAAAATGAGAGTGAGAGAGAAAAGCAACAGTGAATCTGGCGGAGGGGTGGTGTGATCGTAGCGCCTCCCACGTACGCGCTCGCTTTTTTCTTTCCAATTTTGCATCTAAAGATCTACATATCTTGGGTCTTTCGGGTAGGATATTTAGATCCGTCTAACGACTCTAGATCCGTTAGACGAGGCCCGACGACAGAGACTAGCTCTTAAGTACGAGATCAAATATAAATTTGTGCCAATGGAGAATGGGATACTTGATCCGAACCAAATGAAAACACAATGGGACTAAGATAGTAATCTATTGATTAAAACTCCTTTGAACTAGAGATATAAAAAAAAAACGACATCTACTCAAAAACAAAATGAGCCTAAAATCACAACCCCTCCACTCCCCCCCCACCCCCTCCCTCTTGCCCCACCCAAATTATAAAAAATGAGACATTAAAAAGGAGGAAAAAGAAAAAGAGACACCAACCAGAGACAAAGACAATTAGGGGTGGCAATGAGTGACACAACATGATAGCACGATACGAACACGACACGATTACAAACACGATCACAGAGATAAAAGGCACGATAAAGCACAACACGATATGACACGACACGGTAACACGACAAGAACACAAAATTGAAAATTAATTTAAAATCAAACTATTGTTATATTAAAGTTCACAAAAAGTAGATAACACAAAAATATGATAGTATGACACGAACACGACACGATAACACGATTTGTCACCCCTAAGCACAATCTTCGGCAACAAAATACTAGTATAATTTTTTCCATCTCGTATTTAACTAACTAGGGTAATATATATAATTTTATTTAATATCTTATATTTTTCTATTTTTTATAAATTTTAAATATAATTTTATTTAATATTTTATTTTTCTAATTTTTATTTAAAATTGTAAATTAATTTGATCTTATTTATAGTTAAATTAAATATATTTATCTATATATTATATTAATGGTTGAAATGGAATTTAACTTTTAATTTTAGAAAGCGAAATTATATGTATAAATTGATTGAATCTCTGAATTTTTTTCATTTAAAGAACTAAATTTAAAATTTGGAAAAAATGAGGATTGAATCTTCTATGTATTCCACTTAGAGGACTAAATTGTTTTTTTTTCACATTTTTTAAAATTTACACGTCAGCTGGTCGGTCACCATTACATGCTATAGGCAGTGACCGGACTAAAATTCCGAAAAATCTCACTTATAAATAAGTGAGGACAAAATCTCCGAAGAGATCTACTTAGAGGACTAAAAAAATAATTTTGTCCCCAAATAAAATACCAATTCGAATTTTTGTATGACAAATATATAATATCTAACTATAATATAATATACATATATCAGCATGTGTACATATCATCATCATTTGCGAACACCATGCTTTAACTTTCTTTCTTTCACATTCCAATTTCTCTCTCTAATATACTATGCACTTAACCGATTTTTGTAGACACGACACAAGTATACATACTATCATTTCACTTAATTAATAATAATATAAAATCGCTAGATAATTTTAAGTACGGACAAAAACTTCTGTCAGACCGTCTGACGGGTCAAAAATCGTCAGACGGATCTAACCCAAATTCAAATAATTCAATATTAGCTGCATGCAATAATCCCGCTAATTGTCCGCACGTCATTAACAGCGTCCTGATGCCTCCTATAGGCATGGGCCCTGGGGGTGGGCCCCCACTACTTTCAATTTGAGAAAGTGCTGGTTGTTGCATTAATTATGTGACTTCTTTTTGCAAGTTTTACCCATTTATGTGGGTGGTTATTTATCTTGTTCACTTTATATATGATTTAGATAAAATAATTTAGTTTAGGCCATCTCAATGTATTTCTAAACACACATATTTTAAATATTTTCACTAAGATCCTGAAAATACAAGTATTATTTTTTTTTCGAAAAATTATTGTAGTTTCCCAAAAATATATTAGCCGTCCTTCTAAAACGTATTAGCAGTTCTTCTGAAATGTATTAGTAGTTCCCTGAAGAGTATTTTAGTATTTCTCATGAATATACTCCCGAAATGTATTAGCAGTCCCTCGAAAAAGTATTAGTAGTTCCTCGAAAAAGTATTAGTAGTTTCCCTGAATATAATTAAATTTTTCTCCCGAAATGTATTAACAGTCCTTCTGAAAAGTATTAGCCGTCCTTCTAAAACGTATTATGATTCTTCCGAAATGTATTAGTAGTTCCTGAAGAGTATTTTAGTATTTCTCATGAATATACTCGAAATGTATTAGTGATCCCTCAAAAAAGTATTAGTAGTTCCTTGGAAAAGTATTCGTAGTTTCCGAATATAATTAAATTTTTCTCCGAAATGTATTAACAAAGTCATTCTTAAAAGTATTAGCCATCCTTCTAAAACGTATTAGCAGTTCTTCGAAATGTATTAGTAGTTCCTGAAGAGTATTTTAGTATTTCTCATGAATATATAGAAATGTATTAGCAAGTCCTCAAAAAGTATTAGTAGTTCCTCAAAAAGTATTAGTAGTTCCCTAGAAAGTATTTTAGTAGTTTCCCGAATGTAATTAAATTTTTCTCCCAAAATGTATTAGCAAATCTTCCGAAAAGTATTAGCGTCCTTCTAAAACGTATTAGCGATTCTTCCGAAATGTATTAGTAGTTCCCTGGAGAGTATTTTAGTATTTCTAATGAATATACTCCCGAAATGTATTAGATCCCTCAAAAAAGTATTAGTAGTTCCTCGAAAAAGTATTAGTAGTTCCTGGGGAGTATTTTAGTAGTTTCCTGAATATAATTAAATTTTTCTCTCCCGATTTGTATTAGTTGTCTCTCGTAAAAGTATTGATAGTTTCTAAAAAGTATTAGTAATTTCTAGAGAATATACTAGTAGTGCTCCTTTAAAGTATTAGTTTTTCTTATAAAATGTATTAATATTTCTCCACAAAAGTATTGATGGAAGAAAATAAGCATTGCTAATAAATACATTTTCTTATGGACAAAAAGCCAGTATGCTTAATTGTCATTAATATGAAAAATAGACAAAACAAATATTAATTATATTTTGTGATCCAACAAATTAACACTTATATATGGAGTAGGATTAAAAAAATCAAGGCCAGCCTATATATGTTGAAGGCCGACAAAGAGGATCTTTAATACATGGTAACATGGATTTCCGTTAAATGAAGAGAAAATGAGAGTGAGAGAGCAAAGCAGCAGTGAATCTGGCGGAGGGGTGGTGTGACTGCAGCGCCTCCCACGTACGCGTCGTTTTTCTTTCCAATTTTGCATCTAAAGATCTACATACTGGGTGCTGGGTAGGATATTTAGATCCGTCTAACGACTCTAGATCCGTTAGACGGTCTGACAGGAGACTAGCTCTTAAGTACGAGATCAAATATAAATTTGTGCCAATGGAGAATGGGATACTTGATCCAGAACCAAATGAAAACACAATGGGACTAAGATAGTAATCTATTGATTAAAACTCCTTTGAACTAGAGATATAAAAAAAAACGACATCTACTCAAAAAACAAAATGAGCCTAAAATCACAACCCCTCCACTCCCCCCCCCCCCCCACCCCCTCCCTCTTGCCCCACCCAAATTATAAAAAATGAGACATTAAAAAGGAGGAAAAAGAAAAAAGAGACACCCAGCCAGAGACAGCACAATTAGGGGTGGCAATGAGTGACACAACATGATAGCACGATACGAACACGACACGATTACAAACACGATCACAGAGATAAAAGGCACGATAAAGCACAACACGATATGACACGACACGGTAACACGACAAGAACACAAAATTGAAAATTAATTTAAAATCAAACTATTGTTATATTAAAGTTCACAAAAAGTAGATAACACAAAAATATGATAGTATGACACGAACACGACACGATAACACGATTTGTCACCCCTAAGCACAATCTTCGGCAACAAAATACTAGTATAATTTACATGCAGTGGGGCGGTTCTTAGAGTATGCTTATTGTTTACGAGTCGGTGTTTAGATTAGTTTTTGCCGTTGCATTTTGCTTTCTAAAATAGAGTTTGCACCAAATATCAATAAACTTCTGGTTTTATGTTGCTAATAATTTTTGAAGGTGAAGCCAACAGGGCGTGGATTAGCAATGGAACCACATGGTCAATGGTCACTATATGATTCATGAATCACCATTTAATTAATATAATTTTGAGGAAATTACATTCAACCAATTGTATTTTTCGTGTTTTTACACTTTAATTTATAAACTATTTTTGTTAAATTTAACCGTAATGAACTATGCAAATTTTCACATTTTGCCCAATTATATTGACAATTTGCAATTAATTGGAGTATAAGTTTGAGAATATCCAGCTAATTAAAAGTAGATAAACCGATCGATATGCTGTATTCTAATAAATTATATATATGCACATACAAACAGTACTGCCTGCTGCTGCTAGCCTGCTACCATACACTAAATCCATTTTATAATCTGTGCAATTTACCATGGCTTGACAAAGCTAGCTATTATTCATATACTAATATAAGTAGGGAAAAAAAATTTAGTCCAATATCTTTTCAAAATATGAATATTTAATCATATTTTGACCGAATTGTGTAATTTTATCGAAAATTGCACAGTATGCTTCACTGGTCAAGTGCAAACAGGTGATTTGATGCAAAAATTGACACCAAAATATAAAATCCCCAAATTTAGTGTGTTCTTTTTTGATTATTTGACGTATCAATTTTTGCGTTAAATCACCAAAATCTCTAAATTTCTTAGACATATTAGCGTTCATTGTCCTAGAGTCCTAGTTATGAGTCACAATAAAACTACACAATTTGGATCAAAATCAGAGCAAATGTCCAAATTTTTTAATAATATTAGATAAAAATTTAAATGTAAATTTTTATGTAATGACCAAAAAACTATTTTCCCAATTTAAGTATATATGCAGATTTAAATTACAAATTGGAGCAAATATTTAATTCGTACTATTAAAAGTGTAAATTATTTAACTAAGATCTCAACAGAAATACACTGAGCTCTTGGCCGGAGCTTCCCACAGGGTTTATCATATGAAACGACTCCGAGTCAGCTGACCCAATTACCCGGTCAAAGGTGGCTCTGAGATACAAGAGATCGCCGTCGTCCTCCGGCTTGGGCAATACCCCAGCCCCTACCGAAACCGACTGCATCAGCTTCAGCACGGTGGTATCGGCGGTTGTCATCTGCCGCCTGATGGCGAACCCAACCTTCCTCCCGTTGCAGTACAAGCACCAAACCGGGACGTCGTAGAGCGAGCAGTCCTTGTGGCGGCGGCGGTCGCACTCCAGGGCTATTCTGAGGAGGCCGTACTGCATCTCTCTGGCCAGATAAGAGGTTGGGACGGCGAATTCTAGGAGTAATAGAGGGTGGGACCTGATGTCGTCTTGGATGCAGAAGCTGACTCTGCGGCCTTTACGGTGGCCGAAGATGGTGCCGGTGACGGAGTCGGAGTCGCTGGAGAGCGCGTCGGAGGTGGAGGAGGGAGGAAAGGCGCAACAAGCGGGACCATACACTCGACGAGAGTGCGGAAGGATCGCCGAAATCTGACTTCACGGCCGCATTCTACCGACGTGGCGGTGTCGATGATGTGGAGGGGACCGCGTTGCCCGCTTCCTAAGTGTATCATCGTTCTCATCTTAATTTTGATTTACAACTCCCTGCTTAAATTACAGTATGAAAATGCTGGATTAATTAACTCTAGCTAGCTTCAGACTGTTGAATAAGCTAGCTAGCACAAATATAAAACTGCAATTAATTGTTTGTTATCTTATATCTATGGACTTACTGAGGGCTATGGCTATAAATAAATGAAAACTGAGGTGACACCTTAGTATCGGGGACCACTGTAATACGTATAATTAATTGTTGTACTTGTACATATACAGAGTAGAGACGAAAACTAACAACTGTACAAGTGAAAATTTGAATACAGTTGTCCAATTGAATGGATTATATATATAAACAGTGTTATATGAATCCAGTCCCTCACGTAAGAACGCAGAACACATCATATTCGTAAAACTCTTTCAATCTATGATTCATATTAAAGCAACATTTACTCTATTTTTCCCTAAATATTATTCATTAAGGGTAAATCAGTCACACAAAAAAAAATGCAGGATCGTTATTTTGGGGCAATTACATATTTAGATATGAAAAAGATATGTTGTTTCTCTCACCTCTAGATAACACACATTCACGATTCAACATTCACTTTTCATATCTTCAAATCATCCTCCATCAGAAAACTAAAAAACCTTCGAGTCAGCGTAGAGAGTCCATCAGAAAGCTGAAAAAGCATATCAGGAAATAATTATTCAACCTGGAAGCAAATATGGAGGCAGTTGAAGACGAATGTTCTTCATCATTGAATGTAACAGGTAAAATCGTTCTACATGTGTTCTATGTGAAAAAAATTCCCATTTCCTTTGTGGCTTCCTTACATTTGATAGCTTTAATTTTGGTGTCGGGGTAATGGATACGTAAACACGATTTAATTTTCTTATATGCAATGATTCAATATGGATTTATTGCTTTTATGTTAAAATAATATTGCACTTTTTAATTATTTACAATTACAATATATGTATTTTTGCATATTAGTATTTAATTAATTACGTAAATACTTATGGTGTATTCTTTTTTCCCTATATTATAATGTGTTTTTGAATAATTACTATTTTTTCTTGCTATTTTAGTCCAACTTTATTGCTCTGTTAGTACAAAATAGTTGCACGATTAGTAGTATGATTAGTTGCAAATCTAAAATTTCCCTCTACCTATTTACTGTGACATTTCTGAGTCGTTTCTACAAAAATATTGCATATTTATTTCTTTCTTCATGATGAAATATATAGAATCAATATTGTTTTCTTTCTTTCTCTTCTATTTTTTACATAATATTCTTTGCATACATAATATAACTTTATTACTTTGTTAGAATATAATTGTTGTATTTTTTGCCTAATTTAGTTTATCATGGTGTCTAACGTGGAAAGGAAAACGTTAGAACAAAATTGTTGCATGTTTTGTTTCATATTTATTTCATTCTTTATGATTATAGTACATATCTGTATAATTATCTTTGCTTGTCTTCCGTTTTTTACATATATTCTTTGCAAACATAGTAGAACTTTATTGCTTCGTTAGAACATAACAATTGCATGTTTTGTTCCCATTTTCTAATTTATTATATTATATCAATTTCTCCAATTGGTACAATATATGATACAATTCAAGACATCTAGAGATATAGCCAGGACTCAACAAAAATTGGACACCCGAATGTGATCAAAGCATAGTACCTGTGAAGGAATGCAATTTACACATTTAGACGAAGGTGTGCAATTCTCGTCACCACGGTTTTGTCGCAGATTTGACGTGTGAATAAGTACAACCAGGAGGTTCAAAATGAGTTGATACATCAATATTGTATGCGATAGGAAGATTTAAAAAATATTTTAAAATCAAATGAAGGTAAAGCGAAATCAATTGATGCTGCAACAGGGAATCCAACAATCAGAAAAAGGATATCATCAAGGGTCGGGTGCAAGGCTCATTGTGTATTCGAGTACGAGAGATGGTGCATACACCATCAAACATTTTGAGCAAGACACGCTCATTGTCCAGCCCATAAAAAGCATAAATAGTTTATGAAGGTGAATAGAAATCTCAACTATGGTCACCAATAGTTTCTTTTGAACTGTACTAGAGCAAATATTGGAATGGCTAAAAGTTACTGTTTATTAAAAGAAACGGTAGAGGGTACTCTCACATCGGGACATTACAAAATGATTTCAAGAACTTTAAAAGAGAATTGAGGGCATATATATGTGGTGCGGATGCCCAATTAATCATAGACAATTTTCTAAAGAAAATGGAAGTTCATCCTGACATGGCATTTGATTTTGATGTGGATGAAAATAAACAGCTTACACAACTTTTTTGGGCGGATCCAATATCACGAAGAAACTACGCTATGTATGAGGATGTGGTCTCATTTGGCGCTACATACAACACCAATAGGTAAAAATCTGATGACTTCCTAAAAGGACTATATTAGTGTTTTTCATTCGCTTTCAATGGTACAATATCATCCATTATTCTGCCAATGCTTTAAATTCATTGTAGGTCCCAATGGGTGTTTGTATTAAGTCTAGAAGGGGGGTTGAATAGACTTAACCAATTTTTGATATTTGTCCTTAAATCATAGTTTTTTACACAAGAAGCTAAGTACTTGAGGGACAACTTAGTTCAACTTCAACAGGAGAGTTAACCACTCAACAAACACGACTGAACTGTTGTTAGAGTAACTCAGTTGAGTGAAGTGAGCTCTTTAAAAATACAACTAACTTGGTTTAACAACGGAAGACTTACACCCTTTAGTTAAAATATGTTTTACAACACTTGTTTAAGTTAAGTTATTATCGTTAACTTAACAAGTTTATTAATCGGCAGAGTAATAATATGCAAGAAATAAATGCTGAAAGTAAATAGAAACAGAGCAATTTTATAGTTGTTCGAGGATGAGGTAATTCCTCTACTCCACTCTTTTCCAACTACTGGAAGTAATCCACTAATGTAATAGTCGTGTTACAAAAAGGATGAACAGTCCGAGTAAGCCTTGATCTCACAGTTGACTTCATTCCTGGGACTCAGCTCTTCACAAGACAACTGCCTTGCTACTTCAGCTCTTTTGAATTCTTGGATTTGATAACGAAGTCCTCCAATGAATCAAAAGCCTGATTCTAACTTGAAACTCACTGCACTTTCCTCAATCCTTGGATGTGCATAAGCCTTTGTCTTTAAACAAGTTTCCTCTTCAACAGCTTGAAGCATTTCTTTCCTTCACTTAAAGTGTTGGTTAGATAGACTTCGAATTTTAGGCTTGAGGATACAATGTATTGTTTGAGAGTATTTTGCTTGCTTGCTCTTTGCTTAGATAATTTCTTGTGTCTCAATATTGCAGGGTTTTTTTTTTGTCCTCTCTCACTTAAACTCCTCAGCCTTCTATAGTGGCAGTTCAAAAATATATTAGTTGAATAGATAGATGCATTTCAAACTCCACTTTCATGGTTGTTGGCTTGTCTCTTGTGCAGCAGGTGATGGGGACATTTCTTAGTTTAATGATCTCTGCAACTTTTTAGGACCTGACAAGGTTCGATGCTTCTCATTGGTTTATTGTTTTTGCACGCTTCTGGGTTGAGCATTTTAAGACTGCACCATGTACTTATTACTAAAATAAGTAACTTCCTCGACTTGAATGTAACAGATACATCACAGTTGATTTGAGTTCAATAGTTGTTTTACCCCTTTAAATTGAGTCTTCTCCAATCATTTAGGAATGACTTAGCTGTCAGTCAGCTGACAAAGACAGCTTTTTGGTACTTGAGTGAGACTTCCCTTCGACACTCAGCTACAACACAGCTGAATCTTCACTTTGTCCTTTAGTCGACTCGCAATTTTCAACTTTCGCTTGACTCAAAGACATAGATCTTATCTATTACATAGTTGAATTTACAAATGTAAAATGGGTGCCAAATTCCTAATCTAAGTTTTACAAAGCATCATCAAAATCTATACAATAAATTTCCCAACAATTTTCCCTTTTTTGATGATGCCAAAACTTAAAATAAAATTACAATATAAAAAGTGCTGAAGAAATAATGATTGTTTGAATGTATCTTTTTATTGATCACATCATTCTGCACTTTACAAAGTATTACAATGTACATACAATATACAAAGTACTCACAGTTTCTTTTGTACATTTACAGAAGTGTAAAAATACAATAAAATTTGTGTGCAGTAGTCTTCAACGTCTCTGCCTTTCCTTCTTCTTTCCTCCTCTTCTTATTCTTTCATTCTCCTATCTTCAGCCTCCTTCCTCTTCTTCTTATCATAATTTCTCTTCTATCTCTCATCTTCTCTCTTCCTCTCTTCATATTCTTTGTTCTACCTGGTGTTGTCTTCTTCATACTTTCTTACAAGCACATCACTACGCCTGGCAGCTTCTCTGTTGGAAAGTTCCTTGTAGCCCCATCCAATATAAGTGATCCTTTTGAGGGGATCAACATATATGTATCCTTAGGTCTTCTTGGTGGAGTACCTGCTCTTCCACCGACTTCCTCTTCCTCAACAGATTGCTCCCCGGGATTTGTTGATTGGGTTATGCCCTTGAAGTCAGCTGACTACGTGACTGAGTATGCTGCCTCTCGGCCATTTGAATAACTCCTAAACACTTCTCCCAGTACAAATCTCATGCATCTTCAAAGGTCCATCCCCTTGAAATATTCTTCCGAACCGAGAGTTTCATACTCCTCAAGTGACCTTGGTTTTAAGTCTACTGGGGGATCGGATCGTTCAGTCGAGTCTTGGAGCTTCCCTGCTGGCGAACCTTGGAATTTGGATTTGAAATCTTCTATCCTACAATGCTGCCTTCGATCAATTGCTTCCATTTCATCTCTAGATTTCTTAAGTATCTCAGCTATTTCAGCTCGAGTTCTTTGCAATGCTAATTGAATTTTTTCTTCAGCTGATAACTCATGTGGCAGCTGAGAGTGGAGAGAGCTGGTAGATGAGCCAATTTAGGATTTCAAAATGATTTTCATGGGGGTGGGGGCCTCCTGCTTTCATTTAACTTCCCCCTTAGAGCCATTTTCCCCTTGCTCTTTCCCCACTTTTTGGCATCATCAATACTAACGAGAGAGAGAGAGATTTGGAATTTGTTGGAGAAGACAATCGAGTTTGTCATAAGTGATAGAGTGTGCTGCCCTTTGCTCGGATCTTAGAATCTGCACCCCTGCCTTCATTTCTATCATCTCAGCACGTAGAGTGCTTTCCATGTTTTGCAGATCTTATTTGAATTGAAGTCTGAGCAACTCCAAGTCAGTCATGTGACTCTTCTCCATCCTATTGATGTTGTCCTCTCTCTCTCGCTGAATTGGGCTTCTTCACCACACGCATCACTAACTTTACAAAAATGTTCTCAAGTAGCAAACTTGCTCCCTTCGAAGTGCCTTGGTTTGTGTAGTCCATTCATGAATCCTCAACACTGCTCCTCTAATATCTCCTGATACCATTGCACCGTGGTTGTCAATCCTCTGGTTGAGTGCAACAAAACTATGTTCCATGGCCTCTATTTCAGCTCACATTGCTCTGAAGGCTTTTCTAAAATCAGTTGCCTTAGGTAGAACGGAATCAAAGTCAAAACCAAAGGGAACCACTCTCAAAATGTCTGGAGCTTGGAAATCGTGTAGAGTTATGTCAACTTTGTAACAAACACGTTCTTCAAAGAAAAGATCATCTTCAGTAACTTCATCAACATAAGGGAATTCTTCTTCATACAGGCCAATAGGTACTGAAGAGTGTCCCACTCCTCATTCGGGAACCTTCCTCTCAAATCCCTGGCTAGCAGCTCTTTATGCCTCGGTTGTGGAAGCTTCATCAGCAGTCGCATCTACGGAAGCCTGCTGAGCTAACTGGGCCTCAGCTATCTTAACAGCTTCAGTGGCTCTAGTAGAGTCGTCCATTTGAGTTTGCTGAGCCTCAGTTGCCTCAGAACATCATGGGCTGGAGATGGCACTAATGGGGGTGGGCCATCAACCAATATAAATTTTGTTGAAACCACTTTGGCACGACATCCTTCATTTTTGCCTCCAATTCCTTTTCAGCTGGATCGATATGGGTTGACTCAGCTTCGTTCTACGAGTCAATAAAATCCAGTGCCATGTCATCGCCAAGTCATGTAAAGCATCAATCTCCTCATGATCGGTTAACTCAGATCTTTGGCATAATAGGAATGGTTTCAGGCAATTTTTCTTTTTCTAGCACTACACCCCTAGAAGTCTCAACCGCCTGGGGGCCTTCAAACTACCTTGGGCAGTCTCAACCGTTGCAAGGACTTCTACATTCGCCGCAGCACTCGGTTGCATTAAGGTCTTGACACTGGCATCATTCAAGGTCTCAACCCTCGGGATTGTACTTTCAAGACCAGCAGTCTCAATGTACCATGGTCCTCCTCTGTCCATCCTATGCCTCACCTGTTTGAGCAGCTTCGTTGGCCTGCCTTGGTGCAATTGAAACCTTAGCCGAGACAGTCTCTCAACCGTCAAAGCTTCGTTGGTTCTATGCTATTATTCTTCTTGAGTCTCTCATCGCCTCCTAACTTCAATTTTTCAAGGTCTCCAATAGCGTGCTCCAACCTAGTTGTAGTGTGTTCAATTTTTTCCTCTCGGTTGGCTCACCAACCGAATCACGAACATTAGTGGTCAATCGAAATTGGAGACTCGGCCGTGTCCTTTGAGTGTTCATTTGTTTGGGCGCTTGTCTCAACAACTTTTTCAGGGCATGGCTCAGCTTAGGTTGCCCTTTACATCATATTCCTAACTTCATTGCGGTTTCCTAGTTGGTCCCTCCGAGTGAGCCGGGTGAGGTTGTTGCATCGATTTTCCTCACCATATCAAGTATAGTTGGGGTAGGAGAAAGAGAAATGGATGATTCTCCATGATGAAGCTCACGGGACTCTTTGAGTGCATGTTGCGGTGAGCCTTCTCGACCAGGTCAATTGCATCGATTATCTCAACATCGCCGTTGCTCATACTTTCAAAGGCCTCCTCAGAATATTAAGATCTATGAAGGCACAAATATGAGGTTCAAGAGCCTTGTCCTTCTTCAATTCCTTAGCCTTGACAACATCCTTCTTCTAAAAAAGAAAGGTTCTGCAGTACATTTCATCAAGAGCACAAAGTACAAAGGTATTGTCCAGGAATCCAAAGAGGTATTCATTCTCATCAATCATATCAGGCCTCTCAAATTGAATTCGGCTGGCACTCAGCTTCCAAGTCCTCCATGTGCGCAGCCTATCTTCAATCTTTGGGCAGGTAGGGGATTCTGGAAGATCTTCATCAACAATGGGCTCTCCAGCAGCCTTATTTGCCTCAGAAGAACTAATTCTATATGAGAATTGATAGCTGAATTATCTTGAGTTTCTTCAGTTTTAGTTCTCTTAGCTACAACTCAACTATTTTGAGCTTCTTCAGCTATAGCTCTCTCAGAAATGGGTTGAGGGGCAACTGCTTGAGTTTCTTCAGCAGTGCTTTGCTCATCATCGCCATCCTTTGATTTATGTTGGTCAGTGGTGGCAACTGTCTCGGTCTCAGTTGTGGCGGATACAGCTGGTTTAGCAACTTTCACAGCTACCTTCACAAGTCGTCTCCTGGTTCTCCTCTCCAGGGGGACTTCTGGTTCAACCTGTTCTGGTTCCTCAGCCATGAAGGATGACTCTCATGTCTTATGTTTCTTAGCAGCTGGCTTTTGAGGCGCAGTTGTTCTTCTTCTTTGTCACGTGGGACGGAACTGCAGCAGGTTTTGGTAAGGGAGCTAGAACGGAAGCAGTTGTATCCTCGGGGACATGCTCAGCTGATTCCCCCTAAGATGTAGCAGTCTTCTTCACATGAGCCTGCTTCTGTGCACTGGAAAGGTTGGGTTTAAACCTCTTCTAATTGGCGTGGAAGGGTTTTCCCTTGCGCAAAGGCACAATCTTCTTCTCCATCAGGTAGTCTAACATCAGGCCATATCCAAGGGAACCTACAAACTTCCCATCATCAACCTTCACATTGTGCACATTCTGGCACAATTTCTCAAAGATGAACTCACTGTAGTTCACCTCCAACTCCTCCACAATGGCAGCCACAACAATCGGCCTTAGTCAGGACAATCGATTGAAAGAGCCAAACTTCATATCCACGCATTTGGCTACCACATCCATCACCTTGTATTAGTCATACTTGATCGCCTTCTTCAAAGCGGTGTAGTTAGGCTTGGTAGTTGACCGGCTTAGTTATCTCTTTCCAAGCTGTGCCAAATAAACCACCATCCTCTTCGGTTCTCGGTGGGAAGGTGCAGTATTCCGCCAAGTCAGCCACAACCAACTTAAAGTATTTTTCATTCATATACGAACAGATATCGTCATCATGAACCAAAGCATTCACATAAAACATGGCAACTTCCTCTTGGATCATCCGGGTCATCTCCAAAGAATCCCAATATTCACATCGTAAATTTCCTTGAAATTTGTGATACCTTCAAAATCATGGGGTCTCTCGACGATGCCATTCGCCACGCCTGCTCCCATTCACTCTTTGGGGATGAGCAAAACAATGGTTAAATACTTTACCAAAAGGAACGATTACAACATGGAATGTTATAGGTGAAAAATTCCTTTTAAAGTATTTTCCACCGCAAAAACCGCAAGATTGAGGAATGAAATCTCTTCATTCACTCAAGAAGATGATGAAACCTGACGATACCGGGAAAGATTTAAGGAATTGTTGCAAAAGTGCCCACACCACGGCCTACCTATTTGGATGCAAGTCTAAACATTTTATAATGGGCTACTTTCTACAACAAGATAAATGATCGATGCGGGCCGGGAACTCTTAATAACAAAACGCCGAGAAGCTTTCGCCAAGATTTAATTGAAGGAATGGCCATGAACGGCTACCAATGGCAATTTGCGAGGTAAAACTAACAGTCAGTGGGTGTGTATAATGTAGATGCGGTGGTTACGCTAGCTGCACAGGTCGAAGCTTTGACCCAAAAGGTCGACGATTTGGTGGCTCCTAAACCACCACCACCGCACATTTTATCTTGTGAAACTTGCGTAGGATCCCATAATCATCAGGAGTGCCCACACACAATACCGCAAGCTGAATAGGCCAATTATGTTGGGAACCAATCCAGAAATCATCCAAATAATCCTTTCAGCAACACATACAATCCTAGGTGGCGACAACATCCTAATTTCGGTTGGGGTAACCAAGGCTAACCATGGCCTAATCCCAATCCTAATCTGCACACGCCTCCCGGATTCCAGCCGACCCAAGATAAGCCTAACTTGAAAGAACTTATGGCAAAGTTTGTGCAATCAACAGATGCCCAATTCCAAGCAGTCGAAACATCCTTAAGAAATCAAAAGGCATCTATCCATAATTTGGAAAGCCAAATAGGCCAGATTGCAAAAATGATTTCCAAAAGGCCAATAGGAAATTTGCCGGGTAACACTGAGCCAAACCCAATGGAGCACGTAAAAGCAATTACCATTAGTTTTCCACATGAACATGATTATGCCAACACCCCCATGCAGAAATACGTGGAGGATGACATACCCAAAGAGGATCTCAGGAAAAAGGTGGTTGCAGAATACAAGCCCAAGATCCTCTACCGGAGTCTAACCAAAGAAGAGAGAATGGAGGACAAATTTGGTAAGTACCTCGAATCGTTCAAACATTTACATACCAATATTCCATTTGTTCAACCACTTTCGAAGCATGCAAGGGATCTAAATGACATCATTTCTAATGAAAATAAGCTTAACGAATTATCAAATGTGCAGTCGAATAATAAATTTTCTTCCAATAAACTACCACAAAAATTTAATGATCCCGGAAGTTTTATTATTCCTTGTACAATTGATGGTTTACCTATTGATAGGGCACTAGCCGACTTAGGAGATAGTATCAATTTGATGTCTTATGAAACATTCAAGCATATGGGAATAGGTGAACTTAGACCTACTAGGATGGACATTCAATTAGCCGATAAATCAATTAAACATCCTAGAGGTATTATTAATGTTGTGTTAGTCAAGAGTGATAAATTCATGTTTCTAGTTGATTTTGTTATTCTTGACATGCATGATGATATTGATGTTCCTTTAATTCTTGGGCGTCCTTTCCTGGCTACGGCAAAATCAATCATTTATGTGCATGAGGGAAAATTAACTTTGAGAGTGGGGGATGAACGATTAATTTTTATAATTCATGTTGAAATTGATAAGGATAATACTTGTTATTTTGTTGACTCGGTTTCCTTGAGTAATGTGAAAACTAAAAATCTCTTGGAGAAAAAATTTGTTCAAAGTGCAGGCAAAGCCACGAAAAATAATCTTTTTAGGAGGATTATGTCCATGATAGAGACCCGAAAAGTCAAAGAGAATATTTTGAAGCTTGAATTTGGAGGTAATTCTACCAAATGCCCAAGGGATTTTCATAAGTCCGAGGCTCCACCCGACTAATCTCCACATTTGGGTAAACAGTCCAGCTATACGACTTTAAAAAAGTGCTACCCGGGAGGCAACCCGGCATTTTGTGTGCATTTTCTTTTGCTCAAATTTTTGGTTGCTTGGATATGTTTTATTTTAATTTGTTATTAAAAAAAACACGGGTAGGCCGTGTTTGATAACACGGTCGTGTTCGTCATTCAATTAGCGAACACGCCCTGGCCGTGTTCAACAATCCAAGGCCAAGTACGAATTTGCGTGCAAAACACGGCATGGTCGTGTTCCAGAACACGGTCATGTTTTAATTCCTAAAAAAATCAAAAATTGGGTTGAAAATCACAGATCGAACACGCCCTGGCCGTGTTATTTAACACGGCCGTGTTTCTTTTAAAAAAAAGGAGGTGAAATTGAAATTTGCGCATCGAACACGCCAGCCGTCTTTGAAAAGCACAGCCGTGTTCTGCATCATCTAAAAACAGCCCCTCCCGATTTTTCCCCCATTTTTCTTTTAAAACCCTTCTTCTTCCCCCCTTTTCCCCCTTCTCTCAAACCTTCCCCTCACATCCCCAATTCTTTCCTTCTCCTCCCAAATTCTTCACTCACACCACACCACACACCTTCACACCCCAAGGTTTCTTACTTCTTCTCCTCAACAATCAACCAAGGTATGTATGGGACATTAAACACGATTTTCATGATTAAATCTCAATCGTTGATAAAAATCCAAAAATCCCACGATTAATAAAAACATCCTTTCACCTTCTATATAAACATTTCACCCTTATCTCGGTAGAGCGTCGAATTGAACATACTAATGCACTATTTGAATAACATTTGGTTTGATCTCAAAATTATTGGCGGCAACAGCCGGGCCTTACAATGCTTGACAATGTGCCTTCTATGGATAGTTTGGCATAATCGCACATGGTTCTTTGTGGTTCATCCGCCATGGCAAAATCCTTGCTTTCGTCTATATCCTCCTCGTGGTCTCAGATAGTGCTTTCCTTCAGAATGTTACTACCAGCTAGCAGTCTCACGCTTCGCCGCCGACGACGAGTAGGCATACATACATGGTAATAAAGATGGTAAGTATTAATCAAGACTTACAAAGATAGATAAGAAGAAAAACAATAGTAAAATAAAAAAATTATTAGATTAAAGTAAAATAAAGCGTTCCTAACATTACAATCCCGCAATGGTGCCAAAACTTGATGGCTCAAAAGCTATCTTTAAAACCTTAGCAAGTGCACCTATCATTTTATAGAATAGATTATTGAGTACCAAGTGTCATTCCCACGAGGATTGTAAGTACTAGTAATTACCGTCATTTTGTTATCTAATCTAGCAATTTTCGTAGTTTGTGTTGGGTGAAAAATAAAAAAATTGAAATAATCACAACTTACAATAGATCGAATAAAAGTAGATTACGAATAAGAAATCAAGAGCTAGAAATGTGTTTGAATGTAAATCCTCTAGAATGTTTTTGTGATTCAACAAGATAAAAATACAACCATAAGCCCTTAGCAAAATCATTCGCTTTTAACAAAATCTCATGTTTCATGGACCGTAGAAATTCCCGATTTAAGTTAAACTCTTTCTCAAGGTGAAAAACTCTTAATCTCAAGTTGATTAACTCGAATCTCTTTTAGTTAAAACCCCAAGATTGCATTATAACGATTTGTGAATTCTCATATTAGGTTTGACCATAATCCGAAGAATTATGTCGCCCCATATCTAGGATTGCATGCAACTCTTTTCACTTATAAAAGTTCTTTCTCATCATAAATCTCTCGATTACCCGATGAGGAATAGATTTCAAATTAATATATGGGAAATATTAACTCAGATGAATAAAGCATAAAATAAGTGAATCGCATAAAACATGAAGATTTTATTAAAAACATACAAACATTAATCACAAATCCATTCTATAGTTCATTACATTCAAACACTAGAAATTTAGCTACACATGGCTTTGACAAAAGAATAAGCTACACAAGAAGATTTAAATGAAATAGGCATGGTGTACTTAACTTTTATTCAAGACCAATACAAGACTTCCTCCTTGGTTGATTGCGAGCTCCAAGCCTTCTCCTCTAATGCTCTTCAATTTCCAACTCTACCTCTCTTTTATCCTCTCAATGTATTTTGCTTTGAAACTTAGAGTGAATGAATGAATCATCCATCCCAAACTTGGCTTTTATAGACATTGTTTTTGTGAAAGAACACATTAATAATGTCATCTCTTGCAAATAATTGCTCCATTACCATAGTTGGGTTGTTGAATCCTTGTTTTTATATGATAATTGAGGGAATAATGGGACTTAATGCAGAAACATGAGATGTAAAAATTGTACAAAAGTTGTCAAAAAGCAAAAAGGAAAAGACTACAATTTCCGCTCAAAATAAAATTTTTAGCAGAGGAAAAGCACGTGAAGCTTATGAACACGGCCAGGCCGTGTTTTCTTCGTGATTTCGTGAGATTTTGGCATGGGTGTGCTTTCAAACACGCCAAGCGTGTTTTCTTCACCGGAATGGCGAACACGGCCGTGCTTTTGAGCACGGCCAGGGTGTTTTTTCTGATTTTCTAGTTTTTGTTCTTTTTAAAGCATGGCCATGTTTCCAACGCACTAGAGGTGTGTTTTGCACGAAATTGAGTCTTCTTGCATCCTCTTCGATTGACTTTCTTCATTTTTGTTCATATAAGAATTTGATAGGAAATCCTCAAGAGTTTGCTCCAAGTCTTTACTTTCATCGTTTAAAACCAAGCCAAGGTGATTTTTCTTGAATTTGTTGATTAATAAAGTAAAATGTTAAAGAAAATGTCGAGAAAGGGTTATAAAAATATGAATAAAAATGCACTTATCATTCCATCTTCTCAATCTTATCACTGATTTTCTTGAAGGCATCACAAAACTCGGCTGTCGAAGCCGACTCTGCTTCTGGCCACACTCCATCAAAATCGAAACACATTGGCACAATCGTATCTGATGGAATGATGGGCTCTTCTTACACGGTGTATTTTGCTTGATCTCTGGCAGACTCAGCTTCCATGTCAGGCAGTTCAGCATTGAATGGGAAGATGTCTTCAAAGACATCATCTCTTACAAAAGGAATCCCCGAGGGTCCATGCTGAGGGGTGTTAAGTTGGTTTTATACCAATATATTGAGTGCTCTAGACTAGGATTTTGCGTTGTTTTTGGGTAGTTTAGCGTCGTTTGAGTCGAATTCTTGTAGTTAGTTGTCGTTCGTGAGTCGGAACTAATCTTGGAAGCTGAAATTGATTAAAAACAATGAAAAATGTTTTTGGACGGTGAAGATCACATTTTAAAAGTGAAAAAATGGAAAAATATTGGGCAAGACCGGCGCCGCAGGAAAGTTAAAACCGCGCCAGCAACAAGGTGGAAAAATAGACAAGACGCAGGGGAAAGGGAGAGTGGCATCGCTAAAGCAAGGGTCGCAGCGCTTATGTATACAAAAGAAGAATGAAGTGAGCAAACAACAGATCGCGGCTGAGGCTAGTCGCACAAGACGCCGAACAAGCGAAGAAGCGCGGCAGATGAAGACGAGATGAAGTAAGGCAAAGCGACAAGACATGCAGAGAAGCAGAATGAGAGAATAGAAAGAGCGGCAAGACGCGCGCGCAATGCGTGGGCGAAGAGATGGCGCGACGGGAACGGCAGGGCCGAAGATCATATGTAGCACACTACAAATACGCGGACCTTGTAGGACCAAGCTGCACTGCGCGACGACGTCCCCAAGCCGGGCCTTTATTTCGTGGGCTTTTCGATGGATTTTCGAGGGTCTCGCTTATAAATATAAGAACGCACGTACAAACCGGGGTTGGACATTTTGGAGAGCACAAGGGACGATTTTGAGCAAGGAGAAAGAGTTCAGACGAGATTCAAGGCATCTATCTTCCGGGAAACAGAGAAGATTCCTCCTTTAATCATTCTCAATTATTTCTCTAGCATCTTTGTTGAACCCTATCGATGTATAATTATTCTTCATGAGTTTTTGTACATCTACTATGAGCTAAACCTATTTTTCTAGGGATTGATGTAACTTACGTTGAACCTATGTTTTGATTTCAGTTTATGAAATTCGCATGTTTATTAATCTATTTGTGTTATTTGATTTGATTGCATCTGGATTATCTGATCAATAATTTAGATTATTTTGCGTGTTTGATTTGACGCCGAGAGAGGTAATTGAATGCCTGGCCATAGAATAGCACAACCTAGGGTTTCATAGAATCGAGAGGTTTATGAATCTTTTGAAGCCTCGTGATAGAATATTCATTGAGCGTATTAGGGTTTAATTTATGATTTTTATAGAGATATCGAAATCAGAAATTGGAACCTAGAATCACTTGGCACTCGAGAGAGGAAGTGATAAACGGTAGAAATATTGGCTTATAGATTAATAACTTGTGATTAATAAACTGGATTAAAAATATAGGGGATAACTAGGTGAAATCAACCCTCTAGAATTCATCTTCTACGTGTTTGATAAATTGTCTGAACCATTTATTTGCTTATTTTTAGATTTCTTTTTAGTTTAATAAATTCTCAACTCTTTTCGATTTCTAGATAGAGTTAAGTTATTTTAATTATAGTACTTAGTATAAAATTCGATAACAATCCCTATGGAGACGATAACCCTACTTTCAAAACCTATACTAAAACTTGACACCGTACGCTATGTAAGAATTTCGCGATCAAGTTTTTTACGCGCTGTGGGGGATTATTTTATCTTATTTTAAACTAATACTATTACCACGTAGTCTTAATCCTAATCTAGACTAGTATAGAATTATAATTTCGCGTTTTCTCATTTGACTTGTCTGTTTATGCGAGATTCCAAAGTTACTAATTTGCTTTCTTTTGATTCGAGATTGAAAGGACACTTCGAGCAAATGTAGCAAAGCGAGCACTTAATCGAGCAATGGCGTAAGACGGGACAATGAGAATAACAGAAATGGGTCGTGAATATGCCACCACAAACCGAGGCACGAGAAAGGGCAATCCGGGATTACTTTCGCCCACCGTGAACTGCAATTACTCCGGAATTGTGCGCCAACCCATAAATGCGAATAATTTTAATTGAAAGGCCTCATAAGCATGGTTCGTTCAAAGAACCGATTTTGGGGGAGTCCGGTGGATGATCCGAATACACATCTAGCCATATTCTTGAGATTTGCGACACCATCAAGATGAATGGTGTGATCGATGAGGCCATTCGATTGAGGCTTTTCCCGCTTTCACCCGGATAAGTGCCAGGCAATTCTGGTTACGACGTCGCCTGGGAGTATTACGAATGGGATGATCGACTCAAAAATTCTTAACAAAATTTTCCTCCCAAAGAAGACACTCCAATCAAGAGCGAGATAGCCCAATTCCAAAGCAGATTGATTTTGAGCCGCTATATGAAGCTTGGGAGCGATATAAAGATCTCATATAAGATGCCCACAAAGATGGTTATGCAGATCGGCAAAAAGTTCAATATTTTTACAATGGGTTGAATGGGCACACGAGGACGATACTAGATGCGGCATCGAGGTACATTGATGGCTAAAACACCGATCGAGGCCTTAGTTATACTTGAAGAAATGGCCACAAACAAACTATCAATGGCTCCTCCGAGAGGACAAAACGCGGCCAAGCTTTGTTTTGCCGATGTTCTTGAGCTGGATATAATGTCAACTTTGGCAGCTCAAATCTCGAGTCCGACAAAGCAATTAGCAATCATGAATACCGGCAAAGACACCACAAAGAAGTCGCACTTCCACCCACACTGCTCACGCAGCCCGCCACTCACGAGGCCGAGCAAGTCAATTATATGAATAACCGGATTCTAATAACAGAGGTAATCAATTACAAACTCACTACCACCCGGACTTCGCAATCATGAGAATCTCTCTTATAGAAACAACAGAACATATTGAATCCACCTCCGGTTATCCAAACCCATCTAGTTCCAATGCACTTGAGGTGAAAAAAGCGGCCGCTAGAGGAGATGCTCGGCTCATTCATCGGAGAGATCAGAATAGAATGAATAGGAGTGAGGCGCAGATTGATGGTCCGAATAATAAGATGAGCACAATGGAGACGCATATTAGGTCGATCGAGACACAAATAGGTCGATTGGCTACAAACCGTGAATTCATTAGTTGGAAGGGAATGTTCCCCCTGATACTGAGCAGGTTAATCCGAGAGAACATTGCAATGCGCTTTACGTGAAAATGAAGCAAAAATTCAGCCTGGCCCCGAAGAATCACCTATTTATGCGAAACCAATGGAATCCAAGAAAATGAAGTTGAAGATTTTGAGACCTGCTTCTATTTGACAGAGTAGTGTAGTGCAATAGTCCAAAGTAAACTACCTTTAAAATGAAGGATCCATGGAGTTTTACTATTCCTTGTACTATTAGAGGAGTTTTCTTTGAGAAACCACTTTGTGATCTTGGGTCCAGTGTGAATCGATATCTCTTTTCGATGTGACGAAGTATGGGCTCGGGAGGTGAAGCCGTCCAACATCACTTTGCGTCACGATCGATCCATTGCCTATCCGTGGGGAATCATTGAGGATGTATTGGTAAGAATTAATAAATTTGTTTTTCCCTGTGGATTTTGTAGTGTTGGACGCGAACGAGGAGAAGAAAATACCTATCATCTTTGGGCGATCGTTTTTAGCTAAGACATGGGCTTTGATCGATGTAGAAATGGGGGAGCTAACATTGCTGGCAAATCAGGAGAAAGTTGTATTCACCATCCATCCAACCAACAAGCTAAAATATGACATAAATAATGGTAAGCAGATGGTTGGGAATATAACTGAAGACATTGTAGGTTGGGAAGTTTCTAAGGGCAATGTGGATAACATGCCTATTGGAGCCCCAACTTGAGGATAACTGGACGAGTCCGGTTGAAGATCAGAACTTAGCGCTTCTTGGGAGGCAACCCAAGCCCCTTTTATTGCTTTCTTAGTTTTAATTTAGTTTAGTAGTTGTTTTTATTTTTTCTGAATTTTTTGCATTTTTAGGAGTAGTGAGTTGCATCACATCCCACCCCTCTTATTTGTGCAAATTCCACATATCTCACTCCATCTTCACAAAGGAGCACTCTAACACCACACACACCATCTTCATCTCATCCATTCATTTTTGGTAAGTTTGCAACTTCCGAACCCCACCCCATTTTCCCCATCTTGTGATTTTGGTGTGATTGGATTGTAGTAGTGCTAGGATAATTGTTGTTGATTTGTGGATTATGGATTGGTTGATCATGTTAGATTTAGGCTTGGTGTTGATTTTTGGGATTGAATTGAATTCTCCATTGCATTCACCATCTTTGCCCAAATTCTTGCATATGAGGTGTTTGATAAAATGCCCCAATGACAATTTCACATTGTTTAGTGCTATCTTGCATATCTATGTTTATCTTTTTGACATGGCACTATATTTTCTACTTGGGGGCATTATGTATGTGCTTTGATTTTCGATTTCTCACCCATAACTGAATTCCATGGTTCCACGAGTTTTGTTTTCTTGTTTACCTTGCTAGGTTACAAAGATGCAAAGTCAAAAAGGACCCGGCCAAGGTGAAGGGGAGGAACTAGACCACACCTTGGAGGCATACAACACCCACGAGCATGTGCACCAGGATGCATTGTGCGCTTATACGAGACACCTCCTACACGTAGTAGTACCACATGACTTAAGGAGCCTTCGCTTCTCGGCTACTAGGAAAGTCCTTTTTCCCACCTCTCCATTGGGGACAATATCATTTTAAGTTTGGGTGGGTGCAGTCTGTTTTTATTCTTCGAGTCGAGTCTTGAGTCAACAAAAAAAAATACGAAAAAAGAGTCGAAAGTCAAGTCGGGGCGTCAGTAAAACTGTGAAACTGCATGACTAAGTGAATTTGTTGAATATGCGTTGAACGGTCAAAAGAGCATGTGTTTGAACTGTGATTTATTCTTCTTTCCATTAATTCCATCTATGTGCTTAACTCTGTTGAATTATTCGGGGATGAATTATGTGATTGAGTGTTTCCTTTATGATCCCACCGGATGCTAGAACTTGTCTGATCACTATTCGAGGCTAAATCCTAGGCGAAGTAACATTGAGGAAGTGATTTAGGCCATCTTTGAACAAGCTAGAGCCTAAAATGCCTACCTTTGTATTATATTTTCCCTAGTGTCCCCTTTTGAGCCTTATAAATTCGTTTCTTTGGCAACCAATCTAATACCCAGAGCCTAAATGTGAATACCCTAATTACCCATCACTCATACACACAAAGTATAGAAAAATATTGGAAGTTGAGGAGGGTACGATGAGAAGGGTTTGTATTTAATTGAATGTAGTTGCCCGAGAAAAGAAAATATGAAACCCCATGTATGCAAAAGAATAAGTTTGGGAGTTCGAAAAAAAAATATATGAAAACAAAATGAGAAAAATCAGCGGGATTAAAGGTTCATAAACATTGGGGAGGTCAAAAAGTGAAGGGTAGTTGCTAATTGGTGATTTGAAGTTATAATTGTGTGTTTGGGTGATTTGAGCTACTTAATCCTATATTTTCCTACCTTACCCTAAGCCCACATTACAAGCTTTAAAAGTCCCATTGATCCTTGTGTTACATTAGCCTACATTAGTGGAGATTAGTGTGAAAGACAAGCCTATGGAGTCCGGTAAGCATCTCATCTATATATTCAAAAAGTGGATCATTTTGAAAACACTTGATTGCGTGAACCGATCTGGATAATGAAAACGGGGTTGGCATGAACATTCCATCTTCATGATCACATTGTGAAAATACGTGCTTGATTGATAGTAAAATAAAATTTGACGAATGAATTTGGTTGTGAAGTTTCGCAGTTGGTTTGTTGAGTCAGTCGTCTTCATTTTTGTTTCCTTCATGTTTGTTGATTTTTAGAGTTTGTAATTGCTTGAGGACAAGCAAACGCCTAAGTTTGGGGTATTTGTTAAGTTGGTTTTATACCAATATATTGAGTGCTCTAGACTAGATTTTGCGTTGTTTTCGGGTAGTTTAGTGTCGCTTGAGTCGAATTCTTGTAGTTAGTTGTCGTCGTGAGTCGGGACTAATCTTGAAGTCGAATTGATTAAAAACGATGAAAACGTTTTGGACGATGAAGATTGCATTTTAAAAGTGAAAAATGGAAAAATATTGGGCAAGACCGGCGCCGCAGAGTAAAAACCGTAAGGCACCATGGGGTGAAAAATAGACAAGACGCAGGGGAAAGGAGGAGCTGCACGCACTAAAGCAAGGGGTGCAGTAGCAGCTATCTATGTATACAGCCAGCAAAGAAGCAATGGAGCAAGTGAATGAAATACCTTCAACGAGGCTGGCTACGGCCGCAACAAGACGTTGCAGAAGAAGCGCCGCAGATGAAGGACGATTTAAGGCAGCACGTAAAGATGCCAATGCCTCGCACCGCAGCGCGCGAGCAGAAGCAGGAACAGGCAAAGTTAGCCAAGGCCGTGACGCGGGTGAGAGATGCGCACAAGGACGGGAATGGCAGGCGAAGATCATATGCAGCGCAAAAGGCGCGACCAAGCGTAGCACGCGACGACGCCCGAAGCCGGGCCTTTATTTCGTGGGCTTTTCGACGGATTTTCGAGGGTTTCGCGCTTATAAATATAAGAACACACGTACAAACCGGGGTTGGACATTTTGGAGAGCACAAGGGACGATTTTGAGCAAGGAGAAAGAGTTCGACGAGATTCAAGGCATTTATCTTCCTCGGAAACAGAGAAGATTCCTCCTTTAATAATTTCAATTATTTCTCTAGCATCTTTGTTGAACCCTATCGATGTATAATTATTTCTTCATGAGTTTTTGTACATCTACTATGAGCTAAACCTATTTTTCTAGGGGATTGATGTAACTTACGTTTGAACCTATGTTTTGATTTCCGCTTATGAAATTCGCATGTTTATTAATCTATTTATGTTATTTGATTTGATTGCATCCGGATTATCCGATCAATAATTTAGATTGTTTGGCGTGTTTGATTTGACGCTAGAGAGAGGTAATTGAATGCCTGGCCATAGAATAGCACAACCTAGGGTTTCATAGAATCAAGAGGTTTATGAATCTTTTTGAAGCCCGTGATAGAATATTCATTGAGCGATTTAGGTTTAATTTATGATTTTTATAGAGATATCGAAATCAAATTGGAACCTAGAATCACTGGCACTCGAGAGAGGAAGTGACGGTAGGAATATTGTCTTATAGATTAATAACTTGTGATTAATAAACCGGATTAAAAATATAGGGGATAACTAGGTGAAATCAACCCTCTAGAATTCATCTTCTACGTGTTTGATAAAATGTCCGAACCATTTATTTGCTTATTTTTAGATTTCTTTTTAGTTTAATAAATTCTCAACTCTTTTCGATTTCTAGATAGAGTTAAGATATTTTAATTATAATACTTAGTATAAAATTCGATAACAATCCTTATGGAGATGATAACCCTACTTTCAAAACATATACTAAACTTGACACCGTACGCTATGTAAGAATTTCGCGATCGTGGGCCTTTCTTGTGCTTTCAGATTGTACAGCCTTCTCTCTCAGGTTTCGGCATGGCTATCCGCAATATCGTAGCCGTGGGAGCCTATGAGGGAGCGTTGAGTCATCATCTGCAGTTGTAGTAGTATGTGTAGTCGACTGCTTCATTTGAACATTTGGTGGATTTGCTCATCCTGACCGAGCCTCAACTGCCTTAACAAAGATCTTCGGTCTTAAAGTGAGTTTTTCCTTTTATGTTACCGTGTCCTCACTGCCTCATCGTTGTCATCGAGTTTGATGTGGCCTGGGGGTGATGGCTCATCATCAAAGTCAATCTCATAGGAGTTGTTTTATCACCGACATTGCTCTCGTGATTTGAGAACATCCTCACCCTAATCCATCGTTGAATCTTCATGATGAGTGGACTCTCGGCTTCATCCTTGATCCCAAAAATGATGTATCAATATGTTCTCGGGAATTGTGAAGGCATTGATCTCCTCTTCCTCGCATCGCCTCCTTCGACTCGAGGAATGTTCTACTATTCTCGGTTCCTTAACTAAGGAAGTCTCAACCTTCTTTAGGCCTTCCGTTACCCCCTGCCAGCCTCAACCATTGTGGGGCTTTTCTACAATCCCTTCGGCTGCACTCACCTATCTTGGGGTCTTCAACATTGGCATCCTTCTGAGTCTCAACTCCTTGGATTGCACTTTCATGGCCAAGAGTCTCAACTCGTGGGCCTCTCCATCCTTGTCTTAGGGCAGCAAATAGCCTTCATCACCGCACATCGAGGAAATCTTAGCCGAGACAGTCTCAATCGCTCGAGCCGCCGTTAATTTCACGCGCTCAGGTGGTTTGCTCGCCGCCTCCAAACTTCAATGTTTTGTCTCCCACAACATCCTCCAACCCCGTGGTGGAGAGAACTTCCCATTAGCCGACGCACCACCGAGTGAACGATGGTGGGGTTACTCGCCTCCCGAGACTGGCTGTGATTCCTTTTTGAGTATTCATCCCTGGGCAGCGGTGTCTCTACACCTTCTACGGGGTAGGCTTGGCTTGGGTGCCCGTGTTCCCAACTTCATCGTCGTTAAGAGCCATCTTGAGAATGCACGAGGACGTGGGTCGCCAAATGACGGTTGCAATCTCCTGCGCCACTCCCAATGGGTCGATCGGGAGATACTTTGGAAGACTCTCCGACCTTCTTGAAGCGGTTTGCTCGCGCATGGCTCTTGATTCTCTAAAGGCCTATTGTAACTCGGCCTTCTCGACGGCATAGCACCGGGTCCATCTCCTCGAGATTGTTTTCACGCTGGACTCCATGAGATGTTCGTGGGTTCCCGTGGTGCAAACATATTTTTGACTTCTCGAGCCTTGGCCTTCTCCAAAGGTAGTCCAAGGGGTGTGAGTAAGGTTTAGAAGGGGTTGAATAAACTTTACCAACTTTTCGATTTTAGTCCTTTTAAAATATAAAGAGTTAACACAAAACTTGACTAAGTCCTGAGGGACAACTAAGTTGGTTATTCAAATAGAGTTAGCCACCAACGCATTCGATAGAGTCGTTGATGAACAACTCATTGCTTAACCCGAGCCTTAACTGGCCGTGTTGGTTTTATCAACGAAGACTTAACACCCTTTGATTTGTTTAAAACTTATTTTAACACTTGATTTTAGGTCTTGTTATTTATCCGTTGGATAGCAAATGAATTTAATGCAGATATAAAGTAAATATACGTAAATATAAAAGTCTTCGAAAAATAAATGACACGATAATTTTTATAGAGGTTCAAGACGGGGTAATTCTTCTAGTCCTCTCTTCTCCAACTCTCGGAGGAATCCACTATGTAAAAGATCTTTTTACAAAGTGGTTTAGAGATGCCTTGATCACACAATTGGCTTCTTCGACTCGACTTCTTCTGACAGGCAGCCGCTTTGCTACATTTCGGCTCATTTTCTCAAGCTCTTGGATTTGATCACGAACCCCTCCAATAACTTGATATTGGTTCGACCTTGAACCTTCCTACAATCTTCCTTGGAAAGTAGACCCTTTTGATTCTTCAAAAGTTTCCTCTTCAAAGTTTGAAGTTGTCTTTCCTTCACAAGCCTTATGTTGGATCGATTTCCTTCGAGTTTAAGATTGAGGATTTGCTTGAATATCTTTGAGAATATTTGCATGTTTACCTTGAATATTACTTGCTTGTTCGTGGTTCATGTAAAACTTTTCTCAATGATTTTCCTCGGCCTTTTTATAGTGAACTTTCAAAAATCCGCCTATTCAAGAGATAAAGTTGATTTTCAAAAGTCACTTGTGTTCGCTGGCTTATCTTTTCTTGGTCCTCAATCTTGAGATGTAGACCTTTCCTCGTATAAAATGAATGCAGCTTTTCAGGTTCGACATGAGGACAGTCTTCCCATTGGTTTATTCCTTTTGACGCTCCGGGGACAAAGACTTTAAGACTGGCAAGATGGAAGTATTACTTATTTAAGTAATGTTCTTGACTTCTCGGCAACGGATTCATTTTAGTTAACTCTCTTCGCCGCCTTTTTCCCAGGTGACGCGAGTCTGCTTCCAATCAATGGAAGACTCAACCCACACTTCAACTTGAGACTCGCTTATCGAAAGTTGACTTGACCGACTCTTTACACGCTTGTTCCTCGGCTAATACACCTTCTGGCCGAGTTCTTGATCTTCTTCTTGGCCATACTCGGTTGTTCCATAGTGAGTCTTCACTTGGAGTCTTGGTTGACTTCTCCAGACTTGCAGGCATAATGATTTGACTAACCTTTTCCAAATTTCTATCTATTACAATGAAAATTACAAGGAAAATGGGGTGCCAACTTTCTAATTTAAGTTTTACATGACATTAATCAAAATCTATAAAATAAATTTCCCAACAATTTCCTTTTTGATAATGCCAAAACTTAAAAGCAATAAACAACATGTAAACAAACAAAGATACATAAAGACAATGCAAAAGAAACAAAGAATGTATGCGTAGAATCGATCGTTTTATTGATCATAGCATTCTTGTCCTTTACTGTTTGCTTACATTTAGTATCGAGCATTCTATATCCAAGCAAAATACGTACATCTATGCTAGATACAAATACAAAGTGAAAAATTACGTAACACTTCACTAAGTATACGATGACTTACAAAAATGTATTTACATAAGTAAAATACATGAAGGGTTCATAGCAACACTTCATCGCCTTTGTCAGCCGCCTTTCCTTTTTCCTCTTGGCTCTCTTCACCAAGATCATCACCTCTTTCTTTTCTTCGTTCTTCACCGTCCGCTTCTTTTCATAAGCTCTTTAGAAGCATCATCCTTCCGCTTCCTCTCGAGCCATTGCTTGCTTTGTTTCTGTTTCTCCTCTTCCTATCTTCTCACGGCTTTAAAGATTCTTCCTAACCACCTCCGTATTTGCTACTTTATCATACCCAAATTTCAAAAGTCTCCCTTTCTTTCGGGGATCCACATATTCGATGTTCTTGGGTCTTGAACGAGGTTGAAAGCCTCTTCCTCCACCACTTTTTCCTCCTCCTCTTGGGGTGTATACTATACGCGAGTCTTCGCTTATCACCGAATGGTCAGCGGGTAGTCTGCTGCCTTATCAAAGATCTTCACACAATTTAATGTTTGATAAATGGTTTTATCATGATTTTGTTTTTATACCAAAAACAATATTTTTAAAGGTTGTCCAAATACTCCTAAATGATTTAAAATGGTTTTAATATTTTCCGGAGTATTTCTTCAAGTTTATTTTCGACAATATTGGACAACACATTTAATGATTTTGTGTCAACGGGTTTTTACATTGAAACTAGTTCCTAAATGTTGTCTAAATACTCCTCGATTGGTTTAAAATATTTTTACTAAATTTTCTGAGTATTTCTTGAGTTTTATTTTCGAAAAAAATTGGACAATGTTTTGTCTCGAGGTCAACCGGCCGCCCTATAGGCAACCAGACTCAAGATGAATTTTGGAACAGAAAATAAGACGGAGGAAATTTTGGCCACGATTTGGCCGACCAGGAGCATCGACCTGGGCCGACCAAAGACATGGAGACTTTGTTTTGAAAACGTAACTCCCGCTTGTTTTTTATGCGTTGGTCAACCGGTGAGATAGGAACACGAGGTTGAAGCCGTACGCCGACCGGCCGCTCTATGTTATTTTTCGGGTCTTCTTCAAACTATTTGTGTGCGGCGACCTGGTCGCCTATGTTTTGACAAAGAAAATTTAGTTGTCAAAACAGATGACTTTTCCCTATTTTGTGAGATTGATTTCTAACAGCTATAATCTTGATTTTAAATGGTTTCTTTTGCAAGCAAATCACTCCCCGCGAGGAGCCAATGTCCGGAAATCAAAGCCAAGACCTCTCCTATAAATAGAGGAAGATTTGAAGCACAACAATAAGAGAGAACAATACAACACAACAAGAAATACTCAAGCAAACACTTGGTCTTATATTGTCTTTATTCTTGTTGTAATTTGCCTAGATAACACTTTCACATTCTTGAGGTCTAGGCTATTCTTCATTACACTTGCACTCAATTGTATAATTCATTATCGAGTTGTAATCTTGAATTTTTGGGTAATCATTCAACACAAGATATCCTTGTGAGTGTTCTTGTAAGAACATACTGGGTGATCTAGTGTTAGTGTAAGAAGATTATGGTAATCTTTCTTTGTCAAGGTGTTGAAGAATTTGGTATTCTTCAAGGTCTAGATTGTGGTAATCTTCACAAGGTGCCGTTGGAGATTGTGGTAATCTTCAAGAGAGATGTGGTAATCTCAAAAAGGTGGTGTTGAAGAAGAGTGTGGTGCTCTTCAAGGTGTTGTAAGTCAATTTGTATTAATTCGGGTAATTAATAAAATTCTTTTTCTTTTTGAAACCCATCCCGGATATATCTGGGGGGCAGAGCACGTAGTCCCTGGTGGGGTGAAGCTCTATAAATCGACGTGTGTTGTTTACTTTCCGCACTTTATTATTGTCTTGGCTTGTTTTGTTCAAAAAAGAGGGCATAATCGAAAAGATGGAGATAATATATTCACCCCCGCCCTCTAGATTATCATAGCCGCTGACTTACAAGTGGTATCAAAGCCAAACTTTGGCAAGCTCGTTTCACATCGTGAGTGAAGAGGAACGATCGTCGGCCACGAATGAAGCTCACCTTTCCTAAGACTCCACCACCAAGCCACTCGATTTGATTCCAAAAATTTTACATTTTGGAAAGAAAGAATGGAATGTTATTTACAAGGTTGCGGGTTCGATATTTGGAACATCATCATCAATGGAGAATATATTCCGATGAAAGATACACCATGCACCTCCAAAGCTCTCAAGGAGCTCAATGATGAAGAAAAAGAAAAACATCTCCTTAAATGGTAAAGCTCTCAATATTTTATATTGTTCACTTACCAACTTGAATTTGATCTTATTGTAGGAATTCGATCGGCTCATGAAGTATGGAAAAAATTAGAAGCCATTCATGAAGTATATGCAAATGATAGGAGCAACTCAAAAGTATCTACTTCTCAAAGTGATACAAGGTCAAATCTAAGTGGATGTTCCTTTTACAACTTCCAACTATGAAGTAGTTGAACAATGTTTATGGGCATCAAGAAGAAAAACGAGGTATGTCTTAAACCCTCTACTTCCTATGATATTGTTATTCAAAATAATTATATTGATTTGCAAAAAATGATTTTGATGACCTTCAAAATGAATTCAAAGTTTACTTGTTAAGTACAAAAATTTGAAAAATGAATTAAATGTTTTGAAAAATGATGCGGATAGTTTATTTACTTCCTATGAATCACTATCATGTGCTCACACCACCACTCTTGATAAGGTTAGAAACATTGAAAAAGAAAATAGTACTCTTGTTGAGAATTTTAATTGCATGAAAAAGGATTTATCTAAACCAACTTGAAAACCTTAAAATGACCGATATTGTTGATATTCATAGTTGTGATAAATGAAACAAGGACTTGATCATAAGCCTGTTATTAATTATGTGAAAAGAAATCAAGTCCCTATGCATGTTGGTCATTATGCTCCAAAAATTATTACTTGTTTCTATTGTGGTAAAAAGGGTCATGAATAATTGTCGGAGCTAGAAATAGCTCTAATTATTGTTGGAGACCTAAAAGTCTCAAAGCTAATCCCAAAGGACCCAAACACTTGAGGGTACCACAAAACAATGTCATATTAGGTACCGGCGAAAAAAATCAAGGAAAATTCATAAAGTCTAGAACACATCAAATGACCATCTCATTTGATCAAATGAGTACATCACCACAATGAATTTCCAAAGAGAAATACACTATCAAAAATGGGAAGGACACAATCCATGGAAATGGAGCAATAGGAAGAGCTATCATCAACAAGATGATTTTCAAAGGGGAAGATATCATCAACAATGGAATGGCACAACCCATGGAAATGGCATAATCGTAAACCGTATCTCCCTATTTATATATGCATTTTATTATTTTGCATGTTTTTTATTTGTGCCTTAGTTGTCAAAATAAGTTTTCAAATATTTTTTAAAATTAAGGTCTTCAATATATATTTGTGTTTTTAAAATTCTTGAAAAAGAAGACTGTGATGATATTTAAAACTCTTGTATATTTACAATAACTTGTATGATCATTATCTCTTATGATTTTTATGGCATAAACTTATTTGTGATATATCTTATCATTTAAGCACACTTGTATCATATTGTTGTGTGTAGACTTATTTTAAGAATTGTGTAAGATTCATGTATCTTCACAAATGGCTATCAAACGCCATAATATGTCAAGAGGACATAAACTATCGAGGCACGCTCATCATTGGTATTCATCTTATAGACCTCGATATATTTTTGCCATATGCCTATGTGTTTGATTTTCAAGATATTTCATAGTATTTCACATAAGTGCCATTAAGAGGATTTTTCAATTTTTAAAAGTGGCACTATTCGATAAAGATTGCTTTTATCCGAGACTTGTGAAGGATTATATTTTGTTTTGTTAAAACATTTGATTTTCATCCTTCTTCAAAATTATGCACATGATTGCTCATATTCATTCTTGTCAAAATTCTTTGCTCAAATACTTCTTAAATGAGGTCTCGACTATATGCTCTTGAATTTTTCAAATTTTAAAAGAGACCTTATATAGTTTTCTATAAGCTTAGTTCAACTTACATGTAGATTCTTGATGATTTTCTTTAAGCATAGTATGTGTTACATGATATAATGTCTATTATTCGATATTACTATGCTTGTGCAAGATATCTTGATAAGATTTTGCAGGAATTTTTGGTATTTTGGAACAAGATAAATGACCAAGGCAAGGTCGTGAAATTTCAATGGTATTGCCAAGAAGAAGGTATTGATTTTGATGATACATTTGCACCGTAGCACATTTTGAAGCTATTCGCATTCTACTTGCCCATTCTTGTTTTAAAGAAAATTTCAAGCTTTACCAAATGGATGTTAGATCCATTTTCTAAACGGTTTTTATTCAGAAAAGTCTATGTAAAACAACCGGGGTTTGAAAGATTTTATAGCCAAATTCTTTTTTATAAAACGCCTTGTACGTAGGTTTGATATAAGTATCTCCGTGTTTTGTTTGATAAACTTAGATATTTTCAAAATGATTTTATAAAGAGGTAAATTTGATACTACTTTCTTTGTTTTTGAAAAAGGGCAAGATTTCTTATTAGTACATATTTGAGTTGATTTGTGCCACTAATGAATTTTTGTGCAAGATATCGTTTCTAAGTTGATGTTAGAAGAACTTGAGATGATCATGATGGGGAGCTCAATTTCTTCATCGAATTCAAGTTCAACAATGTAAGAAGGTGGTTATATTCCACACTCAAAGAGTACAAAAGAAGAAGTGAGGCATTGAAGAAGAAAGAACCATCTCAACTTCCATGACTACCATGTAAAGATGACGGTTGAAGAAGGCATGTATGGTTGACAAACAAATTCGAGGTATGTTCATTCGCTTTTATTACTCCCATAGACTCTACATTCCATATGCCCACGCCTATATGCTCAATTCAAAAACTATCCCAACAAATCTCATTAAAGTGCCGTTAAAAGAAAAATTTTCAAATATTTGAAGGGCATTTTTCCATATGACTTGTTGTATCCAAAGTCTTAAAACATCTTTATTTTCGGATAACAAGTCCAGGTGATAATAATTTTTCAAAATATGATTCGTCATAATCGAACTAAACATATTGAGATTCGATATCTTTTCTAAGTGGATCGCATGGTTAACAAAACTGAGATGTGTTTAATCTAAAGTCTCAAGGATAACTTAGACTTTTTAATCGCTCACCGCCGAGTATTTTATCTCATTTCGATCTTGATTATGACATAATGTATATTGAATGAGGTCTACGTTTTACATTTTACACGTTTTAAAACTTAAATAAAAATCTGAGTTTTGAATCAAATTTGGATTTTCGTAAATGCACTGAACTGGACGCTGCAGGCGGGCCGCCGCCCACTGGCCCTCCGGACCGGCCGCCTTTAAGGATTATTCAGATATATTGCATTTTGTTTCCGTGACTTTGGCATTTTAGCCCTTTTAACTCTATTTTGGCCCCATTTGACATTTTCACACATAATTCACCTCAAACGAGTTTTGTTGCATAAATTTCATATTTTAGGGATTATCTAGCTCAATTATCATCATCATTGCTCGTCTTTACCGATTTAATGGTAAGAATTCCCACTCACTTATCTCAATCGGTTGAACCCTTGAGAACTCGCCTATATGTATATTTCTTGATGAAATTCTTATATAATTGTCTTGAGATTGATGATTGTTGATGGATGATATTTATCAAATTGCTTTTGGTGATGAAAACTTGGCTTGATTATATTTACAAGGGCTATATACATCTTCCATAAAACTTGACGCCCGCCAAGTGTTCGATAAAATGTTTCAATGAAAATTCATCACCTACATGATTCTCTCGATTTCAAAAGTCTCATATATTTATAGAGATCATGTTTTGCAAATCAAATGAGTTTTCATAAGCTTCTACAAGTCATATGATCGATTTTTTTCTCCTATTTGGTTTTATGCTCAATATTCATAGCTCGATACATCGGTTTAGTGCGCACTCGATATGACTATATGAT
>CM071925.1:64747916-64934530 GCA_016081115.2 Rehmannia glutinosa
AAACAAGATGCCTGCCGCTACGTGGGTTTTCGGCCAAGAGATTTGTTTTTCCAAATTGAAAGTTTGTTTCAATCTTTAATTGGCAAAGAATCTTGTGGACAAAACGGTTGACCGGAGTATTGCAATTTCCAATTGAGGATTGACCGAGATTGGTGTTTTTCAATTTATGAAGTGGCCGAAAAATTGTTTGTAAATAAAACTAATGAAAACTCTTTTTCAATTGTGTAGCAAGGCGGCCGTATTGTTGTGTTGCTAATTAGTATGCCGAAAAATTGTGTGTCTCAATTGTGAGATGTGGTCCCTTTATGGCTGGTTCGATTAGTTTCCACTCCAAATTGGTTTTTATCTAACCTAGAATTCATAATTCTAGATAGATATAAACTCTAATTGATAATTATCCAATATAATTATCAATTTAATAATTATATTAATAACATAAATATCTTATATTTATTTAATTCCCAAAAGCGATCAAAACCGTAGAATATCGATATTCTTTAATTAACTAATATTAATATATTAGCTCAAATATTTTGGAAAACTATTTTCCATAAACCCTTAGGAATCGGAAATATTATTTCTAACCCGTTTACTCAGGAAAGCGAACCAGGGACCATGGACTATAATTATAAGCTCGATAAATTGAATAAATAATTAACTCTTTAATTAATTTATTCGACTTATTAATTCGATATTACTCCACTATAAATTCGGAATTGCACTCTTATAATCATAGAATATCTTACTCTACGAATTGAAGCGGTCATTGATATAATCATTACATATAGATTAATCCTCCATAGACAATTCGTAATTGAAGCTAGGTAGTATCCGTTAAACCTCTTCAATTACCTCTTATCCTCATTTACCATTAATTCACTAGTGAATGGTTAATTTATAATCGATTATAAATTAGAGATCTCAAACCATTCGGTTAAGGAATTAACAAATGAGGGAATCGTCTTTCTACTTCGCAAGAAGGAATGGATTCCATATCTCGTGAATTTATATTCTCGTTATTTAATTCAAATGTGAATCTAAAATGCAAGTGTTGGGAATGTCGTAGGACAAACTTAAACGAGCAAATTAAGAATCACACCGAAATAAACATGAGTCATAATCACTCGGGATTAAGATTTATCCATATATGATCATCTAGTGATTTAATTTGATTTTCCATTTCTACAACGAATTTGTATGGAAAATTCAAATTAAATCGGTCCAAGTCCTATATGATCAAATCATATATAAATGCCCCACTAAGATGTCTCCACATCGACGGTCGGATAAAGACAAAGTCACATTCAAAATGTTCGGGCCGCATTAATGATGTTTTAATTAAAGATCCCATACTTTAATTAATTTCATCATGAGACTTATTTTTTAGTTTATTATCCATAATCTTAATCCTCTTGTATATAACTCTTATATACTAAGATTATGGTTACAATAAATAAACTAAGGATTTTCATGATGTTCAAGAAAATACATCTGATATGCAAAAAGAGTTCGAAAATAAATGTCGCTTTTTATTAATAATAAAAAACAATTCACAATCATGCTTTTTTACTACTATCCTAACAGAATATTGAGAAAAATATTTTGAAAAAGTAAGAATGAATTGAGATGAAAAAAGTAAGAATGAATTGAGAGAGAGAGAGAGAGAGAGAGAGAGAGAGAGAGAGAGAGAGAGAGAGAGAGAGAGAGAGAGAGAGAGAGAGAGAGAGAGAGAGTATAACTATGACAATATATATGATATTTTTTTAAAGTAAAATTATGACTGAATGTGATTGTTGGTTCGGAAAGTTTGAGTAAATGAATAGAGTATTTGGTGATATAATTTATAAAGTGTAATTATGCCAATTAAATGTGATATTTTCACTGAAATAAATTTAATTAGAAAGTGAAAATAAGTAATAATGTGTTTAATAAAAACCCATAAACAATCAAAATATTCTCTAATAAAAATTCTATAAAATTTATCACAACCAATCAAACTCTACCTTGTTTTACAAGGAAAAGGGCAACGACCTCCCAAAAGTCCACATATATGCTTAAAACAGTAAAACTAAATGTTGATGAGTAATTACTATCATTATTATTGTTATAATAATATTAAAGAAGGCAGCGCAGCTAATCTTGACCAGCTCAAGTCTACATTGGTTTATGTTTTTAATTGAGACCTTAATAAACAAAGAATTGAATTCTGACCAAATCTTGCGTGGGCCCTTTCTATCTTTATTTTCGTTGTGACTGAAAACTTTGGAAAAATATAGGAGTTGGGAGTGTGACATTAGACAAATTGCAATTCTATTTATCTAATTCCAAAAATGAAAGGGTAAATTGACTTGCTATGTGTGTCTAAGTCCATTTTCTGCCACCTAACCATTGCAGAGTTTTTAAACCAAAGACAAGAAAATAAAATCTTAGAAAATGACCTTTTGAAGTTATGTCAAAGTCTAAGTCATCATCACAAGTACAATAATCGATTAATAATAGTAATGGTCTAGTTTCTTACCCATGTACAATATTCTCTTTATGAAATTATCACTACTAATTCGCTACCTGTTTAATTAATTTCCTTTATACTTTAATTTGTTTGGTACAAAGAATTTGGTGAGGAAAAAAAAGGATAAAAAGACATTGCTAGAGATTAGTTTATGTCCTATCAGGCTATATATTAGCTTTTCCTTTTTTTTTTAAAAAAAAAAGCTTTCTAAACTATATAAGTTTTCGAGCACAGGATTTTAGCAAATATAGATGTCAGTTTATGAGCAAATTAAAAAAAATATATAATGATGGATCATAATTAATTAAAGACCGTTAAATTATGTTAAAATGATCAATATGAATTATGGACCAAAGTTTCTTTAAGACGGGCTATATTGCTCATACTAAGCTCTACAACGCCTTAAATGGTCTAGATATCATACTATATATAGGATACCACTCTCCCAATTACCCATTTCACTATTTGAACTTTGAAGGGCTTTTTGACAAAATGGGGCAAATGCCACAAAAAGATTGTACAAATAAGGTAGACTATAAACTTGTTGTATTTTTAGTGCAAACGCAACGTCATGTGCTTGCATTTAGGCTTGATTTATGCTTCAAAATTAATGTGTTAACTTCTATATACGCGACAATCAATTGTACGGTTGAATAGGAGAAAAGCCATTGTTTTAAAATAAAATATCCGCTAATCGAAGAATACCACACAGAAGAGGAGTTGAGTGCACATATGGAGTCAACACTTGAAGACATGGAAGTGACCTAATAATTCGAGTTAGAGCTAAGCAAAAAAGTGAACAAGGATATGTATAAATACGAGAACTTTTTTAATAAGTTGGGAGTAGTGGTTGGAGGGAGGAAATAAATTTTAAAGAAACCAAAAGATGCATGGTTTGAATCTTGATCAACACTCTTACAAATGGTGACCGATATCACTGAGCTACAAACTCGTGGTGTATTATCACGAGAACATGAATTCCTTCATGTTTTGTTGCTTTGGCAGTTTGGTGATCGACTACTCTAATATGTAGCTTTTGATAAAATTAACCAGTGACATTATACCATTTTTAAGTAAAATAATTTTCTACGAGTCGTTATTCCATAATTTTAGGATAGACTGTGTTATTTGGATGATTGTTAAGATAAAAATTCAAATAAGTGTAGAATTCAAAGTTTCAAGTGTTGCAAATTGCAATACATCGTGTTTGGCCAACCATTTTTCTCCCAATAAGATACCTTGTAAAGTCTTTGAGAATTTATAGAAAGATTATAGCAATACATACTAAAAATATGATCATAATTTATAAGAATACATTCATATTACATTTTGAAAATTCTATTGTAATTCTCAATTATATCATGTATTAAGTATAACATGTACATGATATATATAAATATTTTGTTATTTCAAAGTATGGGTTACAACGGGAAAACCTTCACAATGGCACAATTACAAACTCGAAATGAACAATTCTATTACAAAGTAAAGCAGCGAATCGTAAGCCGAGTCGAGATACTATCTCTATCGCAAGACGATTACGTCGGCTAGTGCTCACGGTTTGACGTATTGCCTCCAAAGATAAAACAACTTCGTCTTACGTGAAGTAGCACCACTAACACGTAAGAAGCACCTTGAACGAAAAAGTGTTGAAGATCGCTGGTTCTTTGGACTTTTTGTGCGAGAATGCGAGAAATATGGCTTTGTGTATGAATATTTCTTTGTGTACTCAAGCGCAATGCATGAAATGAATTTATAGACAACCACACTGCGGGAGATAACAAAAAGTAGTGGGCATTAATCCAATTGTAACATCCCAGGATATGTTACACCCCACTACTCTATAACATACAAGTAGTGGGCTCTCTTGAGATGACCACTTGTTTGGAGTTACTAACTCCAATGATCACACGAATCCGGACACCTACAATGTCCGATTCATTGGGCTCCAACAATCCAGATCACTCGAATGCGGGCCAAGCCCATTTTCGAGTGGCAAAACTTTAGTGGACTGACCGGGCCAATAGGCTGGCCCAGCGAGCCAGGCCCGAGGCCGGGTCGTCGGGCGGTAGGAGGCGGTGCTTGTAGCGCGCGTGTGGCCCACTTGTGATCATCCGCTTGTGTTATAGTTTATACAACATATAACACCTTCTAGTAAATAAACTAGGATAAATAATAATTTTGTATTCCATGTGGGATAAAGCAAAAAGCCTTTCATCTCCCTTTACAAAATCTTTACATAATGCCCATTTATGTGGCTACCTTCGTGTATTAATTTCTCACTCACCGAAATTTGGTTTTGAGAAATAAAAAATACTACGAACATCTACTCGGACGTAGATTAATAATATATAATTTAATTCCTCCAGAAATGAATATTTAGCCACCGAAAAATTGGTCAAAGTCGGGTCGACACCCACTTTATCAAAACCAAAATTTCCAACAATCCCCCACATGAGTGGAAATTAATGTATGCATGAATGCGGAACGCAAACCGATCCTCAAGAGACAATATTGCATTCGGGAAAGGTAGCTTATGGCTTTGAACCTTCCGTAGTCAATACCATCGGTACACATCGCGGCTTAGTGGACGCAACGCTTGAACTATTCATCCACGGTGTATACCGAGTCAACAAGATATTAACACAATAAGGTCTCAACACCTTCATTTCTCACGTTTTGTGTCCGTTTCGACCATGGACACCACTTTGGATTCATAAGTATTACTTTGAAGCGACCCGCACTTCTCACTTATATAGGTGATCTCCTATCCGAGTATCTGCCATACTCAACCTCAACGAGGTGTAGGAATCATTAAAAGTCAAATGACTTAGCCTCACCACAAGTTTGCGGGTGTTTCAACACTTGGTATTGCTTTTAGGGATGGGTTATAACATTGTCTCCAAGTGTTACAACATAACCTTCATAGTTTAGTTTTCCCATTGAACCAAGTTCTTGGGACCTCCATCATCATGGTTGGGTTACCACTATGATAGTTATTTTTACTTTGTGGACTTCAAGCCTATTCCCTCTAGCAATTTACCCAATTGATCTCGATTGATCCTTTTCACAAAGGATTTGCATCAAATTGTCTTTTGACTTTACGTAGTCAATTGGCATCACACCATTTGAGATCAATTGTCTAACGGTATTATGTCTTCTTAATATGTCTAGAGCTTACTGCAGATTATACATATTGCTCTGTGCCCTTCCAATAGCGCTTGGCTATCACGGTGAATCATTATAGAAGGCACAAGGCTTCCTCCAACATGGAATGTCTTCCAAAATGTTTCAAGCCACTCTGCTTCTTCACCACTTTATCCAAAGCTATAAACTTAGATTCCATGGTGGACCGAGCTATACATGTTTTCTTCGTGGACTTCCACGATATCGCACCACCTCCAATGGTGAATATGTATCCACTAGTTGAATAAGAATCTTTCGAATCAAATCCAACTAGCATCACTATATCCTTCAAGTACAATGGATATGTTGAGTAGTATAGCCCACAATCCAAGGTATACTTCAAGTATTTTAACACTGGTTAACGCTTTCCAATGCTCCTGGCTTGGATTGCTCGTGAACCTACTCAACATATTTGAGGGTAGGCCAAGTGCGGGCGTGTACAATTTGTGATGTACATCGATCGCCTATTATACGTGAGTATTCCATCCGAGCCATCGGTTCTCGCTTTATTAGCAACCGATTTATACTTAAATCAATGGGCGTCTTTTGGCGGTGAATCGTCAAAAGCATTGAATTTCTTGAGCACTTTCTCCACATAGTGGGATTGTGACAAGATAATTCCATCGGGAGTTCTCACGATTTTTATCCGAGGATTACATCGCTAGCCCCTATATCCTTCATGTCAAAGTTCCTCTTTAACATTCTTTTAGTCTCCATGATAGTATCATGACACGCCCATGATTAACAAATCGTCTCACGTATAGACAAACTATGACAAATGCTTCGATGTCCCTTCGACATATACACATTTATCACACTCATTGATTTTAAATCCATTTGACAACATCGTATTGTCAAACTTAAGATGCCATTGTTTTGGAGCTTGTTTTCAGTCCGCAAGGATCTTATTAACTTACACACCTTCTTTTCTTGACAGGTGCAACAAACCCTTCAAGGTTGTTCCATGTAGATTTCAAAGATCTATCTCTCCATTCGTAAACGCCATCTTGACATCCATTTGATGAATCTCAGATTGGGCAAAAGCGAATCGCGAGAAGCACCGAATAGACGCAATCCTCAATTCTTTGGAGAATAGGTATCAAAAAAGTCATATCCTTCTTTTTGTTTAAAGCATTTGGCTACAAGTCGTGCTTTATACTTATCAATAGTTCTATCTGCTTTATACTTTTCTTTAGGATCCACTTACATCCTAAAGGTTTATGACTTGCCAGGAGATCAACTAACTCCCAAGTATGGTTTTGCGAGAATGGACTCGATTTCACTATTGATAGCTTTCTTGCCGAGCGAGCATCCGGACTACTTAGAGCCTCTTTAATCGACTTTGCTCACCATCTAACATAAATGTTATGTAATCGGCCCAAAAGACTTAGACGTCTTAGACCTCACTCTCTTCCGTCGTCTCGATTCTTCACTAATTGGTGTTAAACCACTTGCGTTTCGTGAGTTCTTTTATTAGTACTCACTTCTAACTTTTCTCTACAAGGGTAGACATCCTCAAAGAATACAGTATTCCTTGATTCGATTATGGTACCTTGATCATTTTCGGATTTTTCGACTTATGTATCATAAACCTATATGCACTACTTTGGTATGATATCCCACAAAGACACAATCAATTATCTTTGGTCCAATTTTAACTTGTTTTGGTTCAGGTATTGCTACCTTAGCCAAACACCCCCATACTTTAAGGTATTTTTTTTTTTTTTTTTTTTTTTTTTTTTTTTTTTTTTTTTTTTTTTTTTTTTCGCTACGTTAAGGTATTTATAAGAAGGCTTACGATTTTTCCACAATTCGTAAGGTGTCTTATCTTTCCCTTTAAGTGGTATTTTATTCAATATGTGGTTGGCTGTTAAAACAGCTTCCCCCCACATATTCTGGGGTAATCCGGAACTTATCAACATGACATTCATCATCTCTTTTAGAGTCCAGTTTTTGCGTTCAACAACACCGTTAGACTGTGGTGAATATGGTGATGTTGTTTGATGAATTATGCCTGACTGGGTACATAGTTCTTCAAATGGTGCAACATATTCGCCACCTCTATCACTCCGAACTAATTTAATCCGGCTGCCAAGTTGATTTTCAACTTCATTTTTATAATTCTTAAAAGCTTCTAATGCTTCATCTTTGCTTCTTTACAAGTATAAGTAGCAAAACCTTGTGCAATCATCAATAAATGTGATGAAATATTTTTTACCACCTTTAGTTTGCACAATTTTTAGATCACACACATCAGTGTGTATCAACTCTAAAGGTGAAGTGCTCCTTTCAACCGAATGAAACGGTAATTTAGCCATTTTAGCTTCAACACAAACTTCACATATTCTTTGTGAGTTTACTTTAGGTAAATTAATTAATTCTAAATTTACCAATCCTTTTATAGCATTCAGATTTACATGTCCTAATCTAATATGCCATAAATTAGAGCACTAAAGAATATAAAATGAAGAAGATTCATTCTTATTCATATTCTCGCCAAAACGGCGACAAATCATTACATTCATTTTGAGCAAATCCTTTGTCTAGATAACCCCTACCAAGGAACTCCCAAATTTGCTAAGTACAAACTTTTCAAACTCAAAAACTAGTCTAAACCCATGGTTGACCAGAACGAACCCGAAACTAGATTTTTGCGGATGTCCTGGGACATGCAAAGACATCCTTCGCCTTCAACTCCTTTCCCGAAGTAAGCTTTAGCACCACCGTTCCAATGCCAAAGCAACATCGAAGAGGCGTGATTCCCCATATGGAGCTTCCTTCCGGTCGATGGGATGCAAAGAAGAGAATGCATCGATCGAAACGGACATGGCAAGTGGCACCGGTATCCACAAACCATTCTTTCGGGTTATCCACCAAATCGCTTCAAACACCACCGCCGACATGTCAACATCCTGTCACCTCCTTTCTTCAACCACATTAGCATTGGACTACGGTTTTGTTTTCTTTTTCTTTGGTTGACGATAGTCCTTTGCCATATGGTTCGGTTTGCCACAGTTGTAGCAAACTCCCTGGAATTTTTCAACTACCGGTTTCTTGCCTTTATCGTTAGGCCTTTTCTTCGAATTACTTGACGAGCCGTGCTCCATCAAGTTGGCTTTTGATTCCATAGGGACAAGCTTGGACTTAGAGTCAATCCTCCTGTTGTCTTCCTCAATTCTGAGTTTGACAATCAGATCCTCTAATCCCATCTCATTTCGCTTATGTTTGAGATAATTCTTGAAATCCCTCCAACTTGGGGGCAATTTCTCAATCAAGGCGGCCACTTGGAATGCTTTCGGCAAAGCCATTCCCTCGGCAGAGATTTCATGTAGAATCAACTGGAACTTCTGAACTTGTTCCATCACGGTTTTAGAATCAACCATCACAAAATCCAAGAACTTACCGACAACAAATTTCTTTTAGGCATCCTCGATTTTGTTTTTCTTCTCCAAAGAATCCCACGATTCTTTGGAGGATTTCACAACACAATACACACTGTAAAGTGCATCACTAAGTCCGTTTAGGACATAGTTACGGCACAGGAAATCACCCTGGCCCCATGCATTCGTTTCGTTTTCAGCAACAACAGGAGCGTCCTCGGTCGATACTTCGCGGACTTAGGGTAGTCAAGTAAAACAACATTTTTTTGTCGCCACCTTCAAGTCGAAACCCATGAATTTTTCGGGTTTCTCGGCTTGAGCAGGAGGGATGATCGGGGTTCTGCTTGAGCTTACCATTGTGAAGTTCGATAATTGTCTTGTGATTGTTATTTCAAAGTATGGGTTACAACGGGACAGCCTTCACAATGGCTCAATTACAAACTGGAAATGAACTATTCTATTACAAAATGTAAAATGAATCGAATCGTAAGCTTAGCGAGTCAAGATACTATCTCTATCCGCAAGATAATTACGCCCGGCTAGTGCTCACGGTTTGACGTATTGCCTCCAAAGATAAAACGGCTTCGTCTTCTGTGTAGTAGCACCACTAACACAGAAGCACCTTCGAATGAAAAAGTGTTGAAGATTGGTTGCTAAACTTTTTGTGCAGAATGCAGAAATATGGCTTTGTGTATGAATATTTGTTGTGTACTCAACTGCAATGCACTGAAATGAATTTATAGACAACCACACTGCGCAGGAGATAACAAAAAATAGTGGGCATTAATCCAATTGTAACATCCCAGATGTTACACCCCACTACTCCATAACAAACAAGTAGTGGGCTCTCTTTAGATGACCACTTCTGTTTGGAGTTACTAACTCCAACAGTCACACGAATCTGGACACCTACAATGTCCAGATTCATTGGGCTCCAACAGTCAGCGATCACTTAGTGGACTGGACCTCGGCTGATAAGGGGCGGGCAAGCCCAAGCCCGGCGGGCGGCGGTGTGCGCGCGTGTGGCCCACTTGTGATCATCCACTTGTGTTATAGTTTATACAACATATAACACCTTCTAGTAAATAAACTAGGATAAACAATGATTTGTATTCCATGTGGGATAAGGCAAAAGTCTTTCATCTCCCTTTACATAATCTTTACATAATGTCCATTTATGTGGCTACCTTCGTGTATTAATTTCTCACTCACCGAAATTTGGTTTTGAGAAATAAAAAATACTACGAACATCTACTCGGAACGTAGATTAATAATATATAATTTAATTCCTCCAGAATTAAATATTTAGCCACCAAAAAATTGATCAAAGTCGGATCGACACCCACTTTATCAAAACCAAAATTTCCAACATATTTTTCTTTATATATATATGAATTAACCATAAACCACCATAAGAAATTTGCGAAATATCGACTATTTTAGATACGGATTAGTGATGGATCAACAAATCAATTACATAACAAATGTTGTTAAATAAATAACAACAAAATTACCACGGACTATCAACGGGATTTATGATACATATCGCTAATTTGTCTTTAATTTCCGTTGGTAATCCATCTTTAATAATTTGCATTCAATTATTAAAGACAGTTAGCGAGGGATTATTTGGCAATGGAAATATCAGATCGTTACTTTTAAAATTTTGACAAATTTAGACGACTTTTATTAATTTTTTCAGAATCAAATGAATTTCATTCATTTATCAGAAGAAACTTATAACTGATTACTATATCGAGTGAAAAAAGTTGTGAAGCCCTACATGATCATATACTTATACATATCTACAACAAATTTTTTAAACCTAAACAGATCAAGTCAATTCGTAGAGTCAGAACGTCGCAATGGATGTACTGGACAAAACACGTACCAAAGAAATTGATCTCAATTTTATCACGTATTACCGGGTAATAGCTCATTTGATCTTCTGAACAAAATCCCACAAATGGGACAAACTTATTAACTGAGAAAAACCACATATCCGGAACAAACACAAGCCACCTATTTCGGACAAATGAAAGCCATCTATTATGCAGCAACTTGCAAATTTCCTAATTTGACTATATATATACACACACGATCCTTGATCCTTTTCTTATTTCTCTTCTTTAAAAAGAAACAAATAAAATTAAAAAGAATGAAGCTCTCCCGTCACAACACATTCTCATATATATATATATATATATATATGTTATGAAATAGTTTCCTGTTAGATGGACTAACAGTTAGATGGAAATAACCTAATGGATATACTGACCCGCGAACCCATCGACCAAGCCCCAACTTAGCCTCAGTGACCCAACCCCAACGACCCAACATAATCTCTAATACTTTTTTAGGGGAACTACTAATACGTTTTATGGGATAAGCAATTTTTTTGATGAAAAAACTACTACTTTTTAGTGGCATTATTAAATATTTTCTTGTGAACTATATATACTAATATTTTTCAACGCTCTTTGTAATACTATTTCATTGTCCAATATTACAAAACTAATATTTTCAAGTGAGCTATAAACTAATACGTTGCAGATTAACTACTAATACTGGTAATTGAATATTACAAAAATGTCATTGCTAATACTACAAATCCGTCTAATGGATTTGGCCAATTTAAACTGTGTGACAAGATTTTTTTTATTTATGTAATGCATATACTTCCTTTTCCTAAGCTATTTGGGACAACCGATCATTTTGTATGCAAAACAAGAAGTACTATACATGTTTTCAGACAAGAAAGTAAAGCATATAATATTTCTGGACCTTGGTTTGGTAAATCCTAACAACGTCAAAAAAAGGTAATCCTAAGTACGTACTAGGTAAACCCGGACCCTTCTTTCCGAGTCATGGCACCCCCACCTAACCAGACATTTCCCTTTCAGAACTTTCGTATACATATCACATGATACACAACTACACAAGACAGAGAAAGAGAGGGACAGAGGTAACTTGTTCACTGTTTGGCAGCACATATTAGCAGACGTTCAGCTACCAATAAGACAAAAAATCCAATTTCCTCATATCTTTTGATTAATCTTCTACCGCGTTGAAAATTGAAGCCTTCTCAGCGACAATCCAAACGGTTGGACAAAAAAAAAAAAATTGGAAATATTATGTAAAAGCTGAAGCTGCTGGTACTATCATAATTTTTACAGGTGAGATGCAACTACAAGCATTTATTAACTTCATCTCCCTTTAATTTGTTATGCATTAAATTCACAGCTTATATTTGATTAATTCGTAAATTCTCACACATATACGTACATAAACACAAATTGTTCACTTCTCTGTTATTTCTTGCTGCTTTTCTCAATCTGAGATTTTTTTTTTTTTTTTTTGTGTTTAATCTTTAGTCAATTGGGTTTAATTGAAGTTCAATTTCATTTTAATAGTTCTATTTGCCTATCTGCTTGGTTTTAAAGTGTATGTATATGTTTGATTTATAGTATCATTACTGTATTCAGCAGATTTTATGTGGCAGGCCTGGAGGAAATTGATTAATCTTGAAAAGCTTCTGTTTAAAGGGAAGAAAATGAAGTGTTTCTATCATTTTAGGGATAAAAGTAGAACTAGGGTACAAAAATCAGCACCAGTTTTGAAAAACCAGAAAAAATCATATATACCAGAAACTGAGAGGGCAACCAGGTCTTCTGGTCCGGCTACTGCGCCGCGCACAATGCCTGAAATATATGAAGAGAAAGCTCATAATTTGAGAGTTTTTACGTTTGCCGAGCTTAGACAAGCAACTAATAACTTCAATAGATTACTTAAGATTGGTGAAGGTGGTTTTGGATGTGTATATAAAGGAAACATCAAGCCTGTTGATGGAAAAGGTGAACCCTTTGTAGCTGCTATCAAAAAACTCAATAAAGATGGCTCTCAGGTATGGTCATGTTTATAATTCTTTTCCGTTTCCATACGCTTTAACTTGTTAGTTTTCGTTTTGTTTTGTGCCTAAGTAGAGTTTTGTAGGATTTGTTTGGTCGAATTCAATGCTCTTTCTGTTCTGTTGTCTTCCCATGTATGGCTGTGTATATGATTTTGTATGTTTTTATTCCTGCAGCAGTGAATGATTTTCTGTATGAGTAGATAAAAATTTAAGGATAATTACAAAAACTCCCCTAGGGTTGTGGGCTACTTACAAAAAAAAATCCAGAGATGCTTCAAAATTAATAAAAAAAAAACCCTCAGGTTTGATTATGTCTTAAATTTTTATAAATATCAGGGGTTTTTGAAATGTTTTTGCTTATTAAGGGTAAAATTCGTAAGATTGAATCAAACTTCAATATGTTTTCTTCAATTTTCAAAAACCTATGGTTTTTTTTTTTGGTAATTAGCCGATGCTCAGGGGGATTTTTGTAATTATCCCTATAATTTAAAACTAATATCCTCCTAGGATGAATCTTTTTGCCGTTAGCTCAGGAATTCTTTAAGGTGTTTATTATTAAGGTTTTCTTACATGATCCACTGGATTTGCATTTCCGATAGAATATATATGGTTTCAATAATAGTTGTACAAGCAGTAACAAGCTGAGGTTCAATGTGGTTTAGGCATGCGTCACTGGAAGCAAGCAAGAAAATAACTTTCGAACCAGAATATGTGAATAAACAAGAAATGGGGTGCCAGTAAAATGAAGAAAAAGAATGACTATGAACACACTAAATTAGATTAAGAAGGTAGATTTTTTCAGTCTAAAATTGCCTGCTTTTGTGAAACAAACGGCTACAACAACAGTTTACTAATTTATCGAATCTCTCTAATTTACATGCTACTCTGTATTGTTCTTAAGGAGTTTAATTTTCTTATGGCAATCCACAATTAATATTGTATGATTTAGTGTTTGAATAAAAACTCTGTTCCTCAAACTATGTGAATTTTTTCCTTTAACATCAGGGTCATAAACAATGGGTAGCAGAAGTGCAGTTTCTAGGTGTTGTGGACCATCCGAATCTCGTCAAACTTATAGGATACTGTGCTATGGATGGAGAGAGAGGTATACAGAGGCTACTCGTGTATGAATACATGCCAAACAAAAGCCTGGAAGATCATCTCTTCAACAGGGCTCTCCCGGCTCTATCATGGGACCGAAGACTGCAAATAATGCTCGGGGCATCTCAGGGATTGGCTTATCTGCACGAAGAATTAGAAATCCAGGTTTTACCTTTTACTTTTTCGTTAGCTGCATAGCATGCAATATTTCCAGATGACTTGCATTTAATGGCAGATTAGGTCATATGAGAAGCAGAGTGCAGGCAAGCTTTAGTCGGTTAAAAATGAGTATATGCATCAATCCTAGAACTTGTTATTCTCTCTGATTTGGGGATTTCCACATTTTTCAAGAATAAACTTACTTTCGAGTTGCGAGTTGGCTTCAATCTTATGGTTCATAACCTGGAGATGATGTATTTTATGTCTTGCCTATGATTCACTGACATTGGGACTTTAGTTTTCCTTTTGTCTTGATTTGCATTACAATTCAAGATGGAATTCATTGTTGCCCAAACACTTCGGAGTAGAGCTGCAAAATGCGTTTAGTGAAAGGGAGTGCTTGCAAATTGTTTTGCTTTTAAAAGAAGTTATTTATTGTAGCAGAAGCAAAAGTAGTTGAGAGTCAAAAGTTAGTAGTGTTTGCAAATAGAATCAGAAGTTGAGAACCAAAAATTGAGAGTGTTTGGTAGAAAAGTTGTAGAAGTATTTATTTGTTTGTAAAAGTCAAGTCAGAAGTAGAATCACAAATCTAAAACACTCATCTGGTTTTAGGTTCTGATTAAATGAAGCAGAATCGGAAGCACAAGTTGGCATTTTCAAACAATAAAAAATATTTTTTTTTTCAGTCAAACCGAGAAGCACTTTTTTTAGTGATTGCAAACACTCCCAAAATATTGAAACAAGTTGCGTTCAATAATTTCTTGACCTTTGTATAGAGCTGAGCATTGAAAATTTGATGGCAGGTCCTTTGGTATTTACTCGTGTTTACACTAATGTGTTAGGTCATATACCGAGATTTCAAGACCTCAAATGTGCTATTGGACAATGACTTCAATCCAAAGCTTTCAGACTTTGGGCTTGCTAGGGAGGGCCCAACTGCTGGTCAGACACATGTTTCGACTGCGGTATGCTTATTTTGGTGAACATGCATAAGCATGTTACATAAAAGTTAAATACTTCATAATTAATCTCCTGCTTTATTAGTTAGAGAAGTTGATCATAATACCTTCTGCCCTTGCCATTCTGAGATACGTAATTAAAGGAATTTGTCAAAAGATGCATGAATTTTTAAGTACGACTTGCCATCATTTTCTGTTCTCAAAATGAAACGTAAAGGAGTTCTTTGAATTTTGGACTTCCAAGAACTTCTAATATTACTTGCGGCCATTCATTACTTTCATAGATTGTAGAAGATCTCCATGTCATTAGAAATCAGGATAATTCAAATACTACCCTTAATGTTTAACCTAATTAGTTATCTTTCAAAATTATATATCCTCTTGACATATGGTTATATTTTACAAATTGCATATTGCAGGAGGTATGTTTAAAAAAAGACAAACACTCATGCAGTATTTATAATACCTAAAGGGTAATTTGTAATTTAAAAGAAAATCAGATTTTTTTAATTAGGCTAGGGGTAGTTTTTGTAATTATCCCTAAGTAACTTCATTTCTTGTGTATCCAAGCAACTGACTCAACAACGCGTGGTTTGCTTCTATAGGTTGTTGGAACATATGGATATGCTGCCCCAGATTACATAGAGACAGGACATCTTACCTCAAAGAGTGACGTTTGGAGTTTTGGCGTCGTGCTGTACGAAATCCTGACAGGTAGACGATCGCTAGAAAAAGATCGCCCAAATCCGAGCAGAAACTGTTGGACTGGGTGAAGCAGTACCCTGCTGATAGTCGGAAATTTGGCACGATAATGGATCCAAGACTTGAAAATCAGTACTCGCTTAGTGCAGCTCGTAAAATTGCTAAACTAGCCAATAGTTGTTTAGTAAAAAGCGCAAAGGATCGACCAAAGATGAGCAAGGTGGTCGAAACTCTAAAGCACATAGTTCAAGTTTCAGTTGTCGAGAGCCCCACGAAATATTTGGAGGATGTTGAAGATAGTGCAGAAGAAGAAAAGCCTGAAAAGAAGATTGGGATATCAGAATCAGCCAAAAGGAGAATGGCACAGTTGGCTAAAATAGGTGAAAATGTGGGTGGAGTAAGTAGAAGAAGGTTTATGATCATGCAGAGGGCCAAAGTGACATAAATCAGATTTTCCTTTGTTGATAAAAAAGGCCTTAGCTGTAGAGAGGATTATGATTCCTTCTGGGTTTGTTATAAAAGAACATTATGTATTAATACTAGTTTGTATATTTAAGAAGAGCAAGTCTCTTGTGAGACGGTCTCACGGATCTAAATCCGTGAGACGGACCTCCTAAGGGCTCCGTCTTGAGAACATGAACCATGAAAATAAATTTGAAAATAATAATGAACCATGAAGAAACAAAAATAAACCCTAAAAACATGAACCATGAAGAATAAACCCGAAAAACAAAAATAAACCCTAAAAATAAAAAATAAACCATAAAAAAAACTAAAAATCCTAAAAACCCAAATCAATTAAAAATAAACCCAAGAAACAAAATAAACCCTAAAAAAACAAATATAAACCCTAAGAAAAATAAAATCTGAAAAAAAAACCTTTAAAACTTTGTGTAAGGGCTCCGTCTCACGGATCTAAATCCGTGAGACCGTCTCACGCAAGTTTTTGCCATTTAAGAATCCGATTGTAAATCAGATCTTTATATCAGCTTAAGAAGCTACTGTGTAGGATTTTAGTATCTGGTGTAAAATCCGCATGAGGGGGGGAGTCCATACTCAATCCTCTTGTAATCAAAAGATATGCAAAAGAGAATAAAATAGGGATAAAGAAAAAAAAAACGACACACACCTGAAGTTTGGGGTGTATAAAAAGAATCCAGAGAAATTTCAAATTTACATAAATCCCGATGAGGGGGGTAGTAATTGTAATATATCTATAAATGTAAAAGGATGTTTGAAATATTTTTTGCTTGTGAAGGGAGAATTAAACCTCAAAGGGGCTTCGGTAATTTTGAAATTCTCTTGAGTTTTTCCGTAAATTCCCGAAACCTCCTTTTTTTTAATTACCCCTAAAATATAGTACAAGCCATAGATCATATTGGGGTGTTCGTAATATTTGTTGGTTGATTGGTTTTATTTTTCTCTAGTTATCCTTGAACCCGAGATTAAAAAATCGACACTTAAGAGCCGATTAGCACATGCACATGTTAAAAACTTCAATTTGAGCCAACTGTAATATGTCAACTGCTGTATCAAGGAGATACAGTTTCACACTTAAACACATGGTTAAGTGCAAAGATTGAATGACGATAAAATACAGCAATTCCAAGGAAATGATACCAGACAAATTTGTTAATAAGTCTTTCTTCTTTTTTCCGTCCGTTCTTTTTAGTAGGTAACTACATGTGGCATTGATGGACAACCGATAACTATCTGAGATGACAAAGTAATCAAAACTAACAGAAATAAGAAACAGTACAACCTCAAATTTAAATTCTACTGTGTGTGCAAATCTTAACCAAACTTTACCATCTCAATTAGATTACATAATCATTGTGAGTTAAAGAATGTTTATATACAGAGCTGAAGGACAATATGATTGCCAATCTACCCAATATGTGCACATATGAGTGCCAATTCGACATCTATTGAATCACCTTAGTCATCAAAATGCTGTTGCACATCATTGTTATTTGCATTGCCTGGCAAAACGCAAGACAAGGTAATTAAAGCAACATATATGCAAAATAAATTATTCAAACAGCAATCAAATGGTACCTACAGAGCAACTGCATCTGGGAGTTCATATTAGTCTTCGTAGAACAATGAAGTGCACCTGCTAACAATGGGAACTCTCGGATATTGAGTTTGAGTCTGTTAATCTTCGTAGCACCTCTACTCAATTTTGGAGAGTAGATCGAAACACTGTAAATCAGATTTTGTGCAAAGTTAGTGAATAAATGATCCAACAGAAAGAAATGGTACCCTCAAAACCTTTACATTCTTCAGGGAGAGCAGTTGTACAAAGAGATGACAAAAGAAGAAAAAAATCCAGGTGAATTTGCATAAAAAAATTTAGGAAGTACTTTACAAATAACCTAGAAATTTTCTCCAATTCAAAATTTGGAAAAGGATTTCACATTTAAACATGTGAAAGAACATTTTTGTACTTCAATAATTTGCCGAACAATTTTCTGACAACAAAGGAACCACCAAACATTGTTCCGACTTCCGAGTTCAGAAGAAATGTGTTGCTATCAAGCGAGAAAATGTAACTAAGACCAAATTCTTCAGTTTGCAATGCATAGAAAAGCGATTTAAGATAAGAACTTCATGATATGAGAAGCAATTCTTACCTATGGCACTTCTTCCTCAAAGTCAACGGCATTTCAATCATATGGACATGGGGGCAGTTTGCTCCCTAGGTCCAGGTCATAATACATTTGCCAGACTGAACAGCTATCACCTAAAAAGACATGAAGGTTAGGTCATGAGACATTTGCCAACCTTAGCAACTATCACCTAAAAAGACATGGTGAAAACCATGCCATCACAATTTCTATTCTCAGCAAAACATGGATGCAGATATTTTGTATCCTTAGGTGAGAAAACCTACATGCAGCCAAAAAAGTGGGATGCTGCAGACCTTGTGATTTGGCTGCCTCTCTTCTCATTCATCAAATTGAGCAAAATGTATATGCTATCTATTTCAAGCTCTAGCAAAAAAAAAGGGGGGCAGGGGGAGAAGAAGAAATATTGAATCCCAAATGAATCTTAATTTCAGTACTAAACTTTAGAAGTCTAGCCACGTTGAAATATAAATCCAGCATAGCAATGTTCTAAAATCCAGCCTATCTGCACTATGAGACCTCAATAATGTATATATCATTACAGATTCCACGACGAGTATATAGTTGCAGCTGCCAGAATATAGCTTTGATTGTACAGATTTACATTATTCTAGCAGAAATCCAGTTTTAAAACGATTTGTAGAGAAAATAGACAAAGTTCAAGCGCAAGATGTAATACACAAATTGGAAGTACCTTATTGTGCCTCTCATTTTTAAAATTGGCATCTGACAGTGTGGCAACTGGCAAGCCACTGATGAATGAATTGCCACTTCCTCATTAAAGAAATCTTAAAGAGCCACATCCAGGAGTCATCCATTCAGACTTCTAATTCTGATCCATTGCATTTCTGGCAGGTACTCAACAGTCATTCCACAAGTTTATCTGTTGATTGCTTCCATATTCATGCTGGACCGATTATCCGTAAATTCCAAAGGGTCAAAACTTGCTTTCTGATAAATCCTATTCCCATGTATGAAGTCATATGTCATGTACATTAGGAAGTCTAGAAAGAGACTCTTCCCTGTAATTTCTTTTGTACACCCCACATCTTCTTCTAAATCATGATATGCTTTATCCAATATCTTATATGTTATCTCATCAAACTCAAAAGGAATCTCCCTCAACTTTTGCGCCCACATTGCTGTCCTCTGTGGTAACCCTTGCTTGCGTAGATTAGACAACAATAAGTTAGTCGTAACTAAATCTGGAAGAAAGGCCATCTTAAGCAACCTTCCTGTCAATATCATTGCACGATCCAGTATATCATGACATACAGCATTAATGAGAGTATTGTAGGTGACTGTATCTGGAACTATTCCAGCAGAAATAAGCTCATCAAACATCATAATAGCTCGATTCATTCTCTGGCTTCTGCAGTAACCATGAATCTGTATGTTATAGGTTGTAACATCTGGGCCCCAACCACTTGACTGCAATGTGTTCGCCAAATTCTCTGCATTTAACATGTCAAACTGCTTGCAGTATCCACTGATCAAAGTGTTGTACGTCACAATATCTGGGGTAAACCCATGTTTGTGCATTTCGATGTACGTGGCCATGGCTGACTTCATTCTTCCCTGTTTACAAAACCCTTTGATAATAATGTTGAAGGTGACAAGATCTGGGTGCAAACCCCTCTCCCTCATCTCCATTTCCAACTTCAATGCTTCATCTAGTTTGCCACTGTTGCAAAATCCAGAAATTAAGGAATTATAAGCAAAATTGTTAGGCACAAATCCTTTGCCTGTCATTTTTAAGAACATATCATACGCTTCTTCAACAAAACCCCCTTTAGAAAGACCATTAATGAAGGCAGAATAGGCGACAGCATCAGGAGCCATCCCCACCATCTCCATTCCTGTCCACAGACCCTGAGCTCCAATCATGTCCCCTTTCTTAAAATATCCATCTAAAACCACAGTAAAAGCAGCTTTACTGATGGGATAACCCTTTTCTATCATCTGATATATTAGCGAGTTGGCGTCTTGGATCCTTCCATTTCTAGATAAACCTAAAAGAAGTGAAGTACATGTGGAAGCTGAAGGAGTTAGGCCAAATTTCACCATGATGTTATAGACTTCAAAAGCTTTGTCTTCTAACCCTTCTTTGCCATAGGCAACAATTAAGGAGTTAAATGCAATTACACTAAGAGGAATACCTTTCTCAAGCATGTTCTTCAATAATTCCAAAGCTTCGTCTAATCTCCTGCCCAACATAGTCCTCCAATAGTTACATCAGACAATGAACAGTCTGGGACCAATCCCAGTACCGATAAGTTCCTTAGCAAGTTGTCCCCGTCCTCCTCCTTGCCATACTTGTAATGACCCGCAGCTAAAATGTTAAAAGTCACACCATCAGGAGCCACACCCTTCCTCCTCATTTCTTCATAAAGCATACTTGCCAGACCAATTTCTCTCGCCTTAACATAGCCATCCATCAAAGCATTAAATAATCGAGTGTTTGGAAACACACCCATTTCTTGCATCCAATCAAATATTTTCCTTGCTTCCCCAATATTACCCTCCTTGCAAAAAGCATTGATGACCGTACTAAATGTTGCGGAGCTTGGATGACAACCGCTTTCAACCATCAAATGCACCCAATTTAAAGAATCCCAAGTACACCCCCTAACACAGTACGCATTTATCAAAATATTGTACGTATGCACATCCGGTTCACACCCAAACTTCCTCATCACATAGAACAAACTTTCTCCAATCCTTATCGACCCTCTCCTACAAAAGCCAAGAATCATCATATTGTAGATATAAATCGAAGGGATGGGTCCTTTATGAACCATATCTCTAAACAATTTCCAGACACTACCACAATCACCAAACCTAAGCAACAATTTTACTAAAACACAAATTGCTGATCCACTCGGCCGACCACCAACTTCCCTCATCCTATCTAAAACCTCCAGGGCACAAGATGCCATCCCTACATCTGTAAAAGAGCGCATTAGTGCATCAAGGATGAAAAAGTCCAATGTGTTCTTACGATTCTCTCTCCATACAAGTTTGTAACTCCTTTCCTCTCCAATCTCCTGAATCACCCAAGTGAGCACATCTTGTGCTAAAAGCCTATATTCTTCAGACACTAATAAATACACGACTACATAACAATGCCGAACTACACCATCCGAATGATCACGAAACACGTATTTGAAAAATGCAAAAGCAACCTGGTGGTTCCCGAGGGCTTTCAGGATCCTTACAAGGCTAAATGGGCAGAAATTGCTGGAAAACCCCATAAAAGATATCCTTTCCCATGTTTGACCATCTTTGAAATGCCAACAGTGAGTTTAAGCCTCTCATTTGAATTAATTACAGTACTGTTTAAAGCGTTAGTGCAACTACTGTTGAACGGCAAAAACTGTCCAAGAAAATCGAGTTTCGAAGCAACGTGAAATGAGTTTGAGCTGCTAAAGTAAGCAAACTGAATCAAATGATAACAAAGTGTTAGCCGTTTGTGTGGAAAAGAGAGAAAATGGACTAGGGTTTTTGAGCTTAGGTGGAGAAAGAGAGGGCGAAAATGGCAGACCTTGAGATTCCTGTGCAGAATGCCCAGAGCAGCAGACATACGGATGCTCGCCGGAATTCACGTCGGAAATCGGGCATCCGGCGACGGCGTCTGTAGAGGGTTTTACTCTTGGGCTTTACGGCTGCATTTGATCATCGTTAACGTTTGGACTAATGTGTTTTATATATTTTGAAAGTGAAATGAGCCGAGGGAAAAATAGAACTCTGTTGGATTTGGGCCTCCAATTGAACCTCTGGGCTGGAGGGTAAGCTCAAGACTTGGACTTTAAATTAGCATTATAAATGAGTCGAGTCGAATAAACTATTATTATCTAGGTTTATTTAATTATTGTTAATTCGAGTTTAAATGAATTTAGTTGAATTAAATATGAATCGAGTTGTGGTAGTTTGTTTTCTTTAAACATATCTTATTTTTATTTGAGTTATTTAACCGAGTGCTTCATAGCTTAGTATCGAACGATGCGTTTAGGTTTTATTTAGTTATATTTATCAAATCAAGATCAAGTGAACTTTTAATGATTAATTTTGGGTTGATATCGAATAACCTTCATTAGTAATTATTTTTTAATATAAAAATCATAATTTTTTATATTTTTTTCTTCAATTTATTTTTGATATCTTGGATTTGGAAAGAAACCGAACATATTTTACATAGTTTTGTATCATGCTAAAAAATGAATATTTTGAAGAAAAATAAATATAATTCATAGCTTTAAAACTTTGTTCTCTGCTAACCATTGAGTAACCAAACAAATATAATTCAAGTAAGGATCTGTCACGAGTTCATATAGCTGGAGTCGCATTTCCATTTCTATTGGAGTTGTCATTCTATTTCCAAGTTGTGTATTTTCATTTCAGCGTTTATATCAACGGCACCGTTTAGAGTAGAAGCAGAGTATTAATAGGAGTTGGTTATACTGTTACATTCAGTTTTGGACTTGAATAACAAATTCTGCAGATTTCTTCTTTTTCTCTCTCTATCTTTCTTCTCTCTCGTTCGAGATTTTCTTCTTTTCAATTGCAGCTTCATTGATCCTAACATTTGGCCTCAGAGCAGGTTCCTAACTGCGCATCATACTCTGACAACAAGATCGATGGCAAAAAATAGTAACAGGATGGAGTTGATGGAAGCACAACTAGGAGAAATCGCACAAACACAAACGGAATTTCAATTGACGATGAGAAAATAATTCGAAGAGCTCACACTTCGGATGGAAGGATTTACGATCGTGGAAGAGATTTTTTCAAAAAAAGTTGAACGAGGCAGTTAGAGAAATAGCAGCGGCGACGGGAAAAGAGAATGTGAATCCAAATGTGGCTACTACTTCAGCAGGTCATACAAGAGGTAGAAATGATACTGGTATACTTGGTACCCCTCCTAATGTGCGTATCATTGAACATTTAAGCTTGAACAATTCTATACCTAAATTCGATTTTCCAAAATTCGGTGGTGAGAATCCTCGATTGTGGCTATGAAAATGCAATAAATACTTCCTATATAATGCTCATTCGATTTTGAGAAAATTCGGATCGGGTATGAATATGGATGGTATGGCAGATCACTGGTACCTGGAATTGGATATGAGAAGGAAAAAGAATTTATGTTTTAGTTGTGATGAACCATTTCACCTGGGCCACAAGTGTAAGAAACTTTTTGTCATATTGTGTGAAGAAGAAGAGATGAGGAGGAAGTGGAATTAAAAAAGAAGATAATATGCAAGAGGAATACCATATATCGTGAGCGCTCTAGTGGGACAAATGGCTCCAGATACTATTAAAATCATAGGAGTCAGTGGGAAACAACAAATTACCATTTTAGTGCACACAGGGAGCACCCACGGTTTTTTAGACCCGAACACTGCAAAGACACTGGGGTGTGTTGTTGAATTTACTACTCCTATGATGGTAACAGTAGCAGATGGCAATAGGATAAATTGTAATGCCAAATGTTCCAGATTTGTTTGGTATATGGGAGGATGCAAGTTTACAGCACCAGTGAGATTGTTGAAGTTAGGGGGTTGCGATATGGTAGTTGGAGTGGATTTCTTGAGGCAATTAGGGCCAATAACATTTGACTTTGAGCAGCAGAGCATACACTTCCGAGGTCAGCAGGGGAAGATACCCTTAATAGATGATTTGTTGGATGAATTGGGAGGAGCCACAGTTTTTTCCAAGATAGACTTGAGATCGGGATATCATCAAATAAGAGTCCAACCCACTGATATTGAAAAAACTGCCTTTGTCACTATTTCTGGTTTGTATGAGTTCAAAGTTATATCGTTTGGTCTAACTAACGCACCTGCTACTTTTCAAGCGTTGATGAATAAAGTGTTTCGACCGTACTTGAGGAGTTCTATTTTGGTATGTTTTGATGACATACTTGTCTATAGCAAGGGAATGGAGGATCACAAATCTCATTTGAAAATGGTATTACTAACCCTTCAAGACCATCAATTGTTTGCAAAAGGCTCAAAATGCAGTTTTGGGTAGGATACTATTGAGTACCTAGCCATATCATCTCTAAGGGTGGAGTGGCGGCGAGACCGGAAAAGTTCAAGCCATGCAAGATTGGCCTGTTCCATCGAATGTGAAGGCCTTAAGAAGGTTCTTGGGTTTAACGGGTTACTACAGGAAATTTGTAAGAAATTACGGGATTATTGTTAAACCTTTAACCAATCTCACCAAGAGAGGGAAATTCTTATGGGATGCTATAATGAGGAGGCTTTTTCAGCCAGATTAAAAATTGCTATGTCCACAAAGACTCGTGTTACAACTAGCAGATTTTTCAAAAACCTTCATTGTGGAGACAAATGCTTGCAATTATGGATTAGGGGTAGTGTTAATGCAAAATGGCCATCCCCTTGCTTATTTGAGCAAAGCATAACACCCGAGCTTATCTATATATGAGAAAGAGTTCTTGGATATCATCCTAGCTATTGAGAAATGGAGAGCATATCTGTTACACAGTCAGTTTATTATCAAAACGGACCAACAAAGTTTGAAATTCTTGTTGGAACAAAAGATATCCACACCACTGCAACACGAGTATATGACTAAATTGTGGGTTTTGACTACAGAATTGAGTATAAGAAGGGGTTGGAGTATAAAGTGGCGGATGCGTTATTTAGGCAGGAGTTTCCCTCCCAACAATGTTATGCTCTATCTCTTCTCAAAACCTGTGTGGATTGAGGAGGTCCAACAATCATATGAACAGGATACCTTGGCTCAAACTGCAATCACTGAGTGTCTTACTTGTCCATATAATGTCTCTTTCTATAGCTATCGTGAGGGGTTCTTTGAGGTATAAAGGAAGCTATACGTAGGGGTTTTTGGATTAAGGGATAAAATACTACACTATATGCATGAGTCTGTGGAGGGGGGCCATTCTGGTCAAACATTCACTATTCAGCAGATTAAGACTGTTTTTTGGTGGCCTATAATCAAACACATGGTTATTGCTATGATTCAAAGTTGTCACCAATGTCAGTTATGCAAGCACGAAACACAAAAATCTGGAGGTCTTGTTCAACCTTTACCTGTCCCTGATCAAGCGTGGAAGCATGTATCTATGGATTTCATCGATCAATTACCTACTTCTCATGGGTATAATGTTATCTTCGTGGTGGTGGATCGGTTTACTAAATATTCACACTTTGCAGACTTTAAAACACCCTTATTCTGCTTCTACAGTAGCTCAACTCTTCTTAGAGGTGGTGTACAAATTGCATGGTTGACCTCATTCCATGGTTATGATAGAGATAAGGTGTTCACCAAGTAATTTTTAGCAGATTGTTCAAATCCTCGGGGGTTAATCACCATTTGAGTATCGCTTTATCATCCCCAAACGGATGGTCAAACGGAGAGGGTCAATCAATGTTTAGAGTCGTATCTACGGTGCATGTGTGGTGCTACCCTTAAACAGTGGTTTAACTGGTTGGTTTATGCCGAGTATTGGTATAATATATGCTACCATTCAGCTATTAAGATGTCACCCTTTGAAGCTTTATATGGGTACAAGCCCACTCCTCTCACATTTTCACAAGAATTGAATTTTTTTGTCGTCTTGGGGTGGAACAAACCGGCCCGGTGATGCAACAAATTAATTCAACATCATTAAAGCAATTTTTACAAGAGAGCTCAAGATCGAATGAAGAAAATGGGTGATAAAGCGCGACAAGAGAGGTGTTCCGGTGGGTGATTGGGTTTACTTGAAGTTCAAACTATATAGACAACTCTCTTCACAATTCAGGTTGTGGAAGCTCAGCCCTAAATTTGCTGGACCATTTTTGGTGGTTCAACGTGTTGGGGAAGTGGCTTACAAGCTCCAGTTGCCACCGCCAAGCGTTCACTCAGTTTTTCATGTGTCGTCGTTAAAAAAAAAAAAGAAGTTTGGTGCTATTGACTCTGTGACAGCTGATTTACCGTTGTTTGATGATGAGGGTAGGGTGGTGTTGCATCTTGTTGCAATATTGGATAGACGGTTGGTTAAACGAAACAATAGTGGGGTGCCTCAAGTGTTGGGTCAGTGGGCTCACCTACCTATCGAGGACGCTACTTGGGAGTATCTTGCTGACATTCAGACCAATTATCCTCATCTTGTGTCTTGAGGGCAAGACCAATTTCAGGGGAGGGCATTGTCACGAGTTCATATAGCTGGAGTTGCATTTCCATTTCTATTGGAGTTGTCATTCTATTTCCAAGTTGTGTATTTTCATTTCAAAGCGTTTATATCAACTAAGACCAGTTTAGAGTAGAAGCAGAGTATTAATAGGAGTTGATTATACTGTTACATTCAGTTTTGGAGTTGAATAACAAATTCTGCAGATTTCCTTCTTTTCTCTCTCTATCTTTCTTCTCTCTCGTTTGAGATTTTCTTCTTTTCAATTGCAGCTTCATTGATCCTAACAGGATCTGATTAATCTTTTAGTTATTCAAATGGGTATTTATGATTGTCCCCACTTGCAAATTAGTTGGGCTTTATTTCTAATGATCAATTTTTCCTTGAATAATTTGTTTTATAAAGCTATAGACAGATTGAAGGATAGATTGCTGCGCATATGAGTGGGCCTAGGCCCAATGATTAATGAAGGTTAAGGATGCTATTTATCAAAATTGACTAAAAATTTGATTACATGTTAAAGTTTTCCAGGGGAATAAATTAAAACCCGAATCATATACTACTCCTAATACCATGGTCTACATGGGTGTTTGATCATTTTTATTTTTTTAGCAACTGATTCTTAATTTCTTTTAAAAGATTTCATTACAAATTAACATTAGTATTAGGTTGAAGAATCATAAGAGTTAAAAGTTGAAAACCTCAAACTTCTTTAATTGATATTTTCCATATTTTAACCCGTTTCCTTGAACATATATAAATTATAAATATAGGTCAAATTAATTTTGTAGCTCAACATGTAGTTCTACAGTGAAACAAAGCGCTAAGCAATTGGATAAACTAATAACCTTTTATTTTAATTTATTTTAATTTTTGTAAGAAGAATATTGTTGTTGCATCAAAACAAAAATTATATAAATTAAAGTTGTTGCATATGATGGGAAGTTGATAACTACTATAGGAATTGATGTAGTTATATTTTGCTTTCCATGAAAACAAAAATTATATACTTTAAAGGATTTCTTGAACTTTTCTCAAAAAATAATATTAATAATTTTGGGGAAGCCATCATTTTCTTGGAATTATTATGGAAGCCATCATTTCTTGGATTATAAAATTCGAGAAAAGATTATGTTAAAAGATCTACTAATTTTCACGGATTTATTCAAGATGAGTCCATCCCACAATTTGTGGTGGTCAGGGCTAAGCCACCTGGTTATGGAATTATTATGTTAAAAGATGTTTTCTTTTGGTTGCTTGCTTCGCATGGAAATTGGAAACTGCACTGGAAGACCCACTTGTTAAATTTTAGCGGCGGAGAAAAATAAACAAAATAAAAAACTACAGAATTATAGTCTTTAATTTGATTTAAAGATCAATTAATATTTTTACCACTAAATTTCAAGATGATTTCATTGGATTCTCAGGCCAGCAACAAAGTAATAACAGAATTTGATCCCGAAATCATAAGAAAAAAGCTGATTATTCATATACTCAAACAAGATATCATTCAAGTACAGATTATCAACCAAGATTTACATCTCATGGCATCCCAATAAAGGACTCTCAGTCCTCTCATCATATAGACAATCAGATGCCAATATTTTCAAGAAAACTAAAATAAACAAAATAAAGGGAAAAATCATAAGGTAGAAGAAGAAAAATCAAAATTGTTGGATGAACCCTTATCTCCATGTTCACCTCTTTTTTTTTTTTTTTACAGATCAAATCCACTATTTCAAATCAATCTTGGAACTGATCAGTATTTTTTATTTGTTCTTTAATTTTTTTCCCTTTTGATAAATGAAGTATAATATTTATTTGCAATTTAGGCCACAGCAACTGTGCCTGTCCGTACAGCTTTCTTGGTATCAGTTTCTGAAATTTGTCTCACTGATTTAGATCTCTTTGAGGAAGAAAGTTTAAATCTCTTCTCAGTTGCTTCATCCATTTCAATCTGTTCTTGCCTGCACTCTTGGCTACAAAATGGTGTGTTCCCTCTGCAAAAAAATATGTACCAAGATTTAAAAACACTAAAAAATAAAAAGAATAAAAATAAAAAGAAACTTTAAAAAAAGCACGATGAAATAGATAATTACCTGTACATAAATATGTCATTGTTGTGGCTGAGTGTTCTATGGCAAAGGAAGCAAGTATCAAGAAAATGGGGTTGGTAGTTTTCATAGTCACATCCAGTGTAGTATGCATCTGAGCCCATCTTTTGTATCTGTTTGTGGCGTCGGAAGTGGTGGTTCACGGCGGCGGCCTGGTGGCGGAGGTGGTGGAGGATTGTATGTAAATAGCCTAATAGTTGAGATTGTGGGGGGAAGAAAAACAATGGGGGCAACTGGTTTTTTATAGGGAAAGACTGGTAATTGGGCTGGGAGGAGTTATTCTTGGGTGTTACATGGACCACCTACACCATTGAGATTGACTAAGTTAAATTCTACCTAAATTTGAAATGATGGGTTTTATTGGTTGGGATCACTTGGGTTTAATGGATCTTGAAGCAGTGTATTACGGTGATTAAATACCAATTTAAAAAATCAGTGGTTGATCCCCCAAATCCTGTGGCAGAAGTACAGTGCATCTGCTGGCCAACAAGGTTTTTTTTTAATCTATTTATTTTAATTATATTTCTTTTTTTTTTGTCTGTAGTAAAAAATTATATTATACATTTTATAACTGCATGAATTTTATTGCACACCAATTTAATTTTGTCTCAATTTACTTCGGTTTTAACTTTGCAAAGAAAACTACAATGGTAATTCAACATGGGTAAAAAAAATTATGATCCATAATATGACGATTTTTGTAATTTGGGAGCTAATTTTTTGTTACACTGTGTCATCTAAACTACATGGATTATTCACTTTGTCATTTACAATATCTTAATTGTAGAATTCTTTCCGCGATTGATTACACATGCATTTAATGCGCTGTTGTTTGTAATCAACCAAAAAAGTTCACAAACAAGAGGTGTGTCATGCATCTGCCAGAATCCTAACGAAAAATTCAATCATCGGAATGTTCCAGATGGCAAATTGCAATAATCGTATAAATTAAGTGACAAAATGTAAATTGAAAATTTTTTAGCTCCAAAAATGTCAGCAAAATATTTCCCCCCTTAAACATTTTAGCAAATTACCAGAATACGATATGAATACGCATAACGAGCCCTTTGAATTACCCAAAAAAAAAAAAAAGGAAGAAGAATCACATTTTAAAAAGGTGGAAAACCAAGGCCACTAAAACCACATCACCACCATCATCATGTCATGAGTCATGACACCCCAAAAATTCCATAATTCACTAAAGTTCCCACACTTTTCGTCCTTTTCCCATCACACCACCTTGGAGCTGCGTAGGATTGGGCCCCACTTACCATAACCTCACACAAATACAGGGTCCCACCTCTCTCTCATAATAAAGTAACCAAGAAACGGTGGAGCCCACTTGAGGGGGACATTGGGGGCTCAGATTCCAAGGCCATTGTCTCCCTTTGCCCGTTGCCCGCGGGCAGCTGATAATATTCCAAGGCTTTTTCTTTTATTTTTTGTTTCCTATTTGATGAAGGTTTCCAGAAAGGTATTACCCGTTACACGTGTGGCACTATGATGCGACCAGCGTAGCAGCCAATAATTACTCAGAGATGCTACGTGGCTTTCAATTAAGAAAAAAGGTGTTTTCTCGTTCTACGATGTGGGAGGTGTCGCTATTATCTAGGTCAATTAAGTGGACGGCTAGGATCAACCTCGTGCAAGATAGCATTACGTGAGCCTCTATTATTGGTCCAGACTGCAGAGTTTTCTCCCCTAAATTGTCCTACGCTTTGTTTTGATTTGAGTACTTTTCTGTCCTTAATATTTTTGGATTGAAGATATGGTTACTAAATTTTAAATAATAAAAATAAAAATATAGTTGTTATTAATTTATCTTTATATCGAATTTCGAAAATTTGTTGTACGATGATTTTTTTTTACGCGAAGGATGACAATGTTCGTAGATCACAAGATGTGAAAAAGTATTTGACATATATAATTTAATTTTTAATCTGTCCAATTTTTGAAAAAATAATTGGTATATATAATGATGTTCTTAAAAGAAGCGAGATCACCAAAGTTAAGATAATGGAATAGTTGGTCCAAATTCCACTTTGGGAGGTGAGAAATTCTTGGATGATAACACGCACGCAACACCCAACAAACGTTAGACAAATCACGAGGTTGTTCAACGGCGCCCATCTAACACTCAAGTCATCACATATATGAGAATTAGAAGTGTGCACGGTCCAGTCTGGAGATTTAGAAATCTCCAAAACCATCCCGAAGTTCGGACATCCCACAATAAAATCTCCAGAACCGAGTCAAAACTGACAAAAGATATTATTTAAGCGAGGTTATAATTAACTGACTATTAAATATCGAGATTTTACTATACTACATTTGATTGGATACGTGACTTCGTTGTTTAACAAGAGTGCAAAATTGGGAATGCCTTCAAAAAGAACTTTGAAAGCCGAGTTGAGATTAATCTCTTTCCGCAAAGCAATTACGTCTCGACTAGTGCTTATGGTCTTACGTATTACTTCTAAAGATGAAACAACTTATGTCTTCAGAAGAAGACCACTAACACGTAAGACCTTCAACTAAAAATGCGTTGAAGACTGGTTGTTGAACTTTAAGTACATAATGCAGAAGATGAGTGTAAGATTTGTATGAATAAAGAATTCAGTGTAAAAATATGCTATGCACAACCATATATATATAAATAAATAGGGGGAAGGTTATATAGGACCTCTATTATATAAAGTACATAAGACCAGATCAAGCCACAAATCTACTAATTTCGATGGTTTAGATTAAACCTGATTAATGTTGATAAATTATTGATAAAGTCAACGTGAGGGTAAATCAGTCCATATAAGAAAAGGGTTGTTGGCTAAATCTAGTAAATCCCATTAAAATATGATGAGTTACCATCAAATTTGCAATCACAATCCACCAAATCTGTTATTGGAAAATCGTTCACCCATAATCATCTTCTCCACGAATCAAACGAAAATCTTTCCCACACGGTACACAAAGTCGACATTTTGAGAGTTCAAGCAAGAAAAAAAAATGGATGACACCTATGAAGAATGCTTCAACACTAATAAACAACAAGATAACCAATTTTCTCACCTTTCGATTGTTTATATTGTCCATTTTTTATTGAATCCAATTAAAATTTGATTCGCATTTTTCTAAAACAATCATTCGATTCATCATTTCATTTTTTTGTATGTTCACCCAGAAAGTTGCATATGCGTGTCTATAATCTTGCTTATTTGTGCCAATGAATATGCTTATAATTATGAACATACTTGCTAATCCAGGAAAAATTCAATTCTTCATCCCCATTTTTTTGTATGTTTACCCAGAAAGTTTCTTATGCGTGTCTATAATCTTGCTTATTTGTGCCAAAGAATATGCTTATAATTATGAACATACTTGTGAATCCGGAAAAATTCAATTCTTCATCCCTGTTTTTTTGTATGTTTTAGAAAGTTGCTTATTCGTGTCTATAATCTTGCTTGTTTGTGGCTATGAATCTTGCTTATAAGTCGAGTCAAGAGCCGACTTCAGAGTCAGAAAGAGAAAGCAATCAAGGCCCAGCAGAAATTGAAGAGATGTTGTGGGAAATGTGGAGAAATAGGTTCGCACAATAGCGAGCGTGAACGACAAGTGGAATTCACTCTTATTGACGTTATTGTTGAAGTGCATGTTTGATATTTCTTATTAAAGCATTTGATACCGATTATTAAGACATGTTTTACCGCTTAATATTTATGTTTATTTCAAATTTTGTAATTATTTGTTTGGTACAATCGTAAAAATTGTTCCTAACAAATGAAAAAAGGGCATGTGCTCGATAAAAAATGTTGGATCGCTATTTATTTATTTTTAACACCACTTATTCACATATTACAAATTGCATATGATTTCTTATTGTAATGCTTTTTAATACTTTGTACTTTGCTTATTTGTTCTTGTTGTAATGCTTTTCGACTAAAAAGAAAAAATGAATATAATTGATATTGCTAACGGTATAAATTGCCATGAAGATAATTGCTTCAAGTCAATTGACTTCGCTATGAGCATTTGAATCTTGCTTACAAAATATTTGAATCTTGCTAAAAGTATAAGATACTTGAAAAGATAAAAATGTGTGCAAGGCAATTGACTTTTGCTTACAATAAAGTTGAATTCTCGCTTTATAGACGAGTTGAATTTTGCTTACATAAGCAATCGATTTTCGCTTCTGAGAAATATAACAACCATGAACTAACACAACGGTAATAATAATAAAAAATTCAACATCAACTACAAGTACGTCAAAAACCAACTAAATTTAAAGTGGCTATAAAACACTCCAATAATCAACACTTTGATCAAAAGTATGAAGCAACAAACGTTTGAGAATGATCCTATTTCATTTTGGCAAACTCCTTCGCTCGTCCCAAGACCGCCTCCCTCCGCTCATTCATTGCATCCAAACATATCATAGCTTGTATACTTTCTACGCATCATCAATAGTTGCGCCTCGCTTTTTTTCTGAGCCCCCTGTCTAGTTTTTGTCCTCGCATCTCTTCAATTTCTGTTGGGCCTTGATTGCTTTCTTTCGACTAAGTCACTCTTGACTCAATCGCTTCTTCAAGAATTGAATTTTCGATTCGCAAGTTTGTTCATACTTATAAGCATATTCATAGGCACAAACAAGCAAGATTATAGACACGAACAAGCAACTTTCTGGGTAAACATACAAAAAAAATAGGGATGAAGAATTGAATTTTTCCTGGATTCGCAAGTATGTTAATAATTATAAGCATATTCTTTGGCACAAATAAGCAAGATTATAGACACGCATAAGCAACTTTCTGGGTAAACATACAAAAAAAATGGGGATGAAGAATTGAATTTTTCCCGGTTTTCTGGGCCACTTCTTCTGAGGAAATTTCAAGATGCCCTGAGTGATGTTCAACTCCTACTTGATTTTTGACCAATTGATGAGATTGAGTTTTTGATTTTCGAACGAAAGGTTTTACGGCAATTTGTGGTTTTTCACTTTGCTGGTATTTTCTCACGGTAGGGATGACCAATGACTTCTCGTGGTAAGGATGAGTTTGGAGACGGTTTGCAGGGAGAAAAACCCTTGAAAATGAAAATGGAGATGGATTTTCTCACGGTAGGGATTATTTGGGAGACGGTTTGCAGAGAGAGTTCTGGTGTTTGCAGGGAGAAGAACTCTTCTGACTCTTCATTTACCAAGTTGGAGAAGATATGGAAGATTTGGGATAAAACACGTTTCCTAAAACCGTTCCTAAATTATAGCCCACTCCCAAAAATAACTTCCCTCCCAAAATCAGATTTTAATTAAATTACCAAAACAACCCTTTTTTTATTAAGTTATATGTTAAAAAATGGTAAAATCTAATTAATCTCAACCGTTTAAAAATTAAATCAAGGTCTCAGATTTGGTCTCGTGTACTCACCTAAGATATGTGGACTCACCTGATCCAAATCCTAAATATATATATGTAAATGATAAAACATGGTAGTGGGCATTAATAATATGTAACAGCCCAGATGTTACATCTCATTACTGCATAACAGACAAGTAGTGAGTTAACTTCAGGTGACCAATATATATTGCATAAGTTACTAACTCAACAGCCACACGAATCTGAACACCTGCAATGTCCAGATTCATCCAATAGTCCAACAGTCACTTGAATCTGGGCAAGCCCATTTTCGAGTGGCAAAACTATAGTGGACCCGGACACGGGCACAAAGAGTTGAGTCGGCCCATGCCTTGAGCCAGGCCTAGGTGCAGGCCGAGCGGGCGCATGTGGCCCACTTGTGATCATCCACTTGTGTTATAGTATATTCAACTAATAACACCTTCTAGTATATAAAATCGGATAAACTATGATTTATTATCTATGTGGGATAAGGCAAATAACATTTCATCTCCTTTTACATAACGCCCATCTTGTATGGCTAACTTCGTGTATTCATTTCTCACTCACCAAAATTCGGATTTGAGAAATTTAAAATTTACTACGAGCATCTATTAAGAACATAGATTAATAATATATAATTTAATTCCTCCAAATTAAATATTTAGTCACCGAAAATTCGGTCAAAATCGGGTCGATACCCACTTTATCAAAACCAAATTAAAATTTCCAATAACTTCTTTGTCCTCGTCAAAAAAAAAAAAAAAAAAAAAAATCTTCGTCATATAAAAATAGCTCATCTGGTTCAATTTCAGCGTTTTTTTTATCCAGCTAGAGTTTTTATTATTTGAAAATTTTCATCCATTTCAATTATATATTAATTCATTTTTTTGGTCCAAACTGAAAATCAAAATACATTCGTCCTACGAAACTTATCATCTTTTAATAAAATAAAATCCATTTTTTTAACAACGCAATCTATATTTATCCAGATATATTCTTTTTTTCTTTTTTCTTTTTTGGGGAGGGATATGCAGGGGGCACATGAAAACTACATTGAAAATGAACCAAATAGCTCTTATAACTTAATGTAGCTTAAAAAAAAAAAAAAAAAGAAATCATTCACCAATGCAAGATTGATTATGTATAAATTAGGTTTCTAACATGTGTCAAGAAATCTTAATCTAATTTTTTAAAATACACTTGCCATTTTTCTATCACTTCCCAATCAAACACACCGTAAACAACACGTAGGATTGTTTTGACATTGTCAAACAGTCATGAAATTGTGGACCACGAGATAGGGCTTTCCAATTCAATGTGTAGAATTTTCTTCCAATATATGTTTTCTCATTTTTAACAATTGATGATGTTCTCCTTTTATTAAGCATGTGTTAAACCTAAGTCTTGCACTCAATTAATATTAAAAATTAAACCCAGGCCTTCTTTAAGGAAGACTTTAGCGTTGCAAGCAAAAAATTAACTAAAAATGTTGGATAAAATATAAGGTGAAGGTTTACGTATGTGAAGAAAATGGCTAGGATATAGTGTTTAAAAGAAAGTCGGCATGTATTTATCTGATCTCCGCAAGATTTAAAAACGCCCGTATACTAGTGCTTACTGGTTCAGCGCCGCTCTAAGATACAACGACTTACAATTCTGGTTTAGCAAAGACTTGCAAAAACCGAATACATCGAATGTAGTGTTTTTCGACTTTCAAGCTTTTCAAGGATGAAGATGAACAATATGCAACATGCAAAGCGATCTTGTTTAATGTTATCTCGATTATTTTCGTGTCCCAATTCATCAAGAGGGACGATAATAATATAGGCAAGCAAGTGTTCATACGGAAAATCGATCCGTAGCTCGAAAAGGTACATTTTCAAAGTGAACAGATGCACTGTTCGGGAGAGCGACGGCTAGACGCACGGGCGTGCGCCGCTCGTCTTATTTCTTTGCACCAACCTTCGGGGAGCACGACCTGCCAGACGGGCCGTGCGTGCTCCGGCTTATCTTGTTTTGAAACTTCAGAGAAGACGACTCCGATCGCACGGGCCATGCTCCCGCCCCTACGCGGGGCCGAACCTTTTCCTGTGTTGAACTCGATTTAATTAATTACAAAAATTAATTAAATCTATTTAATTAATTACAAAATTAATTAATTATTTTAAAGGTTTTTGGTCCAAAAGAATAAGGGCCTTCAAGCCCAAGCCCAAGCCTGTGCCTACTACGGCCGCGACCCATTTAGGCCGGCCGAGCCACGGCGGCGGCGGCGGCAGCGTGTGCGTTGAACCATACCCACAAGCATGTAGGTCCTCACCCTTTAAAAACAGGTGCCCTAGGGCCCAAACCCATATGTCCAACTTGGGATATATAAAGTGTGCAACTTTGCCTCCCTTTTCCTATGTGAGATGGAGCATCTCTCCTCCCCCACGTTTTCCATTTTCCATACTATTTATTTGTATTAAGTGGCTAACTTCTAGCATTAATTTCTCATTCACCCGGAATCGGTTTTGAGAAATTCTAAATGTTATTCTCATCTACTCTCTTAGTAGAATTTTTATAAATAATTTAATTCCATTTTTCACAAATGGAAACCACTTAATTAATTGGTCAAAATTGGGTCAACACCCTATTTATTAAAGACCAATTCCAACAATCCCCCACATGAATGAAATTAATGCATGCGTGTATGCAGATTCGCTTGAAAGTCTCGGCGAATCGTTATTGCATCAGGATAGGTAGCTTGTGGCTTTGAACCTTCCTTAGTAAAATACTATGATTTACTAGCCGCTAGTTGAATGACGATGTCTTGAACTACTCAGCCGTTTGTGTAAACCAAGACAACAGTACTTACACAATAACAACTCTAACACTTGTTGTTCTCACGTTGTGTCCATTTCGGCCCTGAACCATATCTTAGGTTCATAGTGTTTCTTTTGAAGCGACCATTACTTCTCACTTATATAGGTGATCTCCTATTGAAGAGTATCCTGCAATACTCCACATTTTGAGATAGAATCATTAAAAGTCTTAAACTTAACCTCACCACATTCAAACAGGTTTACATACACTGGATGTATCGAGAATGAGCTAACACATTTTCCAAGTGTTCAAATTTGAACATTCATAACTTAGTTGTCCCGTTCAACCAATGTCTTGGGATCTCCAATTCACAAGGTTGGGTTACCGCTTATGAACATTCTTTAAGTTGTGGATTTTAAACCCATTCCCCTTAACAGTTTATACAATTGATCTCGATTAATGCCTTTCGTAGCGGATCCGCAAGGTTTTCCTTTGACTTCACGTAGTCAACCAAAATAACCCCATTCGAAATCAAAATGCCTAATGGTATTGTGTCTCCGACGATATGTCTAGACTTACCATTATACATACCGCTTTGTGCCCTTCCGATTCTTTGATTGACTATCACGGTGTATCATAACAAAAAGCACCGACTTATTCCAACAAGGAATATCCTCTAAGAAGTTTCTAAGCCATTCAACTTCTTCTCCTTTATCCAAAGCAATGAACTCGGATTCCATAGTGGATCGAGCTATGCACGCGTTGCTTAGAAGACTTCCACGACATCGCTCCTCCACCTATTGTGAAAACAAATCCACTTGTGGACTTGGAGTCTTTTGTGTCGATATCCATTGGCATCACAAGATCCTTCTAATACTCTGCGGATATCTCGTATAAAGTATTCCATAGTTCATGGTATACTTTAAATATCTAAGTACCCTTGTCACGACTTTCCAGTGATCCGTACTCGGGTTACTTATGAACCTACTTAGTTTGCTCACTGAATATGCAATGTCTGGACGTGTATAATTCGTTAAGTACATCAGCTGCCAATTACCCTTGCATATTCTAGCTGAGAAACTGGTTCGCCTCTATTCTTTGTCGAGTGTAGACTTAGATCTACAGGTGTCTTAGCAGGAGGATTATCAAAAGCATTAAACCTTCTAAGTATGCTTTCGACATAATGAGATTGTGACAAGACAATTCCATCTGAAGTTCTAGAGATTTTAATCCCTAAAATAACATCAGATAATCTCATATCCTTCATGTAAAAGTTCTTCTTCAACATGTTCTTAGTATTCATGATTAAATCATGACTAATCAATATATCATCTACATAAAGGCATATTATGACGTAATCATCGTAGTACCTTTAATGTAGACACACTTGTCACATTCGTTGATCTTGAAACCGTTTGACTTCATAGTCGAAGTCAAACTTTTCATGCCATTGCTTAGGTGCTTGTTTTAGTCCATAAAGTGACTTAACAAGTTTACACACCTTTCGCTCTTGATCGGGTGCAATGTACCCCCGGGTTGTTCCATATAGATCTCTCTTCAATTTCACCATTCAAGAAGGCGGTCTTAACGTCCATTTGATGTATCTCAAGGTTATGCAAAGTCGCAATAGCAATGAGAACACGAATGGACGTTATCCTCGTGATGACAGAGAATATGTATCGAAGAAGTCATATCCCTTCTTTTGTCTAAACCCTTTAGCTACCAATCGGGCTTTATATTTGTCGATAAATCCATCTCGCTTTATACTTCCTTTTAAGGATCCACTTGCATCCCAAAGGTTTGCAACCGGTGGGAGATCAACCAACTCCCAAGTGTGATTTTACATGATGGAATCTATCTCATTATTGATAGCTTCTTTCCGAGAGGAACTAACTGGACTAGATAACGCTTCTTGAATAGTTCGGGGTTCGTTTTCTAACATATAAGTTAGAAAATCGGGACCAAAAGACTTAGCTACTTTTTGTCTTTTATCGCGCCTTGGTTCCTCTTCATCATCACTTTGAGGTAACCTTGCAAAGATCATAAGTCCGTTTACTCGAACTTTCTTCTTTCTCGTTTCTTTGTTCGGAAAGATATTCTCGAAGAATACAAAGATTCCTTGATTCAATGGTCATACCTTCATTTATATCAGAATTGCCGACACATGCACTAAGAAGCGATATGCACTACTATTATTATTAGATATCCAATGAAAGCACAATCGATCGTTTTCGGACCGTTTCTAACTTGTTTCGGCTTAGGTACTTCAACTTTAGCCAAACACCCCCACACTTTGAGGTATTTATATGACGGTTTACGTCCCTTCCATAACTCATATGAAGTTTCATTTTTACTTTGTGTGGGATCTTATTAAGAATGTAGTTTGCGTAGAAAGTATGGCTTCCCCCACAAGTTTTGGGGTTTAACTTAACATCGCATTCATTATCTCCTTAAGAGTACGATTTTTGCGTTCTGCAACACCATTTGATTGAGTTGAGTAAGGTGCAGTCGTTTGATGAATTATACCCGCTTCCGAGCATAATTCCTCAAATGGAGCAACATACTCTCCGCCTCTATCACTTCGAATCATCTTAATTTTCAAATTAAGCTGATTTTCGACTTCATTCTTATAAGTCTTAAAAGCTACTAAAGCTTCATATTTGCTTTTCAAAAGATAGACATAACAATATCTTGTGCAATCGTCTATAAACGTTATGAAGTACTTTTTCCCACCTCGAGTTTGCACAAGTTTTAAATCACACACATTTGTATGAATTCACTCGAGTGGTTTGGTACTTCTCGTTACCGAATGAAACGGTGCTTTGGCCAATTTTGCTTCAACACAAATTTCGCATTTGTCTTGTAAATCGGTTTTAAACGTAGGTATTAATTCCAGATTCACTAACCTTTTAATTGTGTTGAAGTTTACGTGTCCTAATCTATCATGCCATAAATTAGAACAATCCAACAAGTAAACAGAAGTAATAGTTTTATTCTTCGCCTCTTGGCGGAAAAAGACATTACAGACATTTTGAACAGTGCCCTTATCAAGGTAACCTTTACATAAAAACTGACCATTCTTGGTCATTACAAACTTATCGGACTCAAACACTAGTCTAAACCTGGTCTTGCTAAGCAAAGGACCGGAAACCAAATTCTTGCGGATGTCCAGGACATGCAACACATCCACAAGCGTAAGCTCCTTCCCGGAAGTCATCTTGAGCACCGCCTTTCCAAGCCCAACGATGTTGGAAGTCGAAGAGTTCCCCATGAACAATTTCCTTCCATTAATCGGAGTGTAGGAGGAGAACATCTCCTTATCGGCACAAATGTAACGAGTAGCCCCGATATCTATCCACCACTTCCTTGGGTTATCCACCATATTGGCTTCAAACACAACGGCTGAGAGATCGAGCTCTGACAAGTCAATTGGAATCGACTTGTCCTCTGTCACATCGCTTGTTGGTTGCCACCTTGATTGCCTCTTCTTCGAGTGTCGGCAATCCTTCGCCATGTGGTTGTAGCAATTACCCTTAAACTTTTTGGCCTTTCCTTTTTCCTTCCCGAAGTGCTTGCGTTTCTTGCTAGTGCTCGATTCTGCAAGATTAGCCTTAGCCTCCATTCCGGCTTTCTTTGATTTCACATCGATTTTCGATTGTCTTCTTCGATGCTAAGTTCGAACAATCGATCCACAAGCCCCATCTCTTTTCGCTTGTGCTTGAGGTAATTTTGAAGTCCTTCCACAATGGTGGCAATTTCTCGATTATTGCAGCCACTTGGAAGGATTCATTCAAAATCATCCCTTCAGACACTAAGTCGTGAAGGATGATTTGAATCTCCTGAACATGGCTGATCACCGTCTTGGTGTCAACCATCTTGTACTCGAGGAATTTGCCGACAACAAATTTCTTTTCAGCGCTTAAGCATCTTCCGTCTTGTATTTCTTCTCCAAGGACTCCCACAGTTCCTTCGACGTCTTGAACGTGCTATAAACGTTGTAGAGAGTATCGTCTAGCCCGTTCAAGACGTAGTTGCGACATAGAAAATCGTTGTTATGCCAAACATCCACAACGATTCTCCGGTTGTTGTCAACTTCGTCTTCTCCAACAGCAGTAGGGGGTCGTCTTTCAGAAAACGAGCCAACCCCAAAGTGGTGAGGTAGAACAACATCTTTTGTTGCCAACGCGTTTGAAGTCGCGCGGAAAACTGGGCGACTTTTCGCCGTGAGTGGGAGCAAGAGCTGGGTGTGAACGATATCGAATCGATGCCATCGTCTTCAATAAACCGAAGTTTTCGTCTTTGCGATTGTTGGGTAAAATATAAGGTGCGTTTCGTATGTGAAGAAAATGGCTAGGATATAGTGTTTAGGCAAAGTCGAGGCCTGTATTTAATACAGATCTCGCAAGACGAAAAACACCCGTATACTAAGTCTTTGATCCAAGGCCGCCTCTAAGATACAACGACTTACAATTACGGTTTAGCAAAGACTTGCAAAAAAGAATACAAACAAGTGTTTTTCGACTTTCAAGCTTTTCAAGGATGAAGATGAACAATATGCAAAATGCAGGTGCTTGTTTAATGTTATCTGATTATTTTCGTGTCCCAATTCATCAGTAGGGACGATAATAAGCAAGTGCCCGTACGGAAAATCGCGTTTGTAGGCTCGAAAATGTACATTTTCAGTGAACAGATGCACCTGTTCAGGAGCGCACGGCCTAGACGCACGGGCGTGCGCCTCTCGTCTTATTCTTTGCCTGCACCAACCTTCGACAGTGAGACGACGGCCGGCCAGCGCGGGCGTGCTCCTCCGTGCGCTATTTCGAAACTTCGGCAGGTAGCACGACCCGACCGCACGGGCCGTGCTCACGCCCGTGCGCGGGGCCAAACCTTTTCCCAGGTTGAACTCTGATTTAATTAATTACAAAAATTAATTAAATCCATCTAATTTAATTAATTATAAAATTAATTAATTATTTTAAAGGTTTTTGGTCCAAAAGAATAAGGGCCTTGAAGCCCAAGCCCACGGCCGGACTCGACTGGCGGCAGCGGCATACGTGTCCTGCCAGCGTGTGTTCTTTGAACAAAACCCACAAGACATGAGGTCCTCACCCTTTTAAAAACTTTAAATTGCCCCATGGCCCAAACCCATACGTCCAACTGGGATATATAAAGTGTGCAACTTTGCTCTCCTTTTCCTATGTGGGATGGAGCATCTCTCCTCCCCACATTTTCTATTTTCCATACCATTTATTTGTATTAAGTGACTAATTTAAAGATTAATTTCTCATTCACTTAATCGGTTTTGAGAAATTCCAAATGTTATTCTCATCTACTCTCTTAGTAGAATTTTTACAAATAATTTAATTCTATTTTTCATAAATAGAAAACCACTTAATTAATTGGTCAAAATCGTGTCAACACCCTATTTATTAAAGACCAATTCCAACAAAAAAATGGCCTAGAAAAGTGTTTTTATATTGAGGTGCCAAGTTTGAAGTAGGTGGCAATGAGTCATGATCATGTTATCATGTGGCCATTTGATTGGTTGGTTGGTTGGTTAAGTGATTATATCATCTCTCTCTTACACACACACACACACACACACGCACCAAGTTTTGGTTTATTGCAAAGGTCACCAACATTTCATAAATACACACACAAATATAGAAATATATTATTTAACGTGTGAAATGGTATCTTACTAGCTAGATTCGCACATGGAAACACACGTAAACAATTCAGGAAAAGATTTTGAGATTATAAAATATTAAGTGAGAGAAACATTATAATGTTCATTTTGTTATTATTCATTTTGTTATTATTCAAGTGAACTTGCAAACAAAAGGATGTGCAAAAAATAATGTGACAAAATAAAATACTAATATCAAATAAAAGAAAAAGTAATTTATCTAATTAGATGTGTAATATTTTCCCAATTACGTCCTTTTTTCCATCTTTTTTTTTATTTTGTTTAAAACAAAAAAGCTTAGGGCCATCTCCTTAAATTTTTCTTGTGCCAATCTTTTATTCTTTTACACCTACCAATCATATAGGAAAAACATTTTGGCAGCTGATAAAAGCCAAAGAAACCATTATTCCCAATTCATCAAATCAATGAGCAATGGCTATCCTGTTCAATGTCTTACTTTTTCTTTTTCCTGTTCTTTTTATTTTTTATTCCCTCCAACTTCTTTAACCCTTTTTTCTTTGCTGCGAGGTAAAACTATGAATAAGAATGGACTAAAGATTAACCATCAAAACAAACGAGCTTTCTATTCTGTTGTTATTCCTGCCTCATGTTTTGATGAAACTAATTCGAAAGCAATTTCACACTGGATCTTCTGTTCCATCTAGTAACTAAATGTATAAATTATACATTATTGTACATGTGATATATATCTACCAAATGTATTGAAACATAGATGAAACGATGGTGGGGGTAGGGCATACAGTTAAACCAGTTTTGCTTTGAAATTGAATACACACACTCAACACTAGCTGTATAAAGCCGGCAAAACCACAAGAAAGGGAGCAACGATGAAACCAATGCTCCACACTGCGCGTTATACAATAAATCCAGCCTACAAAGCAAAAATTTCCGCATTGGCATCACCTAGAAACAAAACTAGGTCGTCAAAACACTGAAACACCATTATGAAGAAAATGCAAGGACATTAGAGTATGCCTATTGAGCTAACGAAAGGTAGGAAAAAGAGACGTATTTAAGTTCAAAACACCAAAGAGGTTGACAACAGAATCAGGCAAAGTTCAAAAGATTTTCCAACAATCGTCCGCTAGAATTTACAAAGATGAATTGTCCTAATCTATTAAAAAACAACCCATAATTTCGGACATAAAGATTCAATATACAAAAGCAAGATAACAGATAGGTATTAGCATTCTACAGTGAGAAACTATGTTGCCGATTTGTCAATCTCAGATAAACAAGAATCAGTTGACTATTCCGAGAGCGAAGAATTTAACGCACTTAGAACATCCACAGCTACTTGGGCTTCAGCTTTCTCCATATCAGTAGAGGCTGTGTTAAGCTTTTGAGTGTATTCTGCGAGCGCCTTTTGGACAGAAGAAGGGTCAACTTGCTTAGTCGGAACAGCCTCAACTGCGATTATATCAGTAACAGAATTCGAATGGACAAACGCAAACCCACTGCTAACGAAATAATTTGTCACTTCATTCCCCTCGTGTATGGAAAGTAAGCCGGGTTTTAGCTCTGATATTGATGATACATGTCCAGGGAGAATACCCATCTGCCCTGTTGTGGCTGGTACTATTACCAAGTCCGCCTACAATGTCAGAACCTAAAATATTAGATAGCAGAAAGAAGGTAAAATAAGGGACAAAAAAGAAGATATGATTGTGGAGAAAAAAAATGTTTTTAGTTATCTATAGATCAAAACAATGCAAAGCCAAAACAGAAGGCATGTGATTCTGGAAAGTTTTCATAATTGTACCCAGCCACAAAGAAGAGGTACATCCTGATCCTCCAATGAAGTCTTGATATTATCCATCAGTTAATCAGAAACACAAGTTAACTTCAAATCACTACCACATTTTGAGAACAATTTCATTTGTAATAATCTCTCACTATATTGAAAATAATTAGGGAAACAATGGCCCATGACCCAATTAGTGGTGACCACGGTTTGGGAACCACCGGCTCCCTGGTTAGAACTGGAAGTTAGAAGGTTCAAGGGTATAAATTTGGGAAAATCTAGACCCTTAACCTTAACAGCCTCTAGGCTGTTAAGGGCCGGTTCTGGTATTGGTGGTTCCGGGCCCAGTTAAACCTGCGGTTCTAAGCCGATAATGATATTTTGTTTGAACTTTTGAATTTAAATTCTAACTATACGGTTCAATTGGAAAAATGGAGGTCATAGCTATAAAGGAAACAGTGATGACAGTCCATATCTTTGGTGAACATAATACTACTGAGGGATGACTATAGGGAACTAAACTAGGTAGAAAATCACACAATAACTTATGAAGAGACTAGGAAGTGCCATCCATGTAATACAGTATCATGGTCTGGAGAAAGGGCTTCTGTGGAGGTCCTTCGCATAGATTATTCACATCGGAAAGATAAAAGCAGAGAAAACTAGAATCAAAAACCTTTACTCTGCGATTGGTGGTTAATATAATTTGCAAAATTTTCCCTAAAAAATATTTTTGGCCCACACTTTGATTGTTTGTGAAAAATTTCAAGAAATAAACTATCACTCATTCTCATTTTTCCAATCATCAATCACACCAAAATATTATTTTACAAAAAAAAAAAAACAAACTACCAACTATCATCATTATACAATCATGTCACAAATACACTATTCACTCTCTCTTATTTTTCAAATCATCAATCACATCCGGTCACTATTTTACTGAAATATCATCACATCATATATTCATCATACAATAACACTCAGTCAAACGGTTGTTCTTCCTTTGAAGCTTTAAGGCTCAGTTCCAAAACGTTATTTAAAAACTAGGATCACTCTTTTCCCGACTACCAGTGGTGAAATTACAAAAAGTCAATAATAGTGCCGTCTCTCCGCTCCCTCTTTTTCTACATATGCGGTGGCGGGTTACCAGATAAGAGGGTTCCTCCTTCGGACCCTTGCTTCCTTTTCTGATTTTTCAAAAATAAATTTTCACCACTACTCACTTAAAAAAATGAAAATGGATGGAATGAAAGGTCATCCAATCACAGCCTTAATCATTCATTTTGTACATGAGCGTATATGCAAAGACTCAAAATTCCACTTCAACTGGTATAACAAGTAGCAATCAGTAACTTTGTTGTTCACAATTTTGAAAATTCAAATCCTTCAGACAAGGTTTTAAGAAAAGTCATAAGGGATGGAGTTCCAGGTCAAACATGAGAAAAATAGTGGTCTAAGATTTTTTCTGTCAAAAATGTCCATTAAGTTGTGCAGAAAACCACATGCAGACATAATGTCAAACAAGAAATGAACACTCTTATACTGCAACTCTCAAAACAAAGTCTATAACAGAAGTGCAATCTTTTAAGATGAACGACCATCAATTAGCTAAAACTCCTAATTCTACAAACATCGTAAAGTACTTCAAAAAGGCAATAACATTAAGACAATTGAACGGTAACTGTAGAATACATGGAATCTCACAGAAGGATTTCCTATCTTAATACAACAATATGTCACCATTATGGAAATACTAAGATGGCAAACATTTCAAATATTTTTACCAACAAAAAGAGTATACATTAACGCGACTGTCCCCGTGTACAAACAAAAAATAAGAAATGAAATGCGAAATTTACCAATCAACACAGAGCCAGATTGCAAGCCATACACGAAACTAAATCCACATAAAAAAAAAGGAAAAAGACATCAATCAAATGTGGATTACTTCCTACACATATGGATACTTCTGTTTGCTACAAATCAAATTTTAATAGCCGAACATCCAAAATTAAGAAATAAATTTAGGGGTCTACATCGGTGTTCAAAAAGCGTTGGCGCTAAGCGGGCGGCAGATTGGGGCCTACTAAGCGGGCGGCAGATTGGGGCCTATGGCCAGGTTAGGCGGGGCCTAATCGGAAGAATAACAAAGGCGGACAAGGGCTAGCGCCTAGGGGCTAATCGGGACTAGGGGGATTTTAGAACAGTGGTCTACATCCTAGAGGTAATATGCGTACAAACTCAACATTTTTAAGTAACAAGGGCAAACGAACCAAGTGATAAAAGAAGGCCAATATTTTACACAGCCTATACATAAACTTCAAAAATACCAAAAGGAAATTACACTGCATTAACTGTAATGGACTAAGTACGGGGAAAAAAACCTGTTTATTGGAGAACCCGGAAGAGGACTGTGAAACCATGTTGATTGTGAGCTTCGAAGCCATGGATGGTCGCGGCTGCACGAAGGCTAATGGAGTCTTGGGTGGGTCCAGGTTGGGCACTATCCGCCTCCATGCCGCCGTGAATAGGTCGTCCGCCGCCTGCTCAGTCGGACCCCCGGAAGTGGAGAAGGTGTGGCGGCGGGAAAGTAGGCGGACGGTGACACGGTGTAACATAGCGGATTTGGTGAAATGATCGCTCGGCTCGCAAGTCGGAAGTCAGAGAGAGAGGGAGAGAGAGTTGATGAAATGTGTGTGTGTGTTTTGTAACATTACAAAACAATACTAAAGTCGCACATGAGTCGAGTAATAGTCAATAGATGTGTCAATTTAACTTTAACTTTGAATTTCCGAACTCTAACTCGAGTCTCCTCTAAATCTAATTTAATTTAAGCTACAATATTAGTTCGAAATTTGCGAGGTTTTACTTTTATAAGTTACAAATAATGAGTAATAAACAAAAATATATAGACAACAACATTAACACCAATAAACTTTTGATAATGATAAATTCACGTTGTAATATTTCCAGTTCCAAGTCGACATGATATAAAGAAAACCATCTCTCTTCCAATCATTTCATGCAACATATGTAAGTAAGTGATCGATAAGGGCAAACGATGGTTTCGGGCCGACCGACAGCCCAAGACATTGGACCGACACGACAGCCCAGACATTGATCGACCGACAGCCCAAGACATTGGACCGATCCGGTGATGCCTAGATGGACCAAAATGATGAGGCCCACAAATTTTTAGGATGGTTTGTTGTGTTAAATAATGGGTACGATCTGTGGGAGCTTATAACGGGAGATCGCACAAAGGCTTATTTACTTGCAGGCTACCGCCGGGCGCCCAAGTTCAAATTGTTGTGATGAGCCGACTGGATATAGTCACAGAGTTGAGCCGACTGTTGTGGACACCTTAAAGTTGAGCATGACTTGAAGAAGAATAGGTCGGTTCGCCTATAAGATGTATAAAATCGAGACGCCTTGTAAGATTTAAAAGGTTTTGTATCAACATAGAGAGCCGACGTGTTCGAGGATCGGAGGTGCAGTATTACAGCGTAAAATTAGGGTTTTTAATGAGATCCGATCCTAATCTAATGATGACTCGACACCAAATCGAACGGAATCCCTGATTTTACGGAAACCCTAATCCGAGCTAAGGTATAAAAGGCCCAAGCCTGGGTTCATTCTAACCTAATCCCATTTTTCTTGTTACATTGCTTTTTTTCTCTCTAGTCTCTCTTCCTTCTCACAATATCGACTTAAGCATCGAGAGAGGGAGTGCCGAGCCCCCCTCCCGCCCCCTTTGTGCAGTGCAGTCTCGTGGTGGTCTTCAACTAGAAAGCTGATCGGCGAGGAGGAGTAAGCTTTGGGAGTAATCAAGTGGCGCCGTCTGTGGGAAGCATTGAGCAGAGACGTGAGATTCGGATTTTGGCTATGGAAGAAGTTAGGAGAAGTTTGGAAGATGATTTGAACCGTACGCCGCTGGGAGATACTCCAGGCGTAGTCACGCAGGAGGATGTTGCACCTCCGCCCCCACCACCCCCGGTGAATGGCGGAGGGCAGCGGGTGTAGAGGACGGGAGCGGATGGACAAACGCCTATGTCTGGGGGGAGTATAGATTTGAGCCCAATGTTCTTTGAACAAATTGGGGCTTCATCACTAGTGGTCGTGGAAGACGGTGGAGGAAGCGCTGAGGAGATGCTTCCACCACCGCCTCCACCGGTGGTCCCCCCCTCCGGTGGTTCCTCCTCCTCCTGTGGGTCCTCCCGGGAGGTAGGGAGAAAGAGGTCGGCGCCCGACTATGGCGGAGGAAGTACATTCATCAAAGGGCGGAACATGTGTCTCACCGAGACCAAGATTGGTCGGAAGCGGATGGATGACCTTCACCGTGAGGTGCGAGATATTCGTCGGGAGAGTGGGCCGGAGTACCGGAGCGGCGGTAGCGGGTGAGACGGGAACACCTTCTCGGAAGAGGTAATGGCGGACGAGCTTAGGCCTCATACCGAGCTCGAAGCTTGAATATGATGGTACCACGATCCGTGGGACCATCTTTGCCGTTTTGAGAACGCCGCTCTACTACTACGCATTCACGGACGGCGTGATGTGTAGAGTTTTTCCTACCACTTTGACGTAAATCGGCTCAAAGAGTGGTTTAGTCACCGCCCCGGGCTCCATTCGAAATTTTGATGACTTTAGTTCGGCTTTCCTTAACCAATTCACGAGTTGCCGTAAGTACCAAAAAGGTGCCCCGACCTTGTTTAGTATCAAACAGAGAGAAGGGGAAGGACGGAGTTATATCCAGAGGTTTACGGCAAAGTTGGAGGTGCCGCCGCCTAGTCCGAAATTTTGGCCAATGCCCTAGCTCGGGGCCGAGGATGGGGAGTTCTTTGAATCATTAGTGATAGAGCCTGCTTTAAGACATTTTGAGTGTTGGCTCGGGCGGAGAAGTATATAAACTTGGAAGAGGCGAGAAAAATGAAAAGAGAGGAAGGAGAGAAGAGAAGAGACGGGGAGGGAAGATAGGGAAGACAAAGTACCTCAAAAAAGTTTGGTGTCCGAGGCAATGGGGGAAGGCCGAGGTTTGAGAAGTATACACCTTTGGCCGTTCCTCGGGCGAAGTGCTTATAGCTATTGAGAGGCATCCCGACCGAGATGGCCAAAGGCACACGCAGAGGCTTGATAAAGGCGAAATGTAAGGAATTTTGTAGATTTCACAATGAGTATGGGCACACAATGGATCGATGTACACACCGGGGATGATGAGATCGAACGGCTCATTCAAGCAGTCACCTAAGGGAATTTGTGTACATTGACAAAAAGGAGAAAAAAGGGGAGTATAAGAGGATAACAGGGGATATCATCAACCTCGGCGGGAGCCGAGCGTAGGGGGAGAGGGAGGAGCTACCTCCGCTCCGCCTCCGCCCCACCTCGGCGTGAGGTCATCCGGATGATTGTTGGAGGCCGGCGGGGGAGATTCGAGGCGAGCTCGGAAAAATTATGTGAGAGCAAAGAAAGACAGATCGGGTGCGAAGAGATTGAAGGTTGAGCAAGTCGGGCCGACAGGCGAATATCCATTTGGACCAGAGGATTGCAAGGGTATTGTGACACCTCACAGCCCGATGCCCTTGTGGTCACAAACTACGATCTCTAATTATGATGTACAACGGGTATTTGTGGATACCGGGAGTTCGCGGATATTCTATTCTATGATTGCTATAGGAAGATGGATCTCCGTGTCGGCTTGGAGACGGTGGACACGGCTTTGGTCGGATTGTTGGAGGGATGATCCAACCAATAGGTATGATTACTTTGCCTGTCTCTTTGGGTAAGGAGCCTAATCGTAAAACTAGAATGGTTCGGTTTTGATAGTCGAAGCACCGGCCCTCTTATAATGTCATGTTGGGTAGACCAGCAAGCACTAAATGCCTTTCAAGCAAAGGTAGTGTCGGTATACCATCTAAAAATGAAATTTCTGTGGGAGAGAAAGTAGGGAAGTCGATGGTGATCAAGATATGGCTAGAAAATTGTACGTAGAAAGTATTCGGAAGGCGAGTAGGGGAGTGCTTTTGATGATGATAGAAACAAAGACAAGTTGGTTAGGTTGGACGAACCAGTGGAGCATGTCCAGCCCAATGATGAAATGATGATGGTCGAGCTAGTTCCAGGTGACCCTGATAAGGTCACTAAGGTCGGAAAAGAGTTGACTGATGAATTAAGGGATGAGTTGGTAGAGTTCTTAAGGAATAATGTGGATGTATTTGCTTGGACAGCGGAAGACCTGGTGGGAATAGATCCAAGCATCGCTGAACATAGGCTTAATGTTAATCCATCATATAAGCCGGTAAAGCAAAAGAAGAGGAACTTCGGTCCTAAGAAGGATGCTATAATTAGGGCGGAGGTGCAAAAGTTGTTGAAAGCAGGGCACATTAAAGAAATCCAATTTCCAGAATGGCTATCTAATGCAGATTGGTTCCGAAAACGGAGGACGATTGGCGCATGTGTGGACTTTAGGGATTTGAATCATGCTTGCCCTAAAGATTATTACCCATTGCCCCGAATTGATTTGGTGGATTCGACGTCGGGATGTGAAGCTGCTTAGCATGATGGATGCATCGGGGATATCATCGGATCAAAGTATGCAGGAGGAAGACCAAAAAGAGTATGCTTCACCACCTCTTTTGGCACATTCTCGCTATGTAGTAATGCCGTTCGGATTAAAGAATGCGGGAGCCACATACCAAAGGTTGGTAGATAAGATGTTTGGGGAGCAGCTCGGCAGGAACATGGAAGTGTACGTAGACGATATGTTGGTCAAAAGTATAAAAGCTGTGAATCATGTGCATGATCTGGCCGAAACGTTTGACACCCTGAGGAAGTATAGGATGAAGCTGAACCCCAAGAAGTGTGCCTTTGGGGTCAGGTCGGGAAAGTTTCGGGGTACATGGTAACGGAGAAAGGAATAGAGGCCAACCCAGGAAAAGTCGGGGCCATTAGAGAGATGGCACCACCTCGGGATGCCAAAGATGTGCAAGTGTTTAACAGTGTCGGCTAAAAGATTGAATCGCTTTATTTCACGCCTTGCAGAGAGAAGTTTGCCACTTTTTAAGGTCTGAGGAAAGCCAAAAAGTTTGTTTGGGATGAAGAGTGTCAGAAGGCTTTCGAGGACTTGAAAAATTACTTGGCTGATCTATCATTGCTAACTAAGCCGTTGCCTGGGGAGCCCCTATACCTCTATCTTTCGGTAGGGGAGCAAGGGGTTAGCACGGTCTTGATCAGGGAAGAGAGATCGGTTGAGGCCGGTGTACTATGTCGGTAAAGTTTTGAGGAATGCCGAGCCGTGATATGCGGAGATCGAGAAAGCGAGGTTTGGCCTTCGTGGTGATCGCGAGAAGACTTCTACCGTATTTCCTTTCGCATAAGGTAATCGTTGAACTAATCTTCCGATTGAGAAATGTGATGAACAAACCCGAGGTAGCGGGAGGTTAATGAAGTGGGCTATCGAATCGAGTGAGTATGATATTGGATTTGAGAACAGATCGGCCATCAAAGCTCAGGCTTTGGCGATTTTGTTCAAGAATCAACCAGAGATGATAGAGATGAAGGAGCCTGGGTGATTTATGTGGATGGTTCGGTAGGGAGTTCGGGATGTGGGTCTTTGGTATTGTTTTGATCACCCATGAGGATCGAAAATGACTTTCTTTGTGAGGTTGGAATTCAAGCTATCTAATAATGAGGCGAGAATATGAAGCATTCATCGAGAGGAATGCAAATGGCCATTGAGATGGAAATTTGTTAAGATGGTAATTTACATGGACTCTTTGGCGTCCATAAACAAGTTATGGGAGAGTTCGAGGTAAGGGAAGAAAGGATGAAGAGGTATGTCGAAGCATATCGAGCTTTAGAAGGAAGAGTGAAGGAAATCAAGATATGTCAGGTCCCGAGGGAAGAAAATGGTAGAGCGGATTTTCGGCAAAATCGCCGATTCGGCGCTTGGAGAATCAAGCTAAACAGATCACACTTCTGGTAGCAAAGGAAACGGCACTGGGGTTAGAGGTCGGAGAGATGGAGGAAAAAGAGGATTGGAGGTCGGCTATCATAGCTTACCTCAAAGAAGTGGGTCTTACCACAGATAGGCGAAAGCGGGGATTTGAAAATTCGAGCGACACGTTTTTGCATTATCGGGGATAAGTTATATAAGAGAGGCTTCTCTATGCCTTTGCTGAGGTGTTTGAGTGGAGAAGAGGGTACATATGTGCTCAAAGAGATACATGAAGGTTGTTGTGGGAATCATATGGGAGCGAGAATTTTGATGAAAAAAGTCCCTTAGGGGTGGTATTTTTGGCCTTACGAAAGGAGAAGCGAGAGAAGTTGGTGAGAGCATGCGAAAAATGTCGATCCATGCGCCTTTGGTACATCGGCCGGCGGAAGAACTCATGACGATGAGCTCGGCATGTCCGTTTGCAAAATGGGGAATTGACATTGTGGGTCCTTTTCCTCCCGGCCGGTCGAGGAAGTTCTTGATTGTGGCAATCGACTACTTTAGCAAGTGGGTGGAGGCAGAACCTCTTGCCAAGATAAATGAAGATGCAGTAATGAAATTTATTTGGCAAAATATAGTGTGTCGGTATGGAGTACCTCGTGCCTTGATATCGAGATAATGGGGACGCTTGATTCGCGGGGCGTAAATCCGAGCTTGGTGTGAGGAAATGAAGATCAAGCAAAACTTCACTTCGGTGGCCCACCCGCAGCTAATGGACAGTGGAAGTGACTAATAGAATTCTTGTCCAAGGATTGAAAGCTCGGCTAGAGAAGAAGCGGGGAGGAGCGTGGGTTCGGGAGCTCGGTTCGGTGTTGTGGGCTTATCGAACTAATCCGAAAGAGGCGGCTGGCGAGGCCCGATTCACCTGGTGTATGGTATGGATCTTTGTCACCGGCGGAGATCGGGATGGAAACACATCGAGTTGAGAATTTTGAGGAAAATATTAATGAGCTGTTGATTCGAGAGGCATTGGATACGATAAATGAGAAAAAGGAAATGGCATTTTTGAGATGGAAAAGACACGAGGAAGGATTAAAGCGGCTTATGACAAGAAAGTAAAGAAAAGGGCCTTCCGTGTCGGAGATCTAGTTTTGAGAAGGTCGATGCTAGCAAAAACAAAGGGAAATTGGACGCAAATTGGGAAGGGCCACCGGGTGGTCAAGGTATTAGCAGGAGGGGCGACGAGTGGAAGAGATTGGAGGTCGAAAACTCCCAGGGCTTGGAACAGTTGTAATTTGAAGAAATATCATTCTTAGAATAGAAAAATATTCGATGTAATCAATCTACTCGTTTTGAATGAAATGATACGCCCTACATTATGAGTTCGGAAAGTGGAAAAGACAAAATTGACAAGTATTTGGAGCTCGGCTCGAGCTAGTCTCCAAATACTGGGGCCACGAGGCCATGCGAGGAGCTCGGCTCGAGCCGAGCCTTCCTTTGAAGACCGACAAGTATTTGGAGCTCGGCTCGAGCTAGTCTCCAAATACTTGGGGCCACGAGGCCATGCGAGGAGCTCGGCTCGAGCGCCTTCCTTTGAAGATCGACAAGTATTTGGAGCTCGGCTCGAGCTAGTCTCCAAATACTTGGGGCCACGAGGCCATGCGAGGAGCTCGGCTCGAGCCTTCCTTGAAGATCGACAAGTATTTGGAGCTCGGCTCGAGCTAGTCTCCAAATACTTGGGGCCACGAGGCCATGCGAGGAGCTCGGCTCGAGCGCCTTCCTTTGAAGATCGACAAGTATTTGGAGCTCGGCTCGAGCTAATCTCCAAATACTTGGGGCCACGAGGCCATGCGAGGAGCTCGGCTCGAGCGCCTTCCTTGAAGATCGACAAGTATTTGGAGCTCGGCTCTCGAGCTAGTCTCAAATACTGGGGCCACGAGGCCATGCGAGAGCTCGGCTCGAGCCTTCCTTGAAGATCAAGTATTTGGAGCTAAGCTCGAGCTAGTCTCCAAATACTTGGGGCCACGAGGCCATGCGAGGAGCTCGGCTCGAGCCGCCTTCCTTGAAGATCGACAAGTATTTGGAGCTAAGCTCGAGCTAGTCTCCAAATACTTGGGGCCACGAGGCCATGCGAGGAGCTCGGTTCGAGCGCCTTCCTTGAAAACCGACAAGTATTTGAGCTCGGCTCGAGCTAGTCTCCAAATACTTGGGGCCACGAGGAGCACGATATGCTAATCTTTTTGTAAAAAAAAAAAAAAAAATTAATTACGGGAATAATAGACAAGAGATCGAGGAATGAAAGTGCGAAGAAACTTTGTTGATCATTCAAGATAAATACAAGTACACGATAGAAAATTACAAGAGCGAATCAATTTCTAAGTAGTAGGAGGAACATTCTCGGTTCGGGTCATCCATGGAGATGGTCACGTCGTTGCCATGAGAGCGAGTTCGGGATCGTCATCCGGATATCTCGAACTTGACTGCGCAGAAGCCGAGAGGATGACCGAGCTCCAGGAGCTTGTGAAGGAGGGGCCGAGCCGGGAGGCGGGTGGAGGATAAAAGGAGCAGATATGGACTCATGAACTCCTCCACAGGGAGCGAGGTTGAGACGCTCCGCCTCGTCGAAAAACACGAAGCCTTTGGGGTCGGGGCAGAATCCTTCGGGGACCTCGGCGATCAAAGGGCTCGGTAGTGATATCGCGTTCCCGAGTGGCTCGGCCTGGTCAAAAGCAAAACCATAATACTCCATGGCGTATGAGAGAGAACTCGATAAATTCCTTGGAGCTTAGAAAGCTTGCTTCACCCTCTCCCGAATGGCCCGAACTATGGAAGAGCCCCTGGGAGGTAAGAAACTTTGCCGACCAGCCTTCCACGCCTCGGCTCGGGCTTGGTCGACGTTGATGGTGCATCGGATCCGGAGATCGCTCGGCTCGATCTTGAGGTCGGCATTATCGTCTCCGAGCCTTTATTTTGGCCTCTGAGAAGCCACCGTAGCCTTGTTGACCTCTTCCCCTTCCTTGTACCGGCGATTCTCCTCTAGGAGCTTAGTCTCCCAAGCTTTGAGGACGGGTGACCTCCTTCTTGGAATGGTTGAGCTCGGCAATATTGGAGGGATCAAGAAAGCCAACCCGAGCTCGGGAGATCGATCACGGCCACCGTGCTTCACACTTTGAGTGGTTTAGGTGAGAATGAAGTCACCCGGCTTCAAAGATCGCCGAGTTTTCTCCATTGATTCGGTCGGGGGGTTGGGCAGTTGCCACGAACATATTGAACGGCAAAAGTTCCATCGGTGTTCTTTAGGATGGAATTGCCTGTGAAGAAGGTCTGATTGGGTGTATGAATTGGAGTGCGAGAGAGAGAGAGAGCGGCGGGAGGTGGAGTGTTCTTCGCCCTCTTGGCACCTCCAGTGCTGGTGCCGACAGCTGGTCTCTTGGAAGGGGGAGGTCGGATAGAAGGTTGAGCTCCTGGGCCAGTAAGATCGGCCATCACCGCGGCAACTGTGTCTGGTCGCCGAAGTGGAGAAGGCTGACCTCCAGGGCGTGGAGCGGCAGCACTAGATGAAGGAGGTTGTGAGCCAGGAGCAAGGACTTGTTCCTCATCATCCAGCTCAGCGACCATCTGTGCCATGAACATATCTGCACAAAGAAAAAGGATTAGCCAATGAGTAAGAATAAAATAAATCAATTGCAAAAAGAAAATCAATTACCAATGTCGCAAGGCAGAGGAGCCACGATGGGGCTCAGCTCAAAGTAGTACAGAAGAGGAGGGGTTATAAGGCGAGAGAGGTCATACTTGACTAAAGTGAGTTTATTTATTTGAGCCTGGAGGTCGGGAGACCGATCTCTGGGGTTGTGTTTGCGTTGGAGTGGAAGGGTCCAGTCCAAGCAATAGGAAACCCCAAGCTCGGGGAGGAAATGAAAAATATTTGTCCTTCCGAATTTGTTGGAGGAAGGATACTTGCTTAAAATCGAGCATCACCTCGGGAGGTGATGTAGAAAAAGACCACTTGGTGTTTGAGTTCTTTATTTGGAATAAGGCAATGTGACTCTCAGAGTGGGCTCTATGTCTAAATACTTGGTCAAAATAATGAAGCCGGCTAGAATACGGAATGAGTTCGGGGCCGGTGATTTAAAGGCACGGGAGAATCCTCGGATACCCTGACCCATGAAGGGATGGATGGGAAATCGGAGGCCGCCCTCTATCCGACCTACGAAGAAGGATAGGGCATTGGGTGGAGGTCGGTTAGGTCGGCCGAGTCTTTGGGAAGATAGAGTTTGAAAGAGGACGGAATTTGGGCGGTCCTTTTAAGGGTTTGAAGATTGGGAAATTTGATAAGGTGGTCCCCTTAAAATCATGAGGATATACAGGTAAGGGACCCGAGCACGGAGCTCGGATCTCTATCGAAGTCAATCACGACACGAATCGGAGCTAGATTGATCAGCGCGTCGGGTCCGATGGGCGACACCGTGAGGGAAAGGGCGGAGGAACAGAGCCCGTGGTCATCGCCCACCGTTCTAAGTCGGCGACAACGCGTCCGAGCGGTGTTGAGCGTGAGGAAGAGGATGCCATATTTAAAGGAAAAAGAAAAAGCTCGAGAAGAAAGGTTTACTTACCGATTAGAAATAGGAGGTTGGGAAGATGGTCGGGACCGTGAAACTTTGGGAAGCCTACCAAACCGGGAGAATACCGTAGGAAAAGATGAATATTTCCGGAGAAAGATTTTGAAAATTGGAAGAAAGAAAAGTGAGAAATGGAGGAAGAGGGTGGCTTTTATAAGGGGAAAGAAGACAAAGGGTGCCTCGATTTTCGAGGTGATGATTGGACGGTCTATTTAGGCGCCGGAAGCCGAAAGGATGTCTAATCAATCAAATCCGCGTGTCGTACTCGAAAGGCCAAGGGGCGGGAATTTGAAAAGCCAAGAGTCGGCGGGAAAGTGAAAAGCACAAACCCTAAATATTAGGTCAGTTCGGCCTATAAGTAACTATGGTTGAGGTGCAAACCAATCCATAGTTGGGGGGAGGAATTGATAAGGGCAAACGATGGTTCGGGCCGACCTGATAGCCCAAGACATTGGACCGACCGATAGGCCCTAGACATTGGGACCGACCGATAGGCCCAAGACATTGGACCGATCCGTGATGCCTAGCATTGGGACCGAAATGATGAGGCCCATAGCCTTAGGATGGTTTGTTGTGTTAAATAATGGCCGATCTGTGGAGTGCTTATAACAGAGATCGCACAAAGCATTTATTTACTGGGCCGGCCTGTCAAGCCCAAGTTCAAATTGTTGTGATGAGCCGACTGGATATAGTCAGCAGAGTTGAGCCGACTGTTGTGGACACCTTAAAGTTGAGCATGACTTGAAGAATAGGTCGGTTCGGCCTATAAGATGTATAAACCGAGACGCCTTGTAAGATTTAAAGGTTTTGTATCAACATAGAGAGCCGACGTGTTCGGAGGATCGGAGGTCTGGTATTACAGGCGTAAAATTAGGGTTTTTAATGAGATCCGATCCTAATCTAATGATGACTCTGACACCAAATCGTAACGGAATCCCGGATTTTACGAAACCCTAATCCGAGCTAAGGTATAAAAGGCCCAAGCCCAGGTTCATTCTAACCTAATCCCATTTTTTGTTACATTGCTTTTTTTTTCTCTCTCTAGTCTCTCTTCCTTCTCGCACATCTTGACTTAAGCATCGGAGAGGGACGCCGGAGCCCCCCTCAGGCCCCTGTTGTGCGAGTCTCGTGGTGGTCTTCAACTAGAAAACTGATCGGCGAGGAGGAGTAAGCTTTGGGAGTAATCAAGTACCCAACTCTTGTTGAATGTTGACGTGTCCAATTTTAAGTATTTATCTTTTTTTATTTTAGAAATTAATACAACCATATTTTGTAAAATGGGAGACTTGGACACTACCTACTTGGAGGTTTTATTATTGCATTTATTGTCGCTAAATATACACTTTACATCTACTTTACAATAATATTTGATACATGATTAATAATAATAATCAATACAATGTTGTTAAGAGAATCATATAGTGGTTAATGTTAGAATTATATTAGTTTATATTTATGGGGGTAGTTTTGTATTTTCTCTCTCTTGTGTTAGCTAGGGTTTGAGTCTATTTAATGGTAGCCTCCATCTTGTATTATTGCATTCAAGTATTCAAGACTCATGTTCTATATAATTCTTCTTCCTATTTTCTCTTACAATAATGTATGTCATTTAATCTAACATGGTATCAAGAGCAAGGTTTTAATAGCATCCTCGACTACGCAGTGAGCAAGGTTTCAAGAGCAAGGTTTTAATGGTAGCCTCCATCTTGTATTATTGCATTCAAGTATTCAAGGTTTTTTTCCGATGGGTGTACCAGTGTCAGTTCGTGGATCCGGTGGGTATATCGCGATTACACGGTGAGTATGTTGCAGCTTTGTGTTATTTTCATTCGATTTTCGATCTGTTAGCACTTGTTGGGTTTGCTATCTTTTTTGGCCTCAAGAATCGATTATTTGCAATAGTTTTGTTGGTAGAGTTGGCTTGATTTGTTGGATATTTGCAATCTATCTAGTTATTTGATTGGTATTTGTTTGATTTTCCGTCATTATTCATTATGGTGGTGAAAGAGATTATTCGTTGCGATCGATTAGTACGCGTTTGAATGGAAAGAATTATTCATATTGAGTTATGTCATGAGAAATTTTTGAGAGGAAAAAAATTGTGGAGCTATATTTTCGGAACACAAAAGCATCCTGTTGAGAAAGATAATACTAAATATGTTGAGAATTAGAGGTTTGGGAAGTGAACAATTCAAAATTATCACTGGGTTAACAATGCAGTGGAGAACTCTATTGGTATGCAATGGCTAAATATGATATCGCTAAAGAAGTTTGGGAACATTTGGAAGCAGTTGTATACTCAATCGAATTTTGCTAAACAAGATGCAGCTTGGAAATAGATATTCGATCTCTTCAAAGAAAAAGATATGACTGCCCAAGAATTTTATTCGCTATGATCGATCTTTGGGATCAATTAATTTCATCAATCTAGTGAACTTCGCGCATTTGCCCCCTATATTGCTCGCCGAGAGGAGCAACGCTTGTTCGATTTTTGATGGCTCTTCGGGATGATTTTGAGTCCCTTCGTGGGAATATATTGCACCGTCTTCCCCTCTACCATCGGTTGATTACATTGTAAGTGAATTGTTAGCAGAGGAATTACGCCTAAAGTCTCAAAGCGGGGAAAGGAGTTCTTCATGTTCCTCCTTCATCCGCTTCTTGTGTGCCCATCGCCCACCTTTTGTTCCTTTCGGACCTCACCCAAAAGTTGCCGATAATGAATGTAGCTATCTTTTGTAAACAACGAGGACATTGGAAGGCTCAATGTCCGAGTTGAATAAAGGAGGACAACAACGCTTTCAACGAGAAAAATCCACGACCTCCCAAAAATCGGTTTGTTCATCCAAATCAACGTGGTTTTAGGCCGCCTCCACCGACTCGTCGCCGCACTGTACCTCATCGATTCTATGACGTCCGGCATTCTTACTTTCCGCCCGATGGATACAATTGCGACAGTTTGAAATTCCTCATGCCTCATGCTTTATCGCCTCGGGTTTGTCAACTCCGAGCTCGTCGGGTATATCCTCATCTATTTGGGTATTAGATTCGAGCTTTTCATCATATGTCCCCCGATATATCATGTTTTACTTCCATTTCACCAACAAATGCTAAACTCGTATTATTCACGATGGTATGCGTTGTTACCCTTAGCAGGGTGGACTCGTAGCCACACCTCAATTGTCTCTTCCACATGTCTACCATATTCCCAAACTTGCATTAAATCTTGTTTTTAGCCAATTGTGTGATTCAAGGTTACTTAAGTATCATTCTCTCCTACTTTGTCATTGTGTGCAGGATCCACATTCCCGGCCGATTGGGACAGCCGTAGGCACGGAGAGTTATACATTTTGGATGAGCTCAGTACCCTCTATCGCAGCCTTCTCTTTGTTGATTTGTCTTCTTTTCGTTTGAGTCCTTCATCGCCTCAGCTTTTATTTGTGGCATTCTCGTTTGGGTCATGTTTCGTCTTCACGTTTAAGATTTTGGCTTCTACGAGTTCATTAGGAAAATTGTCATCTCATGATATTTCGATTGTAGTGTTGTAAAGCGCAAAATTTTCCGCTTTACCTTTTAATCGGAGTGTGTTTTTCTTCTCATGCGCCATTTGATTTGGTTCATTTCGATGTGTGGGGACCTGCTCCCATTTCCACAAAGGGGGGTTCTCGATATTATGTCTCTTTTATTGATGATTATTCTCGTTATTGTTGGGTTTATTTTATGAAGCATCGTTCTGATTTTCTGAGCATATATACTTCATTTCGAGCTTTTGTAAAAACTCAATTCTCTGCTATCATAAAATGCTTTAGATGTGACTTGGGTGGGGAGTACACATCTAATAATTTTCGTGAATTGCTTGCTTTGGATGGGACTTTACATCAAAACTTGCACGGATACTCTGAACAAAATGGTATTGCTAAAAAGAAAACATACGCATATCATTGAAACCGCCGCTCACTTTTACTATCTAGTTCGGGTTCAAGTGAATTCTGGGGGGAAGCCGTTCTTACCGCTGTCCATTGTATAAATAGGATTCCATCATCCATTACATCTGATTTATCACCATTTCAGAGACTTTATGGTTCCACCCCTAGTTATTCGTCTTTACGAGTCTTTGGTTGTGCATGTTTTGTCCTTCGTCCTCATGTTGAACGCAGCAAATTATCTTCTCGTTCAGCTATTTGTGTTTTCTTAGGATATGGAGAAGGTCGGAAGGGATACCGTTGCTTTGATCATGTTGCTCAAAAATTATATGTGTCTCGTCATGTATTTTTCTTGAGCATATTCCATTCTTTTCTATTCCTCTAGTCTCATAAAGATCTCCAAAATCGATCTTGTTCATATTGATCCATTCTTGGATAATACAGATAGAGACTCGTCGAGATACTCTTCGCTCCGTCTACGCCACGACACCCCAATCGCTTCCGAAATTGTGGATCCTTTGCCTCCTCGATATCCCCAACGTACACGTAAGTCCACTCAATTACCTGACTTTGTTTAATCCTCTTATTCTCCCGCCTTTGCTTCATTTTTGTACTCTATTCACAAAATTTCTGAACCACACTCCTATAAAAGAGACGATTCATCGATCCTTTGGCAAAAGATGCTATGACTAAGGAACTTTCTGCTTTGCATAAAACAAACACTGGGATTTGGTTTCTTTACCACCTGGTAAACGGGCAATTGGTTCGCGTTGGGTTTATAAAATTAAAACAAAATCTGATGGTTCAGTTGAGCGATATAAAGCACGATTGGTTTCTAAAGGTTATTCACAACAGTATGGTATGGATTATGAGGAAACATTTGCCCCTGTTGCAAAGATGACTACCGTTCGTACTCTTATTCTTTCTTTTCCGTCCGAAATTGGCACATATCTCAATTGGATGTCAAAATGCCTTCTTGAATGGTGATCTTCAAGAAGAAGTTTACATGATTCCACCACATGGAGTTCCTCATAATCGGCGAAGTTTGCAAGCTTAAGAAAGCATTGTATGGTCTCAAACAGGCTCCACGGGCTTGGTTTGAAAAATTCTCTGTCGTCTTTACACTTACACTTGGTTTTAGTTCCAAAGAACCATGATTCTCGCCCTTTTTCTTCAAGCGCATACATGTCTTTGGTATTATTCTTCTTTCCTTATATGTTGATGATATGATCATCACCGGTGATGATGTTGATGGGATTGCATTGTTGAAATCGAGTTAGCTTCTCGTTTTGAAATGAAAGATTTGGGACCTTTGCGATATTTCTTGGGTATTGAGGTAGCCCGCTCCCTCGAGGTTATCTTTTTCACAGTCCAAGTACATTATTGACATACTTGATCGAGCTCGTCTTAGTGATACTCGGACGGTTGATACGCCTCTTGAACTTAATGTTCGATATTCTCCTTCCGATGGCACACTATTATTATGCGATCCTACCTTATATCGCACTATTGTTGGAAGTTTGGTTTATCTAACCATTACGCGCCCGTCGATATGCATATGTTGTTCATATTGTGAGTCGGTTTGTCACTTGCCCCACTACAGTTCATTCGGGTCATAGATTCGTATCTTGCGATACCTCCGTGGTACTCTTTTTGAGAGTCTTTTGTTTCCATCTACATCTTCATTAGAGTTGAGGCATATTCGATGCGGATTGGGCGGTGATCTGCGATCGAAAATCCACTGGTGTTTTTGTATTTTTCTTGGAGACTCACTTATTTCTTGGAAGAGTAAGAAACAAAATATTGTGTCTCGATCCTCCACAGAGGCAGTATCGGGCAATGGCTTCTACTACAACCGAAATAGTTTGGTTACGTTGGCTTGCTTTTGCAGATATGGGTGTTCATTTGTCCTCACCTACTCCCATGCATTGTGATAACCAAAGTGCTATTCAGATTGCTCACAAGTCGGTTTTCACGAAAGAACAAAGCATATTGAGATTGATTGTCATGTCACTCGTCATCACCGCAACATGGGACACTCCACTTACCATTCATCTCATCATCTTTACCGATTGCGGATCTTTTCACCAAGTCGCCTCCGCCTCCACGTTTTCGTTTTTTGGTTGGCAAACTCTCGATGATTTCTACTACATCATCATGAGTTTGTGGGGGATGTTAGAATTATATTAGTTTATATTTATGGGGGTAGTTTTGTATTTTCTCTCTCTTGTGTTAGCTAGGGTTTGGGTCTATTTAATGGTAGCCTCCATCTTGTATTATTGCATTCAAGTATTCAAGACTCATGTTCTATATAATTCTTCTTCCTATTTTCTCTTACAATAATGTATGTCATTTAATCTAACAGTTAAGACTCATACGTTAAGACCAAGGGTCTGGGGTTTGATTCCTATCCCATTTCTATCCTAAAACATGTACTTATAAAAAAGAATGTTGCAAAAAATATAATAAACATTACCATAACTATCTCGTGTGCTTGATTTGGGCACCAACCCCTACAAAGTATCAAGGAACGAAGGACGTGCTTAGGGATGGATGTGTGCGGGTAAGGCCGGAACTCTAACCAAACCAACCTCATTTGAAGTGGTATGAGATAAATAAATGGGTTTGAGGCGATGAAGAATATGAATTTTTATCTAGGTCTGATATGCACTAAAAAAAATATATCGTAAAAAATATAATTAACATTACTATAAATATCATGTGTGCTTGATTTGGGCACCGACCCCTACAAAGAATCAAGGAATGACATACATGCTTAGGGATGGAATGGGTCGAACCAAACCGATCTCATTTGAGGTGGTATGGGACAAATAAAGGGGTTTGAGGGAGTAACAAGTATAAATTTTTATCGGGTCGGGGTCGGATTACGGGTTTAGTAAGACCCCACCTGACTTATATAATTAGTATATGTGGACAATTATAAAATTACCCCAAGTTTAGCTTAATTACCGAAAAAAATCGGTTATTTTTCAAAATCACAACCCCTCTGTTGTATTAGAATACCACTCGAGGTTTGTATTATACAAATTTCCCTCAATGGGGTGCATTTTGTTTATAATACAAATATCAAGGGTATTTATAATTTTGAAAGACAATTGTGTTTTTTTTGTAATTTCGCCAAATCTCGAAGATAGTATTTGTAATTATCCGTTTAGGTCGTATATATTATTGTTCTAGAACTCTTGATTCATATACTTTTTTAGTGTTTACTATGTATTCATACAATACAATAAAAAATTAAAATAAATATCACATTTGACATAATTTTTTGCAACAATATTTTGAGTGAAAATCATACAAAATTTGTCAAATATATGAAGTTGGAGGATCTAGCGAGACTTTTAGGCTAGACACATCCATGGTGGGGACGAGTCCGGGTCTTGTGTATTCTTAACGCGTCAAGTCCGGGTTTGGGTTGGGTCCACCGACCTCCCTAGACATGCTTAAAAGAAGAATAATTCGGCCAACATACAATAAGCTTTCAGTTAAAAACAAGTGTCTTTCCCTAAACCTACCTCGGACCATCTCCAATAGTTTTGACTACTTTTGGTGCAAGCAGGTCGCACTACTTTGGCGCGAGACCGTGACTTCATCTCCGAGCCAGCTTGCACTATTTTCTCGCACTAAAAAGAATATTCCATAAGATTCCTTCTTTTATTAATTTAATATTGATTTTTATTATTTTATAATTGATAAAAATATTATTTAAATAATTTTATATGTTTAGAGATTTTTTTCCAGATATTGGAGAGTCCGGAACTGGTCTTCCAAAGTACTAGAAAAAAATATCATATCTGTTATTATTTGTATTTTCAATAATTTTATTTTATGTAACGTTATCTATTTTTATGTAAATGTTTTTTACTGTTGTAAAATTATGTTTCAGTATTTTATAATGAAATTTTATGTAAGATTTATACTTTTTTTGTGTAGTATTATGAAAATTACACTTCATATTATTTAAAATAAATTATCATATATAATTAAATTAATTTTAATATTATTTTCTATTAAATTAATTGAAATATAAAATTAACTACAATATTCACATTAAAGAAATACATATTAACTAATAACAAATTAAACCAAAAAAAAAAAAAGAAAGGTATAGCGCTAGAACAGTACATCGCCAGATATGGCGCTGCACTGTGCATATCCTAAACTGGCGCATGATTATAGCGCATTGCTGGAGATGCTTTCCTCTCCACTTTAACGCCTAACGCCACTTTGGATCAATTGCTGGAGACGCCCTCAGCTGATAATAGCAGCAAACTATTTGAAGGTACTAGCCACTAGGACATGATTATTTTGGTTCATAAGAGCTGAAATATCAACGGCTGGAGAGATTGCATATTTGCATTGCATGTTACATGTCTTTTTTCGACACCTCACGAATGCTACCATCTATGCGACTATGAGTCAATAACAAGGCACAAAGCAGCATAACAGGAACCACTGATGTGTAATAATCAATTCATATTAGAAGGAGAAGATCCGTTTGGCTCATAAGAGCGACAATATCACCGGATGGAATGCATATTTGCGTTGAACGCCACAGAAATGCCACCATCTATTAGAGTATGAGTGATAAGAAGGCAAAAGTAGCTTACCAGAAACCATTGATCTGTAATATCATCCAGTCATTAAAAAGATATGGCCCTTTCGACTCATAAGAACTGCAATATCAACGGACGGAAAGATAAATAATGCGATAATGTAGCAAAGGCATCAACATATCAGAGGGAGAACACAGCATCAAAAGAGTTGTAAACAAATAATAACATATATCAATTAAGATATAATTGTGCAGCGAATGTGATAATTTAAGAGCTAATTTCAGTTACTGCTTAAAATTTCAGCATTTCTCAAACTACATTCTCATAAACACCTGGTCGGTAAAATGAAAATAATATTTGTTCAAGATTTTCATTTTCTTGGAATTAAAAGTAATTAGTATTAACACTGAAGCTTCTCCCTTATCCGCACAAACGAATTGTGGTACATACATTTTCATCCGATCTTAACAAGCCAATGACTCTATTACAACTTTGTTTGTCCCACCCTTTCAGCAGCAAATCCAGTAACATGGCAAAGCTAGCTAGAACCTCGTTCAACACTGACAAAGAAGCACTTATCATCTATCTTGATGGGATGATGGGGAGATTTTTCCATCACATTGTCTATGGTCTCATCAGACCAAAAAGAAGAGAGAATAATCCATTGCTAGCGTTAACAATAAAGATCATTGAGAATTAGAACAACCAAAAATATGGACCCAAAAAAAAAAAAAAAGAGAAGATGAAAAGTCATGCCAATCCAGCCTATATAACAGTATTGAATTTCGCCCTTGCAAATTCCATGTAAAAGTGTTCATTGCCAAATCATTCAACAGAGATACAACTGATACCAGCCCCATGAAGGGATTATAATTTACTTATTCCATACAAATTGTGATCCAGAACTTGCACATATCTCGCGACCCCACGATAGAGAGAAATGTGAAAGAAAGAGTGAGAGCGATGTTTCCTTTCAAGTTCGAAATCTCATGTAGGTATACATGAGAATAGAGAAGTGTACTAAGGATTCAGAACTGGCAGGTCAGAAAAATTGGAATGACAGTCCGGCTACCAGAGGAGCTATTCAACTATTATCAACAATCAACTCACTGTGGATTTTCCAAAAGATGGGAGCAAGGAGAGAAATTTGGGAAAAAGAGGATAAGCACATAACAATAAAACTTATACGCAAAAGATTGCATCAGACAAAAGCATGTTCAACCTAAACCAGTGAGCACAAGATAATACATCCCATGATCCACACGTTAGTGCGCCAATTTGCATATATCTTCGTACTCAACAGCCTTGAGAACCCTTCCATCATATATTCCCTTCTCAATCTGCACCTTGGCACAAAACTTATCAGCATCAATTGCTAGCAACCTTGCATTCTCACCACGATAGGCCCCATTCACTATCTTCACAAGCCCTCCTATCTGCGGAAGCACAGTTTCCAGCTCCTCCTGATCAACCCTCAAAAGATGCTTATTATCAAGCATTTCAATCTCCCCATAATATCTATCGATCACCTTACGCACAACGCCCTTCTGCTTATAGTACCCTTATCCGCCAAACCTTTACTCATAACCTTCACTATAATCCCTTCAAACAGCCAATAGTCTTTCCTATTGCTTCTCTCTTTAGCCTTCTCTTCCTCCTTCATCAACTCATCCAAAACCGACGCATTCTTACCCGAGTTTTCACCTCCCCTTTTCGCTTCCCATTTTTACTCTCATATTCCCCATCATCAAACACTGACCTCGAACTCTCCCGTTTTTCATTTATCTCCACATTCTTCTTTGACAACCCCAAACTCAGCTTAATTTTCTTTTCACCGTCTCCATCACTTTTCTCCAAGATTTTCGATTTAATTACCTCTTCTTCTCCACTCTTGTCATCGGGCCCCATCACCATCGTCTGCTCAGCTCGCTCAATTTGCCTCTGAATCTCCTTCTCCATCTTCTCCTCATCCGCAATATCCGCTTTAATCCTCTTATTCTTCATCTTCTCCTTAAAAAGAGTCTCCGAATCTCTATCAATATACGTCATAAACCAACCTTTGGGGGTTTCGTCGATCTTACACTTACCAGTCTTGCCCAAATACTTCACGAACTCGGTCAGCGTAGCCCACTGAGTGGAATTCATGTGAACGTGGTGGCGGTCGTTGATGTACTCGTTGTAGACGACGGTGGCGGCGACGCGGCTGAAGCGATGGCTGCGTTTCATATGCTCGAGAAAAGACTCTTCAAATTCTTCGGAGTAACCGTCGATAATACGGGTCGGGTTCTGGCCGAAGACCTGCATCTGACGCTGGTGAGACTCGCTCATACAGTGGCACTTGAATCCGTTCTCGTCGCGGCACTGCTTTTGGCACATCTGGCAGTACCATCGCAGCTTCTGCAAACCCTTTGCTTTGATTCGGTTGGCAATAGCCTTTGGGGTCAAGAAATCGCTCTTGCCCATCGAGAAATTCTGATTAAGGAGCTGGTAAACGAAATTGTATGGGTTAGGGTTTGAGCAATGGTTTGGGGGTTGCAGTGGAGGAAGAGGTGGTCGGGGTCTGGTGTTTGGTTTTGCTGAGACCAAAGGGATTTTTAACTTTGGGAAATTTAATATTAAAAGAATTCACTTTAATAAGATTATTTTATTATTATTAAATTTTACGATTGCCGTTCGCACCTCTTTAGTTAAAACATACTAACTACTAAGAAATAAGAATAACTGATAAATACTTTTGTTTGCGTACACAATTTGAATTGTCGCGTAATACTACATATTTTTTTAATTAAAACGTTTAGTACACATATTATAGTTATTCATATAATATTTGTTGAATCATACTTTTATTTAAATAAAATTTATAATATCTAAATAATCTAAAACTAATTTATAATTCTTAATTAAATATTATATAATTAATAAAATAAAAACATTAATAATTTATAATATACTAATTATTATTACACAATTATTTTTAATTACTATAAGTACTATTTCTATAAATTACTATAGTACAATTTCTATAAAAATAATGTAAAATAAACCGTACTATTAATTTGAAATAATTCGTTAACATTTGTATTTACCCATGCGTTAAAAATTTGTATATTTATCATTTTAAACGCGGAATTCTCCCTGTCCTGTATTTTAACTAAATACTTAGCACAAAGTGTATACAATGGCATTTGGACAATAAATACGAAATTTTAGTTTGGGTTGTGAAAAGTTTTTATAAATCACAATAGACTGACTACCCTCGACTCAACTCTCAAGTTGTTAAATATTTTATAAATCATCAAAACATATTTTGAAAAATTTAATAAAATAACATAATTGTGTAGATTATGCAATTTACACATAAAATTATGTGTTAAAACATTCAATCATGCGAAAACTGAATCATAATAAAATTTCAGTGTACGATTTGGGCTCGAGCACATGCATTATGATGGGCCTAGTCCATTGTTAATGTAGATTCAAAAACATTATGATCGGCCTAAGTGGCATTGCTGAAATAGATATCCATGTGTCAAGATAAATTGTAAAGATGTAGAAGGCATACTTTTAAGATGTTTAGAACATCTCCAACCCTTGCCTCTAGTTTTATGTCATTTTAACACTATTCTAGAGAAAAAAATTAGAGGGATTAAGTTTCAACTCCAATGCACACCTATATTTTGCACTCCATTTTAACACTATTTCTTTTTCGGAGTACATGGGTCATGTATAGTTTGCACAAGCGTGGACCATTTGGGGTATATATCATCGGCTAAATAATACCCCGTGGTGTACTCATTTCCTTGAATGACATAATATGCAGGAGGAACAATATCTTTCGCAAGATTAGAAAAAAGATGAGTTAGATCCTAGCATACCAAAGTATGCTTGCCATATCCAAAGCTCATAATCAGCAACGATTTCAAGAATAATAGTCGGATCCATCGACGACCGCATATTATCGCCCCAAGTCGTTGGATAATTTTTCCACCTCCAATGCATACAATCTAGACTACCTCATTCCTGGGAAGCCACATTGTTTACCAATATAAAGTAGTATAGAAACGTCACTTGCTGTAGGTGATCTTAAATATTGCTCCGAAAATATCTCCACAATAGCACGACAAAATCTCTTTACACATTCAATTGCAGTAGACTCTCCAATATTGATGTACTCATCAATAGCATCCGCTGGCATAACATATGCTAATATCCGAAATGCTGCTGTTATTTTTTGAAGTGTAGACAAGCCAACTCTTTTGACCGCATTCCTTCGTTGAATAAAGTAACCATCATGATTCTTAACAAAGATCAACAATATGAAGAAATAAATCTCGAGACATTCGAAAACACCTACGGAACATTTCTTCATTATATGTTGGATTCTTTAAAAATAATTGTTGAAAAGGCGTTGAGGCGCTTACTTCGATCACGATGAATTGTCTTATGATCGGGAACCGAGCCACCATGGGTAGTCGGGGCATTTTGGTTTCCAAAATATTCTCGCAATGATAAGATTATTGTTATAAATTTGTTGAGCTATCAATTGTTGCTCGTATCATAACTATCGATTAAATGTTCAAGCTCATCATCGGATGAACTTGAAGAAAAAGAAAATACATAAGAAGAGCGACTTAATTGGAATTCATTTGAATAAATTTGTGTGTATGAATAATGAGTGTGCTTCTTTTATAATTGTTCAATACTTTTACTTTTAGAATAGTTGTAACTACATGTCACATGTGTGTGCAGGCTTTTAAAAAAGTGTGTGCAAGCTTTTGAACAATTGTAGCACAACCCACATGTTTCTGCAGAGCTTTTGAAAAAATTGAGCATAATAGAAGTAATTGTACTCAAAGCTGCAACCTTATCTATCTATTTGATATTCTTTAATTCTATACCATCCGATTATTATCTTATTTGGATTTCATGTCTTTGAATCTATACCGTTTATTTAGTGTCTACAACCTCTATAAATAGAATACATTATACACATACTCCTACACACACTATCAATCTTAAATTGATCTATATATCACTTTCTTAAATTATCTTATTACCTCACATGGCCTCATCCCGAAATCCCAATCATACTATTGATGAAGATAGACATTTTTGTCATGTATATGTTGACATTTCACAAGATTCGGAAATAGGTGCATACCAAACAAAAGAACACTTCTGGAATCGTGTTATGGATGCCTATAACTCCACAAAACCAAATCAAATGATGCCTGACCGAACCCAAAGATCAGTTGAAAGTCGCATGCAAAAAATACTCCTGCTAAATTAAAAGGGTGTATTGAACAAGTTCAATATCGAGAATCCAGTGGATTTTCCGGAAAAGATATTGTAAGCCATCATTTAATATGTTATTTTTAAATTTTCTTTTACCTTTTATTTAATTTTAACATGTGTTATTCATTATGCAGTTCGATCGTGCAAAACAACTAATGATGATAGACTCAAAATATAAAAAAGGTTTCAAGTTTGAACATGTGTGGTCCATTATGAAAGATTTTTCGAAGTTTGATAGCACTTCACGAAATTCCCGATCACAAAGGATTTCATCCCAATCAGATACGATGCCCGAGTCCCCAATCTCAACCGATCCTAGGTTATCTTCATTTTCTCCGAATTTAAGTGATGAAAATATCAGTGGTTCTCCATCATCACATCGTCCAGATGGGATGAAAAAAGCCAAATTAAAGAGAAAAAAAGGGGAAGATATGTCTGCGTTCTAAACACGATTAGAGAAGAAAACCAAAAACTACGAGATTATTGGAGAGTTCGGTCACAAAAAAAGATTGTGTTGTTGAGGTGCAAAAACAAAAAATTGAAGCACAATGGCAAAATGCTGAAGCAAAAAAAGATTGGCAGAAACAACTCAGTGGGAAGCCGAAAATAAAATTTTAATGATAGATTTGGACACCATTTCAGATACCAATCGACGTGAGTACTTTCGGAAAGAGCAGATAAAAATTATACTGAAAAGAGAAGAACAACTACATCAACCAAGGACTAGTAATAATTTCGGACTGTTTGGGGGTTATTTTCAAGATCTTGGAGGATTGGGAAGTGGACTTGGGCCTTACTAAAAAAAAATATTGTATTGTAGATTCGAGTTATCTTATTATGTATTTCATGTTTTGTCTCTTTATGTTTTATTATTATTATATGTATTTTAGTTTATTGTAATTTTATTGTATTTGATGTTTTTTTTAGGTTATCTTATGGATTTTATATATATGTGTGTATGAAGTTGAAGTTAAAGTAACAATTTTATTACATATATATGTGTATGAAGTTGAAATTAAAGTGACAATTTTTAAACAAAAATGACAAAAAAAAAGAGAAAATGTAAAACACATATCAAAAAAAAAAAGAAAAAATATTTAGAGGAGTGAATAGTACAACGCCACATAAAGCGGCTAACTATTCACTCACTCAATAAAAGCGTGGCTTCTAGCGGTGGGTTGGAGAACCCATTTTGACGAAAATTAGCGGTTGACGGTAGATTAACGGTACTTTGGAGATGCTCTTAGGGCATCACCAATGCAAAGTTTTTGAAGAGGTTTTTGGAGTAAAAAACCTCATACAAAAAGCTGACCCCATTGTGGTGCTAAGCTTTTTCTTATCCCAAAAAAAGCGGTACCGTTTACATGGTACCGCTTCTTAACAAAAATAAAAGAAGGGAAAAATGGCAAAGACTTCGGTTATGAGTTGTGACTGTAAAGTTATGGTGGGATGTGGGGCCCATTGTTGGAGGTTTTTGGATTGTGTAAAAGAAAGTGGGGTTTTTCATTTTTAATGTTTTGATGATATGGTGTTGTGGGATCCACCAAAAATAGGTTTTTACAATTATAGCATTGGAGATGCCTTATGTTTTTCCCCTGAAGCGATAGAAACATATTCGTCAATAAACAAAATATAGTCTGAGGTCAACGAACCACAATGTCACTTTGGTTACACTATTGGATCCAAGGAGGGAATTGAGAGTGCCATTCACCAATGTAGAACTGTAGAAGGATACTTTTTGGATGCTTCGAAGCAATGGGTTCTAGATAGAAACCACCAAGATTTCTCGCATTTCTTCCACTCCAACGACTGAAAACCCACAAAACAAACTGTTAGAAGGGGCTGGCTAGGAGGTTTTCTGATAAAACCTTTTTGATGCTTGAGTTATCAGACTAAACTATATTCGAAATAATAAGAATGTAAAATGTATATGAATAGTATGAATGTTCAGTAAAATAAATTTCTTGCTCCCAAAAATGTATTTATAGATGGAAATAAGATACACTGATACAGAGATATAATCTGACAAAATCCGTTACCTTGTTGATTATCAAGACTTTAGGTAAGATATATCCTAAAAATCCCGCATACATGCATATATTACGATTCTCTGAATCCTGAAGTGATATTCTCAGACTCTTACTGATCCCGAGCTGTTGAATAGCTCGGCTAATTGTTACATTAAGCGTTAACTTATTTTAGCTCGGGGAAGAAAAATTGGCTCAATTTGTCCCTAGCTTCAAGAGTTGTATAAACAACTTTGTATATATATATATATATATATATATATATATATATATATATAAATTCATTCCAATGATAAGTCATGGATCTCCCATGCTAGATCAGTTTGGCCCATTAAGTAGAAAGGCCTAACTTGGGCTCAAGAAGGATATATAGTGATCTCCCAATGATTGTTTTTGCAATTATCTTGCTAATTTATACATGAAATTAAATTCAACTAGAAATCTATACACCTTGTGCTGTGCGGACATTTAAGGAGAAAACCAATTATTTGTTGTCAACCATTATCTATTGGCTTCAGTTAGCCGCTATTAAAGCGCCTTAATTGCACGATCGAAATATTGCTATATGGAATGCTTGAACTCAAATTAATGTTTTCCTAAATTTTTTAAATAAATTAGGCGTTCGTCAAGTAATGCACAGACGTATGGCGTGACACTATGCGTTTGGGTGCCGACAAGACGCGTGTCGTACAATAATACAAGTGGCTGCTAACAAGGCGTGATCAAAAACATTATGGTTAGTCTTTAATAGTAATGGGAAGCGAGTGAGTGCACATATCTATCATGACAAAAATACGGGATAAATAATTATAGACATTGGCAAGAATGAAATTTAATTTGGGTGAAGAAATCGGATGTACTTCGGCTCGGTCGGCGCCGTCTCGAGCCAGGTACTTTCGGTTCGGGTTCGTAAAAAGAGTGAACGTTAGGTTAGCCAAAATGGCCCCCAGCTAAGATCCTCCTATGCTTAAGTCAGATACAGATGTAACGTCGCTAATAAACTGAAAACCGAGGTGACTAACAATAAATGAGATATCGTAGCAAAGAGAACATTGGGGTATTTATAGGTTTTGACTTCATAGGGCGAGGCCGTACTACCTAGCTCCACATGTCGACCTCGCCTTGGTCCATCTAGCAAGATCTAGTAAACTAATGGATTCGGGTCAATAAGCGACCTGAACAGTGACCTCGGGTCGGGTCGCGGCCTGAATACAAAAAGCCGCGGTTTCTAGCCTCTTTTAGCTTTTGAGCGAGGGCATTTAGGTAATTTTGATTGGATGTATATCATTACTCCCATAATTACTTTAGTATTAATTACTAAGGTAACTTTTAATCTGGACCGTACAATTGAAACAATCGTTTAATATAAGCGCGCAATTTTCCCACCCCTCCCTATATATATATGGAGCCCTTTCAGTTGTTCATTTTTCACTCTTCGTATTGGTGTAGTAAAAAGTCATTAGTTCGCTGTGAGCTCCAAGGTTCTTCTTCAGTCGAAGGTTCTCAAAGTTTTAATTCAAATCTCCAACTTCGGGATAGCCCTTAGCTTCACTTTGTATACTATTTTTTTTTTGATTTTTGTTAATTTTTCCCTCTCCCCTTTGCTATGCCTTCTGATCATACCCTAGGCTCATCGGATTCGAACTCGAGCTCAGATTCTAGCTCAAAATCTAGCTCTGATACCCACTTAAGGTTGTTAGAGCGGTGCCTCACTTAGAAAACCCTAGCCCTGATCTAGATAAAAATGACGAATGTGAAGAGTCGAAATGTCTGTAGATCCTGACTTAGAATTTACTGCCCCTTGGGCCTTGCTTCGCTCTATTGTAGGGAAAGATTTTTTATCCTCATTAATTATCAAATTATAATCCCGGGAAGGGATGATCGAATCAATAAGCCTCCTTCATGATGCCTGTCCTTCCACCTCCCTAGCCTAGAAGTGGGCCTGCGTTTTCCCTTAGCTCGCTCTATTGTAGATATTTTGAGGGGACTAGGTGTGTGCCCTGCTCAGCTCGTCCCAAATGCATATTTCCATATTCTAGGCTTTGCGATCTTAATTTGATATTTCGAGGAGACACCCTCCTTTCCTCATTTTTGGTTTCTTTATTCTATTAACTCGTCCTCGACCACTAGTGAGAAGGATTTTTTCTATCTTTCTCTCAGACCTAGTCGCAAATTGCTTCACCATATCCATTCTTCTGTATGGCCTTGGAAAGAGAAATTTATTTACACCTGATCCCCCATAGAGACCCCTTGGGAGGTTCCTTTTGAGTGAAGGGTTACCCGTCGTCACCCTCGTGACCTCGCCTCGGTCACTTGGGATGACGATTTTGTATATAATGAATTATGTACAAGCTGGTTTTTGGCGAACAAGCTCTTAACGGAGGAAGTTCTTTCTCTTGCTGACCTTAGCCCCACCTCGAAGCCAACTTCATTAACTTTGGGTAACTTTCAACTCCTTTATTTTTACAATGTTAATTTCGATTGTCATTAATCCATTTTCTTTTGTCGCTTTTTCACAGAAATGTCTGTCAAAGCCTCACTTATAGCGAAGCAGCTGAAGAAGCAGAAGGAAACCTTACTTGCTCGTCGTAAGGAACGACCTCCCCCAGTTCCAAAATCAGCTGGCACCCATGTTGTCTTAGGATCAGATACGATTCCCTCACCTTCTGACAATATTCATCTCAAAATTCAAGGCTAGGTGTCCTTTGGATCTGCTGACAATTTGCGAGTTGCTCGTCCTTCTTCAGCTTGGTCCACTCCTCGCGTCCCCCCACTCAAGACACTCACAAGCCGATAAGGCCTCCGGGTCTCGAGGCAAGTCCCATAAGGAAAAATCTCAGAAGGATAAGTCTCATAAATACAAATCTCACAAGAGCAAGGATTCAGGGAGTAGAGATCGCGAAGCTCACGAGGGTTAGTCCAGCAAGAGGCCTCGGCTCGGTCCCGAAGTAGAGACATCGAGAAAGAGGCCCTAGGTCGATCCCGATGTGGAGACATCCAACAACCTTGATATGGAGGCTCAACTCAAGTGGTTGCAAATGTGCGAGAATCAGCCCTCAGATATCCTCTGCCTTCAATGCCCGTCTTCCTCGCATGATTCCAAACTTGTTAGGAAATTTATTAAGTAGATTTTGATAATACCATGTAAAACTTAAACTAGGAAGTTGGCATCCCATTTTCCTTGTAATTTGTATTATAATAGATAGGGCTGGAAAAGCTGAGTCAAGTCAGCTATGCCAAGGATTACAAGAAGTCAACTGCAGACTATGTGAACTCTCTACTGTATGTCAGCTGAGTAATGCCAAGAAGGAAGTCAAGGACTCGACTGAAGAAGAGTCAGCTGTGAAATAGCTATAAGAAGTGTCAGTCAAGTCAACCTTAGAAAGCCAAGTCTCAAGTTGAAGTGACAGTTGAGTTATCCAATGACTAGAGCTCACTCAAGTCACAGGGGCAGGCATGATCTACCAAAACAATCGACTTAGATCCGTTGATAAAGTCAAGAATATTACTCAATATAATAATATGTCAAAGCTATCAGGTCTAAAGTGTTAGTCCTAGAATTATGCAAGAAGAATGAACCAATGGGAAACACTGCACCTTGTTTCAGGCACCTGCAATGTTGCGAAGACAGGGTCAACATCAAGGACTGCAGACCAAGACAAGCCAACGAACACAAGTGACATTTGAAATTAGCCTATCTCTTCAATGGGCAAAATTTCAAATGTGCACTATAAAAGGCTGAGAAAGTTATTGACAAGAGGTTACCTGTAACCTGAACCACGAGCAAACACGCAATATTCAAGCATTTTAACCTGCTATATTCTCAAAAACATTCAAGCAATTCCTCAAGCCTGAAACTCGAAGGAAATCGATCCAACACAAGCTGTGAAGGAAAGACAACTTCAAATCTGTTGAAGAGGAAACTTTTGAAGAAATCAAAGGGATCTACTTTCCAAGCTAGGATTATAGAAAGGTTCCAGGTCGAACCATTATCAAGTTTGTTGGAGGCTTCGTGATCAAATCCAAGAACTTGAGAAGTGAGTCAAGTAGCAAGGAAGTCGCCTGTGAAGAAGCTGAGTTGGAAGAGAAGCCAACTGTGTGATCAAGGCTATCTCCAGACTGTTCACCGCTTTGTAAACCGATCTATTACATAGTGGATTCCTCCAGGAGTTGGAGAAGAGAGGTTTACAAGAATTACCCCATCTTCGAACATCTATAAAATATTTGTGTCATGTACTTTGAGCAAATTTACTTTCCTGCATATTCATTTTATATTTGTTGATCATACTTGCTATCCAACTGATAAATAACTAAGTGCTAAAATCAAGTATTTAAAACAAGCTAAAATCTAATCTAAGGGTGTTAAGTCTTCCGCTGTTAAAAACCAATCACCCAAGTTAAGTATTTGGCTTGAATGAATGAGTTATACGCTCTATCGAGTCTCAGTGAGTTGAGTGGGTAACAAATTTGAAAAACCAACTTAGCTGTCCATCAAGGACATAGCTGTTTGAGTCAACTCTGTTGAATTATTTTAAAAGGACTAAATCGAAAATTTGGTAAGGCTTATTCAACCCCCCTTCTAAACCTTACTTTACAATCCTTGGGACCTACAAAATCGGTTAATCAACGGCCGGAGTTTGGTCCTCAAACTCATCGGGAGGATTCTTTTGAGCTTTATAAGCATACTCTCCTTGCTCCCGACTAGTTTACCTTGATGCCCTTTGAGTTTATTCGTTTAGAAGAGTTGATAGCTCATAGTAATTTTTTAGTAAGTCAATTTACTTCCCGCTACATTGCTTCATTTATGTAAGCCTCTTTCCCCTCATTTCTCTAATATTTATTTTTATTATTTTCGCAATAATAATGTTATTTTGGATCACCTCTCTCTCCGAGCTGCGAACTGGAGGAGCTCGTTCGAGGAGCAGAGAGCCGAGGTAGAGAAACTATCTGAAGCGATGAAAATGATGGAGACTAAGAAGAAAAATGTTGTGCACGAAGCTAAGATCGACCTAATGAAGGAGAATTCCACATTGTTAAATAAAATACAAGTGTTGGAAAAGGAGCTCGCTAAAGCTCCCCAAGATGTGGTCGAACATAAGGAAACCCATGAAACCGAATGACAAGAGTCGTATAATTTGGACCAAACTTAAGGCTGCCAAGAGTATACTTCTTCTGTAGAGTATACTTCCGCAATCCAGAAGGCTCGCAAAGAAGGCGTGAGGTCTTCTTTGAACTCCCATTCTTATGAAACTCTAGTACCTCGTCGGGCATTCACATACTGTGCATTCACGGGCAATAAGCATTTCAATAGGAGTCTACCAAAGGATCTCTTATACACATCTTATCCTACTAATTGGAACCTTTATGCCCTAGTTTGTATTCTCATCGCCTCGCCTGGATCCGGGGCAATTTCATTGTTTCAAAAATTCCATGACCCTCAATCCAATTTACCTGAATTCCCACATGAAAAATCAGGGCCTCCTTTGAGAATGGTCCAGAGGCTCGCTCTCCGACATCACCTTGGAGTGCTTCGCTACCAACACTACCACCTTCCTTGAGCTTGTCCTCGAGACAACACTAGCAAACCGTGCTAATACATCTGCTCTATCATTCTCTTCTCTAGGAATCTATTGTAATTGGAAAATTTCAAAATTCTTTACTATCTTATTGGCTCTGCTCAAGTACTCAGACATACATTTGTCTTTGGTCTCTAATGAACCCTCTATCTACAACACCACTAACTGAGAATCGGTGTAAACAATGAGTTTCCTTACATTGCACTTGTGCGCTATCTTCATTCTGGCAATTAAAGCTTCATTATTTGTAACTTCGTCAAGTTTTAATGCTACTTCTACCTTGAACAAATCTGGGCCTTGCAATAAAATTTCGGCCCCTCCTCCAACTACCACAGACAAACCATCGACGTGCAATAGCCACGAAGCCTCGCCTTGGGTCGCTGGTTCTTCTTTCGTGGCCTTACTAACAAAGTCTGCCAGAACCTGAGCTTTGATTGATGATTTACATTGATACTTGATATAAAACTCTCCCAATTCCACCGACCATTTAACTAAACGCCCTGACAATTCCAGCCTTCCCAAAATTCCTCAATTCGTCAAGACGATGATTTGATGATATTGAAAGTATGGATGATGGCTCGAAAGCTATTCTAAAAACCTTAGGCAAGTGCAATCTCTCATTTTATAGTATAGATTACTGAGTATCAAGTGTCATTCCCACGAGGATTATGAGTACTAGTAATTACCGTCTTTTTGTTATCTAATCTAACAATTTTCAGAAGTTTGTTAGTAAAAATAGGAAAATAAAGAATCTAAATAATCAACAAATTACAATTGATAAAATAAATGAAGATTGTAAAATAAGAGATCAAGAGATAGAAATGCGTTCGAATGTAAATCCCTCTAGAATGTTTTTGTGATTTTAAAAAAATAAAATGCAACCTTAAACCCTTAAGCAATTACCATCCTCTTTTAACATAATCTCATATTTCATTGACCGTAGAAATTCCCGATTTAAGTTAAGCCCTCTTTCAAGGCGAAAAACTCATAACCTCAAATTGATTAACCGAAATATCTTTCTAACTAAATCCCCTAAGATTGCATTATAACGATTTATGAATTCCAATATTAGGTTGACCCTAATCCGAAAGATTTATGTCGTCCTATATCTAGGATTGCATGCACTCTTTTCACTTATAAATATTCTTTCTCACCATAAATCTCTCGATTACCCGATGAGGAATAAAGTTCAAATCAATATACCGAAAATATTAACTCGAATAAATAAAGTATAATATAAGTGAATCGCATAAAACATGAAGATTATATTAAAAACATACAAGCCTTAATCACAAATTCATTCTAGAGTTTATTGCATTCAAACACTAGGAGTTTAGCTACACATGATTTTGATAAAAGAATAAATTACACAAGAAAAATTAAATGTTGTCGACATGGTGTACTTATCTTTTCTCAAAATCTCAAATGGACTTGTTTCTTGATTGATTCCAATGTTATTGCTCCAAGCTTTCTTCTCCAATATTACTCCAAACCTTCTCCTCCAAGCTCTAATCCCAATTCTACTTTCCCTCTCTTCTTACAATTTGTAAGTTGCTCTCTAGAACTCAATTTTTATGAATGAAAGAATTGTTTGAAATGATGATGGATGAATAATGGATGACCAATCCCATCATTGTGATCTTATTGACATTATTGACCTAAAATTATTCATTAATAATGTCATATTTTGGTAGTTTAATGCTCCACTTATGAGTTGGGTTGTTGGATATTTGTTTTTATGCAATTATGTGTTTGATAAATGGTTTTATCATGATTTTGATGATTTTGTTTTTATACCAAAACAATATTTTTAAAGGTTATCCAAATACTCCTAAATGATTTAAAATGGTTTTAATATTTTCCGGAGTATTTCCTCAAGTTTATTTTCAACAATATTGGACAACACATTTAATGATTTTATGTCAATGGGTTTTTACATCTAAACTATGTTTCTAAATGTTGTCCTAATACTCCCAATTGATCTAAAATGTTTTTACTATTTTTCGGAGTATTTATTGGAATTTATATCGGACAACACTTTTTGTGTTAACGTGTTATTTCATCAAAACTATATTTCTAATGTTGTCTTAAATACTCCCGATCGGTTTAAAATATTTTTACGAATTTTTCGGAGTATTTCTTGAGGTTTATTTTCGACAAAAATCGGACAACATTTGATTTAGGAGGTCGACCGGTCGACCAAAGAGGCGACCGGTACCTGGGAACAAGTTTCGTGAAACAGAAACTTCAGAACTCACATAAGTCGGTCGGGGTGACCGTCATCGTGGTGGCGACCGGTCGCACCCTAGAAGCGACGGTCGACCCCTTTAGACCGGTCACCCTATTGATTTTTTTGCTGCGTTATTTTTCAATCTTATTAGTGCGCGTGACGGTCGCTTCTAAGTTTGACAAAGAAAATTCTAACCATCAGGCAAAGCGTGATGACTTTTCCCTAAATTGTGGGATTGATTTCTAACAACTATAATCTTGATTTTAATTGTAATTTTTTGTAGATATCAGATTCCAAGAGGAGCCTATCAAGTATCAATCATCTCCTATAAATAGAGGAAGATTTGAAGCACAACAATAAGAGGGAACAACACAACACAACAAGATATACTCAAGCAAACACTTGGTCTTCTATTGTCATTATTCTTGTTGTAATTTGCCTAGCTTATCACTTTCACATCCTTGAGATCTAGGCTATTCTTGATTACACTTGCACTCTATTGTATAATTCATTATCGAGTTGTAATCTTGAATTTTTGGGTTATCATTCAACACAAGATATCCTTGTGAGTGTTCTTGTGGTAAGAACACACTTGGGTGATCTAGGTGTTAGGTGAGAGAAGATTGTGGTAATCTTCTTGTTGAGGTGTTGAAGAATTTGATATTTTTCAAGGTTGAAGATTGTGGTAATATTCACAAGGTGCCCTTGGAGATTGTGGTAATCATCAAGAAGAGATTGTGGTAATCTCAAAGGTGGTGTTGAAGAAGAGTGTGGTGCTCTTCAAGGTGATGTTGTAAGGTGTTGTATTAATTTTAGTAATTAATAAAATCTTTTTTCTTTTTGAAATCCATCCCGGAGATACTGGGGTGGTAGAAGATTAGGCTCCACTTATGAGTTGAGTTGTTGGATATTTGTTTTTATGCAATTATGTGTTTGATAAATGGTTTTATCATGATTTTGATGATTTTGTTTTTATACTAAAACAATGTTTTTAAAGGTTGTCCAAATACTCCTAAATGATTTAAAATGGTTTTAATATTTTCCGGAGTATTTCCTCAAGTTTATTTTCAACAATATTGGACAACACATGTAATGATTTTATGTCAATGGGTTTTTACATCTAAACTATGTTTCTAAATGTTGTCCTAATACTCCCAATTGATCTAAAATGTTTTTACTATTTTTTGGAGTATTTATTGGAATTTATATCGGACAACACTTTTTGTGTTAACGTGTTATTTTATCAAAACTATATTTCTAATGTTGTCCTAAATACTCCCGATCGGTTTAAAATATTTTTACGAATTTTTGAGTATTTCTTGAGGTTTATTTTCAACAAAAATCGGACAACATTTGATTTAGGAGGTCGGAAGGTCGACCAAAGAGGAGGTAAGATTGGGAACAAGTTTCGTGAAACAGAAACTTTAACTCACATAATCGGTCGGGGTGACGGTCAACAGTCGCGCACCTAAGGCGGACCCCCTGGCCGACCCCCTTAGGACCGGTCACCCTGTTGATTTTTTTTTGCGTTATTTTTCAATCTTAAACGACGGTCGCCCTAAGTTTGACAAACAAAATTCTAACCGTTGTGCAGCAGACATCTTTTCCCTAAATTGTGGGATTGATTTCTAACAACTATAATCTTGATTTTAATTGCAATTTTTTTGTAGATATCAGATTCCAAGAGGAGCCTATCAAGTATTAATCATCTCCTATAATTAGAGGAAGATTTGAAGCACAACAATAAGAGAGAACAACACAACACAACAAGATATACTCAAGCAAACACTTGGTCTTCTATTGTCATTATTCTTGTTGTAATTTGCCTAGCTTATCACTTTCACATCCTTGAGGTCTAGGCTATTCTTGATTTTTATAATTCATTATCGAGTTGTAATCTTGAATTTTTGGGTTATCATTCAACACAAGATATCCTTGTGAGTGTTCTTGTGGTAAGAACACACTTGGGTGATCTAGGTGTTAGGTGAGAGAAGATTGTGGTAATCTTCTTGTTGAGGTGTTGAAGAATTTGATATTCTTCAAGGTTGAAGATTGTGGTAATATTCACAAGGTGCCGTTGGAGATTGTGGTAATCTTCAAGAAGGGATTGTGGTAATCTCAAAGGTGGTGTTGAAGAAGAGTGTGGTGCTCTTCAAGGTGATGTTGTAAGGTGTTGTATTAATTTTGGTAATTAATAAAATCTTTTTTCTTTTTGAAATCCATCCCGGAGATACTGGGGTGGTAGAGGATTAGGCCCTAGGTGGGTTGAACCTCTATAAATCGACGTGTGTTGTTTACATTGCGCACCTTTATTATTGTGTTTGAGCATTCGGTTTGAAAAAGAGGGCAAAATCGAAAAGATGGAGATAATCTATTCACCACCCCCTCTAGATTATCGTAGACGCTTGGACTTACATTATGTTGGGAAGGTGAGGTGTTTGTGCAACAAAATAGGTGTTAAAGGTGCACAAAAGTGGTCATAAAGCTTGTTGGTGAGTTTTCCATGATTTACGCCATAAATTCTTTTGAAAAGTGATCCAGACACGGCCACGCGAGCAACACAACCCCTAATAGGACGGGTTCAATGCAGGGGCGAGTTTCGACCCGCCCCATTGCCATCCATAACCTTACTATAGGAGTGAAATCGGTGTAGAGCGACCATTGAGTTATTCACTAAGGGATCTTCATCGACATCTTCATACCTAAGCAAGCATAAACAACACATAACTCGAATACCGTGAAGCTCATCCCAATTAAGACAATAAAGAAAGACATACAAAGTTTGTTGTGGCAAAGAAAATAATGAAAAAGAGGGAAACACAGAAAACACACAAAAACACGGGCTGTATTTTTTTTGGAATAAAAGCATGGCCATGAAAATTACACAGTGTGACCGTGTTGGGTACGAATTTTGCAAAAACAAATCACGGGTTGTTCGCCAAAAATATATATGGATCATACAACTGCAAGTGTACAGTGTAGTTTATAGAATAATAGCAAGCCAGGTTGCATTCCTCAAAGATTGATATTCGAAACACTTAGGCTATAATAACATCGCATCCCAATTTTATTAAAGCGACTGAATATTGAGTTTATATAAAAATTGAAAATTAAAAAGAAAAAAAATAAATTTGCAAACCCCACAAGTATTTTCAACAACTACAGGAGCAACCTTAGGCACATAATCTCGACATGTTCATTCAATATTAAATGCAAGTAAAGTTTTAGAAACCAACTAATGCAATTCTACGGGTTCAATTCCTAAGTTAGTCTATTCCCCCTCCCGGGCGGCGCATAAATAGTAAATTAATAACAATTGTAGGTCTCTCGACTCGATACAACTATTATTAACTCCCAAAAGATCTATGATTTGAATGACTCCTCACAAATAGTTGTAGGTCTCCGACTCGATACACCCGTTTATGTCTGAATTCGATTTTCGTCTTTGTTAGAACTCCTCTTCCGAATTTCGCACTAACAAATATGGCATGCTAATTATTCCCGGCAAATAAAAGCAATTATAAATAAGCACTCGAATTCATAAAATAGAAAGCATGATTAACTAAGAAAATAAATAATCATATTTATCATGAATCCACAGTTTCGATTATGCCCCTAAGATCCGAAAGATTAGCCAAACATTGATTACAAATTCATAGACAAATTTGGAATCAACATTATGACATTGTTTAAACACAGACAAGAGATCTAGACATAGAAAGAAACCTCTTTTTGTCAGGATGGAATCTCCTTCCAAGCCTTCGAAGCTCTTGTGCTCCCGTAGCTGCGAAAGGCCTTCTGGTGTTCTTCGCGACCTAGACGTTCTCTCTCAGAAGACTTCGACTCTTGTATTCTTGCATAATTTGATGTGTTTTCTCTGTATGAAGTGATGTTGGATGATGTATGATGATTCAAATTCGTTCAGGCCTTGGTCCCCTTTATATAGGTGCTTGGAGAGATCACTTGCAGAGTTGGAACGGGAAAAGAACTCCGAAAAATGCATCTTGGCAGAGTCCCACACGACCTGGCCTTGTGGCACCACATGGCTGTGTGGTTTATTGCTCAGCCCGTCTTCACATGGTTGTGTGAGTTCACACGGCCTGGCCATGCGGTGTGATACCCTTTCCAACACGGGTGTGTGGGTTCACACGGTCCGGCCGTTTGGTGTTGGTTCCGTCCCCCGTTTTGTCCCACTTCACACGGTTGCGTGGTTTCACACTGGCATTTCCACACGGTCCGACCGTGTGAAGTGTTTTTGTCCATTTTCTTCGTCGTTTTGATCTTCTCTTCGCACTCGTCAATCTTAGCCGGGCATTCCAACTGATATTTCTTCATTTTTAGCTCCGTTTCCTGTAAAAATTACAAGAATACGCTTATCATGCCCTTTTAAGGAAACCAAGTAAAAACATACTAAATATGCAATGCAAATGTATCAAATATATATCATTTTAAGCCCCAAAATGCACGTATATTTTACACACATCACGGGTGTATTTTAGAACACACCCAGAACACACCCGTGTAAACGAATTTTTCTTTTAAACTCCCCACACAACCAAGATATGATTTGTAAATGACTCTAAGGACTTGTGACTATTTGAAAGAAAATAATAAAAAGAAAAAAAAACACACAAAATATCGGGTTACCTCCCGGGTAGTGCTTCTTTAAAGTCGCATAGTTGGACTATTTCACCTAAATGTGGAGATTACTCGGAGCCTCGAGTTTATGATAATCCTTATAGTCTTGATCAACACCACCACTCAAGTTGAGTTCCAAACATTTCACATTGGCCTTGATGGTCTCATTTTTCCACATGACATCTCTAAATAGGAATTTTTCTGTGGATACATCTAACAACACAAGTCTTCAAGAGTTCATTAGATGTCATATCAAACAAAGAATCATTCATCTTTGTGCCAATCAAGTTTATAGAAAAACTATCATCATTATCAATATTATTTGTCAAAGGAATTTTAAAGATAACTTAATAATCTTCTACTCTCAAAGTGAGTTTCCCATCATGCACATCAGTGAGTGATTTTGCAGTAGCCAAAAAATGAACGCCCTAGAATTAAGGGATCCTCAATATCATCATGCATGTCAAGAATACCAAAATCCACTAGGAACATGAATTTATCAATCTTGACTAACACATCATTAATAATACCTCTAGGACATTTAATCGATTTATCGGCTAATTGAATGTCCATCCTAGTAGGTTGAAGTTCACCTAATCCCATATGCTTGAATATTTGATAAGACATCAAATTGATACTAGCTCGTAAGTCTACTAGTTCCCTATCAACAGGTAAACCATCAATTGTACAAGGAATAATAAAACTTTCGGGATCATTAATTTTTTTGGTAGTTTATTGGAAGAACATTCACCATTCAACTGCACATTTGATAATTCATTAAGCTTATTATTATTAGTGATGTCATTTAGATCCCTTGCATGCTTTGATAGTGGTTGAACAAATGGAATATTGATATGTAATTGTTTGAATGACTCGAGATACTTACCAAATTTGTCATCCCTTCTTTCTTCTTGATTAAACTCGGGTAAGGGATATTAGGCTTGATTCTCGCAACCACGTTTTTCTGGGCTTTTCTTTGGGTTTGTCATCCTCCACGCATTTTTGCATAGGGGTGTTGGCATTATCATGCTCATGTGGAAAACTTATGGTAATTGCCTTTACGTGCTCCATTGGGTTTGGCTCAGTGTTACTCGGCAAACTTTCTTGCGGCCTTTCAGAAATCATTTTCGCAATCTGGCCTATTTGGTTTTCCAAGATATGGATAGATGCCTTTTGATTTCTTAAGGATGTTTTGACTGCCTGAATCGGGCATCTGTTGATAGCACAAACTTTGCCATGAGTTCTTCCAAGTTAGGTATTCTTTGGATCGTCTGGAATCCGAGAGAAGTGTGTGGATAAATATTGGGATTAGGTCATGGTTGGCCTTGATTATCCCAACTGAAATTAGGATATTGTCGCCACCCAGGATTATATGTATTGCTAAAAGGATTAATCGGAGGATTCCAGGTTTGGTTCCCAACATAATTGGCATGTTAAGCTTGTGGTATTGTGTGTGGACACTCTTGATGATTATAGGATCATCCACAAATTTCACAAGATAAAACTTGCGGTGGTGGTATAGGAGCCGCCAAATCGTCAATCTTTTGGGTCAAAGCTTCGACCTGTGCGGCTAGTATAACCACTGCATCTGCATTATAAACTCACACTGACCTGTTTATTTTGCCACATATGGATTGCCATTGGTAGCCATTCATGGCCATTCCTTCGATCAACTCTTGAGCAGCTTCCGGTGTTTTATTATTCAGTGTTTCTCAGGCTGCCGCATCAACCATCTGCCTTGTTGAGGAAAGTAGCCCGTTATAGAAAGTGTGGACTTACATCCAAACAGGTAGGCTATGATGTGGGCACTTTTCGCGATAATTCTTTGAATCTCTCCCAAGTGTCATATAAAGTTTTATCGTCCGCTTGAGCAAAGGAAGAGATTTCATTCCTCAATCTGGCAATTTTCGTCGGTGGAAAATACTTTAAGAGGAACTTTTCTGTCATAGCATTCCATATTGTGATCGTCCCCTTGGGCAAATTATTTAGCCATTGTTTTGCCCATTCCCGAAGAGAAAATGGGAAAATGCGTAGGCGAATAACATCATTAGAGACCCCGTTGATCTTGAAAGTATCGCAAATCTCAAGGAAATTCGCGATATAATTATTGGGATCTTCGTTTGGTAGGCCATCAAATTGGACAAGTTGTTGCACCATTTGAATGACGTTGTGTTTGATTTCAAAACTATTGGCTGCAATAGCGGGCCACACGATGCTTGATGTTGGGTCATCCATTGATGGCTTGGCGTAGTAGTAACAATGTTCTTTGTGGTTCATATGCCATAATAACAAAATCCTTGTTATTGCTTTCGTCTATGTCCTTGTCGTACCCTATGTTAATAATTCCATCCATATTTGTGTCACTACCGGCGGCTTCGCCTTTCCTGTCGCGACGATGAGTAGGCATACACTACGGTAAATAAATATGGGAAAATATAGGGATGGCAATGAGGCGGGTCAGGATGGGTCGACCAGGATCCAGACCTGCCCCGTGCCTAGACCCGTGGCGGGTTGACCCGTCCCGCCCCGTTTCAAATTAAATTAAATATAAAGAATGTGAAAAAATGAAAAAAAAACATGTTTATAAAATATTATTTACAAAATTTATTATTATCAATTTACAAATATTATATACAATACAAGAATACATAAAAACTACATTATAATATATATTATATATACAAAATATATATTAAAATATATTTTAAAACAAAAAACATATTAGTAGCCGGGCAGGAGGAGTACCCGCGGGCGGAAGTGATACCGGACTGTCCCCGCCACCTCGGTCAGTCACAGGGTATGGGACGACCCAAATGGGATGGGCCGGGGTGGGTACCCGCGGGTCGGGTCAAAATTGTCATCCCTAAGAAAATGTTATATAAAGCTCACAAAAGAAGGATAAAAAGAAAAGCAATAAAGAAAAATAAAACACAAATGACTATATTAACAAAAATAAAGTGTTCCTAATATCACAATCCCTGACAACGACGCCAAAAATATGATGGCTCAAACGTTACTCTAAAAACCTTAAGCAAGTGCACCTATCATTTTATAGTATAGATTACTGAGTATCGAGTATCATTTCAAGGAGGATTATGAGTACTAGTAATTACCATCTTTTTATTATTTAATCTAACAATTTTTCGAAGTTTGTTTGTAAAAGTAGGAAAATAAAGAATCTAAATAATCAACAAATTACAATTGATAAAATAAATGAAGATTGTAAAATAAGAGACCAAGAGATAGAAATGTGTTCGAATGTAAATCCCTCTAGAATGTTTTTTGTGATTTTAACAAGATAATACACAACCTTAAGCCCTTAAGCAATACCATCCTCTTTTAATATAATCTCATGTTTCATGGACCGTAGAAATTCCCGATTTAAGTTAAAGCTTCTATCAAGGTGAAAAACTCCTAACCTCAAGTTGATTAACTGAAACCCAAGATTGCATTATAACGATTTATGAATTCCCATATTAGGTTTGACCCTATTCCGAAAGATTTATGTCGTCCTATATCTAGGATTGCATGCAACTCCTTTCACTTATAAAGGTTCTTTCTCACCATATCTGTTACCCGATGAGGAATAAAATTCAAATCAGTATACCGAAAATATTAACTCGAATAAACAAAGCATAATATAAGTGAATCACATAAAACATGAAGATTATATTAAAAACATACAAGTCTTAATCATAAATCCATTCTAGAATTCATTACATTCAAACACTAGGAGTTTAGATGCACATAATTTTTGACAAAAGAATAAATTACACAACAAGAATTAAATGTTGTAGATATGGTGTACTTATCTTTTCTCAAAACCTCAAATGGACCTTTTTTCTTGATTGACTCCAATGATATTGCTCCAAGCCATCTTCTCTAATGTTACTCCAAACCTTCTCCTCCAAGCTCTTTAATCCCAATTCTACTTTCCTTCTATTCTCACAATTTGTAAGTTGCTCTCTAGAACTCAATTTTATGAATCAAAGAATTGTTTGAAATGATGATGGATGAATGATCAATCCCATCATTGGGATTTTATTGACATTATTTTGCTGAAATTATTCATTAACAATGTCATCTTTTGGTAGTTTAATGCTCCACTTATGAGTTGGGTTGTTGGATATTTTGTTTTTATGAAATTATCTTTGGGAAAATGAGGTGTTTTTGTGCAACAAAATAGAGTGTTAAAGGTGCACAAAAGTGGTCAAAAAGCTTGGTTGGTGAGTTTTTCATGATTTCCACTAGAAATTCTTCTTTGAAAAGTGATCCAGGATACGACCGAGAAACACGCCCGACAATGCTGTATTTATGCATCTCTTAAACAGTTGGACACGACCGTGTCAGAGGCTGTCTCAGTCTTCAAATGCTTCATTTTCGTCCTGTTTGTCGTGTTTCCCGATACACCTGGCCATGTTGGGCTTAAAAAGCCCCGACATGACACATTTAACTTGAGATTTGAGTGTTTTTTAATCCATAAACCCTGGAGTATGTTTTGACATGAATCCTTGGTCCAAAATTCACCAAAAATAACTCCGATTGATCAATCTACACCAATAAAATCACCTCATAGTAATATAAATCATGTGCAATAAAACATTTACGAAACTAACAACAAAATAACTCAAATTCTACTCAAGTAAACACATAAAACATGCATAAAAAGACACTTATCAATGGACGTAGTTTTCTTGCTGCCACCACTATGGACAATGCCCGCCTTCTCGGTTTCCAAGTACCTTTTTCTTCGCTTCGCTTTAGCAAGATCTTACTCACATAATAAATGGTTTATGTATTCCCTTCTTCCTTGACTAGATGAACTTACCGTTCGCTTAAAAACAATTGAGTATAAGAAAAGTGGTTTGCCTTTTTCAGGCATTGACAAAGAGACGACGAGCTTAAGTATACTTTTAGCTCTCGAAATCTTTTTCACGATCATCCTTTGAAATTTTCATATTCCTTGAAGTAACGAAGAAAGGCAAGTTTCGATTGGTGACGACTTGAAATGAACCTGTTTAACGAGGCTAGCTTCCCGGTAAGTTGCTGAACCTCATTTATGGTTTTGGGCGAGGTCATTTCCAATATACCTCTTATTTTCTCTGGGTTTGCTTCAATTCCCCTCTTGTTGACCATAAATCCAAGAAATTTTCCATGTCACACCCCAAAGGTGCACTTCGTCGGATTCAACTTCATCCCATCCTCCCCCTCTTACTAAAAATAGCTAGATTCGATTTCACCAGTATAGCCATTTCTATCTTGGATGACATGGACAGGAATGCCGATGGTCAAAAATCACAGGGGCATCGACCCTTAAATGCATTTCGCAAAAAGATCCACTTGTAACATTTCCAGATCTTAAGCTCGCATAATATTGAAAGCTTGCTTTAGGTGTTCCAGGTGATCTTCCTATTTTTCACTTTTTACTAACATATCGTCTATGCATACCTCCATCTTCTCCCGATCTCACTTTTGAAGATGAGGTTACGAAGACGTTGGTATACGTTGCTTCAGCATTCTAAAGCCCAAATGGCATCACTACATAACAATATACCCTTTTGTCAGTAACGAATGAGGTCTTGTCCTGGTCTTCTTCCGCCATGAATATCTGATGGTAACCTTTATAAACATCCATAATACTTAACAAAACACACTCGGGCGTAGAATCCACCAGGAGATCAATGCGAGGTAGCGGATATGGATCTTTGGGACATGTTTTATTTAATTCAGAGAAATCCGTGCATATCCTCCATTTTTCAGCTATCTTTGGAAACATCACAACATTGGAAAGTCATTCAGTGAACTAAATCTCGACAACATGCCCAGCTTCAAGGAGCTTATTCACTTCATTTTCGACGATCCTGTTCCTTTCTCCTCCAAAACTTCGCTTCTTTTGATTAACGGGCTTCATCTCTGGGTCAACATTCAAGCGATGCACGACTACCTCTGGGCTAATGCCTTTAAAATCTAATGATTTCCATGAAAAAATATTTGCATTCTCTTTCAGGAATTGGATAGTCGGGAGCTCGAGGCTAGGGTCCATCTGCGAGCCAATACACATGGATTTTCCTGGGTTATTCGGGTCTAACTCCACCACTTTATATTGCTCTGTGGGTTCAATTCTATATTCCATCATTTTTTGCTTTTTTATGCTTCTCCTTTTCTTTTTTGCTCATCCATGCCTCCCCATCTCGCACGATCTGCTTAATAGTTCGATCTCCTCATCCCCTTCTTTTTTTTCAATGATAAATTGTAGCCCTTCCTTGCACTTTTCTGGTCTCCACACACCTCCTCAATCCCACTCGAGGTTGGGAATTTCATCTTCAAGTGATATGTAGACACAATAGCTTGAAATTGATTTAAGTCTGGCCTCCCAAGAATGACATTGTATGCAAAAGAGGCATCAACTACCAAATATTTAATCATTACCCTTTTTCAGCATGGTGAGGTCCCCAGCGAGGTTGGGAGGTCAATAGTACCCAACAGAATCATCCGGCTTCCGCCGAACCCCATCAAGGGTGTATCCATTTCTTTGTAATTAGGGGTGTGCACGGTGCTGGTCCGGTCAGGAGATTTAGAAATCTCGAACCGTCCCAAGTTCGAGAGATCCCAAAATTAAATCTCGAATCAACCATAAAAAAATCTCCGTCCCAAAAGTTTGGTACGGTTCAGGACGGAGATTCGGTTCTAATGGGACGGTACGGAACAGTTCGGGACGGTTCGGAGAAGCGGAGATTCAAATATTTCACAAATAAAACACACAAAATAGGTGGAGAAAAAACAATGTAAAAATCATTAAACGGTTATACTTGCAATCTTTATTTTAGTGCAATTTCAAAAATACATACTAAAACTATTAGCACTCTACGAGTTTAACTTTTTGATATTTTATATTTAACTTATACATAAAATTTTTTTAATTCATATTTAAGTGCTAAATTTTTAATATTGTAATTATAAATCTTTCTTTCATGATATATACTATACTACATATTAGTTTAATATCAATTTAATTTTTAAATCATTTTTATCTAATTTATAGTTAAAAGTTTTTCTTTTTGGATTTTAACATAATATGTTTCAGATATTATGTTATTTGTAATAGTAGTAAAAGTATAGAATCTCAAAAAATGACAAATTTAGTAGCCTCTATTACACAATAATATTTTATAATCTTGGCACATTGTCATGGGCTCTTGACTTAGGAAAAATATAATTGACTAATAACTTTGATAAACTAATATGAAACAAAAATCTATAGTCTCAATGTCTTAATTTCTTGGTTAGACGATTACCCTAGTTTATGTGTGATGCACTAATCATTTAACTAATTTTAATTCAATTAATTTTCTTGATTAGAGGATGAGTCTAGTTATTGTCCTTAATAAGTAAAATAACATCAAATTTAAATATTTTCTACAAATCAAATATGATTTTATAATTTTATTTATTGGTTCATTTAAATAAATTAATATGACGTAACCATTAGTGAATTAAATATATATTCAATTATTCATTTGATATACTGATAAAATATGCCAAATTTTTAATTTAATAATTTTTAGTATTATATAGTATTGAATTCCAACGGAATATTTAGTTAATTCAATATCAAAATATAAATAAGATAAAAATATTATATATGTATATATAAAAATTATTTTAAAATCGGTTCTAGTTTCGGATATTTGGTTCAGTATGGTTCTCGGACGGATATTCCAAAATCATACCATGTAAATTTTTGGGCGGTTTAGTTCGGAGAAAGTCGAAAAGTCAATGGATATTTTCGGTTCGGATATTTTTCGGTTCAGATATCGGTTCGGGTTCGGTAATCTCCAAGTCCCATGCACACCCTTAATTGTAATGTTGCTACATCTAATTCCATTTTCCTCAGGACTTGTAGAAAAATCACACCCATAAAGCTCTCATTGTCTATCAAGGTCTTCTTCAGATCAGAAAGTTTGCAATGTCCATCGTTATCACCATGGGATCATTTTGACTATTTCTATTCCGATGAAGGTTACGATTATCAAAGGTTATAGGATTCATCTTCTGTATGTTTAAGATATTTAGGGCTCGCTTAGGGGTGTGAACTAAGACTCACATATTTTTTCTTCTCGCACTCTAGGTTCACCTCCGCTCGGGCCCCTAGCTATCATATGTATCACTCCTCTACGAGGTAAGTATTCATCCTGTCGATCTCGCCTCGCCTCGGATCGCTCGCGGTGCTGGTCCACTCTTTCCCTCGATGCGACACGAGCTTCAGACCTCCCACGTGACCTTTGCCTCGGCGGAGACCCCGATCTGGCATCCCTCGATGGATAAATCTCTCTATTTCGTCTTTAAGTTGAAAGTACTCCTCCGTGTTATGGCCATGATCTTTATGAAAATGACAATATTTTTCATTTTCTCTCCTACGTGGCGTTGCCCTCATCATTTTTGGCCATTTCAACATATATTTTCCTTCGGTTGACATTAAAGCATGCACTTGGGGAACATTTAGTGGGATGTATCTGCTAAACTGTGTAGATCACTGGCGATCCTAATATCGACCCCGTTCGTGGTCTTTTTCTGACCTAAAACAGGGTCCTTCTCTAGGATCTTTTCTTGCTCGTACTTTGGGGTTCATCGCCGACCACTCGTGATCCTTCAATTCATTCATTTCTTCTCCTGAATATACCGTTGGGTCATTCCAATCAATTCTTCTTTATCCGCTAGAGGATCATGTGCTAGGGATGATGCCAATGCTCTTTTCTTTAACCCGTGGACCAATATGTTTGTCATCATATCTTGCACTTCGAGAGCCTAGTTGTTGAATCTATTGATAAAAATTCGAAGCGATTCCCCTTCTGTTTGTCTAATGGTAAAGAGGTGGGTCACAGATCTTCGAGCTCGCTTTTAGCTTGCGAACTGGTAAAAGAATTTCCTCGCTAATTGGGTAGCCATGTGAACCATTCTTGTGTTTTTCCCTTGAGTGTGGTGATGAAAATCCTAGCATTCATTTCATCGGACTGTTCATAAAGCTGCATCACATGATCAAATCCAGTTAAGTACTCTTGTGGATCTTTATTCCCATCATACTTAGGGAGATCCGACAGCTTGAAGCTCGTAGTGATAACTTCTGATAAGATTTCTGGAGAGAAAGGGGAATCCTCTCTTTTGCAAAGCGGGTGTAATGGGCCCCTCTTCTTCAAGTTATCTAGCTTTCGGGTATCCTGTTTGATCTCTTCGTTAAGCTCATTTATATCTGCAGCCTTTGGAAGCTCGTCTTGGGCCACCATATGTTGTTTCGCCTGTGGTGCCAATCGACTAGCTACCTTCTCCACATCTTCCGATCCGCTATTCTCACTAACCAATATGACATCTTTCTCCTTAGGTAACTCCCTCGAAGGGGAGGCCATGGAATCTTTACCCTTCATCTCTCTTTCATCCATCATTTTTTCTAACATCTTTTCAAAGTCACTAGTGCGCATATTGATCATAGGGTCTTCAGTTTCCTTCTGGTGTTGTTCCTGGATTTGCAATGATGGTGATGCTCCCCAAGGTGGGGTCTCTTTCGTCTTCTTCGGTATCTCCTCCATGTTTAGATTTGACCTAATTTTTCACAGATGATGACAACTGATTTGGGTGAAGGAATCAGATGTACTTCGGTTCAGGTCGCTTCGTCTCAAGTCTAGATATTTTTGATTCGGGTTCTGTAAAAGAGTGAATATTAGGCTAGCCGGGATGGCCCCCAGCTAAGACCTTCCGATGCTTAAGTCAGATATAGGTGTAAGGTCACTAATAAACTGAAAAGCAAGGTGACTAACAATAAATAAAATACATGTAGCAAAGAGAACATTGGGATATTTATAGGTTATGACTTCATAGGCCATATGAGGCCATATGTCCAAGCTCCACGTGCCGACCTCGCCTTGGTCCATCTAGCAAGATCCAGTAAACTAACGGGTTCGGGTCAATAAGCGCCTGAACCATGACCTCGGGTCGGGTCGCGACCCAAATACAGAAAACCGCGGATCCTAGCCCTTTTTAACTATTTGTCTATGAGCGAGGGCATTTAGGTAATTTTGGTTGGATGTATATCAAATTCTAAACCACTAGGTTATAGAAGAATATTTTATGTATAAACATGACTGGCTGCTCTTGTAGATTCTTATATAAGTATAGTAGAAACTAAATATAGGAAAATCATTGGTGTTTGAATGAGAATCGAATTTTGATAGATGAACTGAATAATTCTAGAAAAAATGGTTTGTTGGCTGTTTGTTTTCTATGTATCACTTGGAATATATATTTGTGCAGTCTCCTGGTCTTGAATTCAGCTAGTGTTTCCTGTTCTTTATTTATGATATAGTAATATGGAAAAGAAATCTCGAAAGTTACTGTTCATTGTTAAATAAATTAAGGATGTCAGCAGGGCCCACATGTTAACAGAAGAAATTCAAGAATTAAAAATCCCAATGTACATGTCTGAAAAAAGCATCGTAGCTGTGCACATTACAATTTCTACAATATTCAAACTGGAATTTTGCGCCAGTCTCCTGTCCATCTCTTTTGAGTTTTGATATTAAGTTCTGCAAATAAGGTTTCATGATTCAAGGTTCAATGCAGTGATGTTGGTAATTTCAATTTTAATTACGTCAATTACTTAATTATTCAATTAGGGCTAAACTATTAATTTGGGTCCAAAATCATATTATTATTTGAATTAATGACCCACGAGGTCCAATCAATGCAAAGTACATGAGCCCAAGTCTCGACCATACTCATCGTTGTTCATTTTGCAAAGGTATGGCATTTACTGTATGCACATTTATTTATACATTTGTTCTTCGCACCACTACTTTGGATTATTCATTGAACTCCTTGTTGACTTAATTAAGCACCGAAGGAGCTTCTCCAGAGTCCAGACCATCCAGGATCCTTAATTCTAACAATTTGTTCGTGTTTTAGGTCGGATCCCACCTCAAGAATTTACTGAAAAGAAAAATGGAGTGAAGAAGAGGGTTGCATTTGGATGAGAGGACCTGAATTTGGCCTTAGAGACGATTTGAGGAAAGAATTTCAAATGACTCCATCTGAGATAAATTTGAAATCCTCCAAAAATGACTCCGAAAATAGCTTTTGAAAGATTTGAAACCGTTATAGAATGACTTCTTCCAAATTACCTCAATGGACTTGTTATTATGGATTTTAAATCCTTAATTCCAAATCCATCAGAATAGAGCCTTAGATATTTAATGAAATCGGGGAGAGATGTGAGAAGTCACCATCAATGGCATAGCTAGGAAAACAATGGGTAAAAATGATACACTAAATCGCATGACAAAAAAAACTAAAATCAAAACGATATAAATATTAAAAAAATCTTTAAAAAATTTAAATAGTAAGAAAATTTAAAAGGATGGGGAGGGCGCAGGTAGGGGCGGAACCATGATTTATTGTAGAGGGGGGCCGACAGTCAAAGTCATACGATTAAATATTTATTATGTGTAATGACAAAATTTAAATAATTATACATGCGTCAAAGAGTATTCTTAATTTACTAAAATTTAGAACGTCTCTCTTGAAGAAAAATCATTGAACAAGTGAAGAGTTCAAAACTTTTTAGCATAAGCAGTATGTACTTACAAGCCAACTAGAAATTAATCCACAAATATATAGTTACAGAATGTACTCTCTTTAATTTAATCGAAAAAATTATTTTATCTCATCAACAAATTATTAAAGAGTAAAAATAGATTAATACTACAAAATAAAACAAACTAAAAAAAAGAATGTAAAATTTCTACTGCTCGATGCACTTTTTTCATGATGCAAACTAAAGAAAATAATACATTGAGACAATAAACAAGAGACTAATAACAATAAAGAAATGAAACACAAAAGAATAGCAAAAGATTAATATCATCTAAAATTATGAGGATAGAAAATTGCCAAAAAATGGTGAAGAGAGAGAGAGAGAAGAATTAATGTCTTGGCCTAATATAAACATTAGCAGAATGATTTCTTCTTTTCAAGATAGAGGCAGATCTCTCAAATATCAACATTGAGAAGTATTATATATAAATCAAAGAATTAAAATATGTCATGACAACTCACCACCATAAGACTTTCACTTCAAAATATGGTATTTCGTTTTGGTTGGGGGGGGCCAGGCCTCCTCTCATGCTATATGTGCGTCCGTCCTGCCCCTGGGCGCAGGTTGCCCCCTAGCTCCACCAGTGGATGCCATGTATAGCTTAATATAATTGAAATACATGGTGAATTATAAAATTCTCTCTAAAATTTAGCCGATTTTATTGATAAAATAATCTTTTAGAATTACAATTAGCTCATTGATATTTGTAACCTGCATGAGAAATGTATCTTAAAATAAAGACAAACCTTAAGGAGATACTTGTACTTTTAAGGTATTTGCGGTTTTAATGATAATTGAATTAACTTTCGAAATATAAAAATTATCTTTAAAATATGTATAAAATGAAAGTTCATTTTATCTTACTTTATAAATAATTTCTTAACCTTGTGTTTATATTTTACAAATTGTTAATTATTTGTAACATAAAAACAGAAACCACTGGGGGTTACATATATATAATGACGTAATACATTTAGATTGTACTTGTGATTTCAAAAATAATTGAATTTGTTTACAATCAAACTAAATTTCAGGAAACCTTAAATAATATCCCTAGTCATTCTATCACTATAAGAAAATTTAGAATTTGGGACGAAACAAAAATATCACTAAAAGTTCCAAAAACGTCACAAAACATAATTTGAGACAAAAACAAAACGTCACAAGCGATGTCGCAATATGACAGTCGCTAAAAGTCATCAGCGATGAAATAAGCAAAATGTCTCTAAAGGTTTGGCTTCTGAGATGAAATGAGAACGTCACTTATTTTCATATGACTGGCACCATTTTACAATTATGAAAAATTATTTGTCTCTAAAGAGCTCATTTAGCGATGTCCTGTTGTTCGTCTCTAAAAGTAAGTTGTATAGTGACATCTTACATCCGCCACAAATAACTTTTTGGGACATTATTTTTCGTCCCTAAAGAATATATTTTTAAAATTTAATAGTTATAGAGACTATTATTTTCGTCTCTAAAAGTGTTATTTAGTGACATTTTCATATTCGTCTATATATTTGGCTTTTTCAGAGACATTTAATTTCGTCTCTAAAAGTGTTATGTAGTGACATTTTTATATTCGTCTATGTATTTGGCTTTTCTAGGGACATTTATTTTCGTCTCTAAAGAACTTTCCTTTTTTTTCTTTTCTTTTTTTGTTCCCCACCAACACAAGCCACTAGTCGTACAATAAACTGTAGAAGATATGAACAAAAATTTCTTAAGAATAAGAAATAAACATCAATATAAGTTCATTCATTTAAAATATAATTTCATTCTTGAATATATATTCAAAATGAAATGAAATAACATTGTTGCTACAAGACAAAAAGAGTCTAACAAAGCTCATGCTTGGCAAAAAATATTCGTACTTGTCACCTAAGATTCAACAAAAGAGTCTAATATCTTTTTCTTCAATGACTCGACAACGTCAATAATTTTCCTTGCGGATGGACTTGTTTCCTAGTGGACAATAATCTGTAGATGTTACAAAAAATCAAACAGGTTGTTATAAATTACCTTATAAGGAAGGAAGTTTTACTTTGATAAATTTGGTAATACTATGCAAGACTTGAAAGTGTAATGCTACAAAGTATTACACTAATATCTATCTCATTGTGGAAACACACTTATAAGTTATATTTGGACAAACAAGTGAACAGAGTACAAAGCAAAAAAACACAAGTATGAAAAAAACATAGCCCATCCCAGCTCATTATAGTGTTTGGGTCCAAAATCTATCTGTCGAGCTCAAAGTCGGGTCAACCCCCACACATCGAGCCAATTGGGCAGACCAAATATGCCTGAACTTTTTCTGGCCTAGAAAAATCTAACCCAGCCCGGTCCTAACCTTTGGTTGGTTGGGCTGTATTTTGTCAGCTTTAATCGCAAACCCGTCCCATTATCATCCCTAATTACATATTAATTTTTCAATTTTGCCTTATTTATATTAGAGGGAATCAGTTCTTTAGAACAAACTCAACACCTAACCAAGAAAAAGTTAAAATTTAACACCTAACCAAAAATCATTTTCAATTCCACATACAAACCCACTTAATTCCTTTTGCAAAAACACTAATTTATAACAAGAACATTCATTGACTTGTTTCAGGGCCATTATCATATCTGAAATAATGAGCAAAGTTGAACAAATGAAGCTTCTGGGGCCTGGAGTTAGCCCATTTGAGTGGAGAATCATATGGGCCTTAAAATTGAAAGGAATTGAATTTGAGTTCATTAAAGAAGATGTATCTAACAAGAGCTTACTGTTGCTAGATGAAAAAAACAAATGAACAGAGTACAAAGCCAAAAGAATACTCATGATGCATCAGTTAAAGAATGGAAAATTACAATTGACTTCTCCATAAGACTAACAATCATATTCGTTCCTTGGCAACTTTAGAACAAGTCCAACCTCAGTTCACGCATCAAAGCAAGATGGAAAGCTCTCAAAAGAAGGCATACTCGAAGATCCTCTGTGTGCAAGAAGTCTCATCTCCACCACTCAGTATTCTTTCAAGTCTCGCCAAACATTTACAATAGAAAGTAATAACGAAAAATGAATTAAAGAAATTAACAGGACACAATTAAGAGCTTACACACAAAACATAGTCTTAGAGACTCAAAGATTGTTTAGAATACATTGGATGGACCAATGTATCAACTTGATAGGAAGGTAAATGCATATATTAAACTTATCAAAAATGTAACTCACTGTTAGCAAAAGATATCAACTGCTGATTTTGAAAGACAAAGGTTCAAGCATCCATATCTCCCCTTCAATACAAGAAATTTATATATAAACCATGTATCTAAAATAATAATTGAAATTAATATAGTGAAAATTTTCGTTAAACTTAATCTTCATCCTCAATCACGGTTTCATCATCATATTTAGAACCAAGAAGTCGATTTAAATAATTGCTCATGTTTGGATGAAGTTTTCTCCTTCTCTGTCCATTCTTAATCTCATTGTCTAATTTTTCCCCCAATTGGTCATTTTCACTTTAGATTGCCTTAGTTGTTCTTAAGCTCTCCGATTAAGGAACTATTAGCGATCAATGATCGAGCGGGTTTAGGACCATAGCCCAATCCTTTAATATAACCGGATCTAGTGCCCAACACTTTGTCACATACTTCATCGGAGTTAGTGGATTTCTCTCTTCAGTTGATTTTGTCAACAATTCTATCACGGATTTCTATAGAATCAAGAAACAAGTCATCAAGTAAATTAGGAATAATGAAATAAGTTATAAACAAGTCATCATTTTCATCTTACAATATTTTTCCCCAGCCTCATGTGATGTCCATTTTCCACTAGCTTCATTGAAATATGTGTACTTATAAAAAGTGATTATATCACACACTTGACCATTTCAAGTTTTTGATTCTGTTACACAGGTTACATATTCAATAATTATGATATGGATAAAAAAAAAGTACAGAAGTTAAATGCTTAGAACTCATACCAGCTCGTGCTTTAACAACAACAAATGACTTTGTTCCTTGGTTGTGAGGGGTCTTCATTTGTTTCCGCTTTCAGCAGCTTTCTTGCATTTCTCCTACAAAAGTTGCATATTTTATTACTTATGTATGCTACAACTGTGAAATAAAGATAGCTAAGACGGAAAAAAGTCAAGCTAATAACAAAAAGTTCTTACTTGAACATTCTGTTGGGACCAATAATCACACAAGTCGGTCCATTGTTGTTCAATCACTTTACCATGCTTATTGAGACGGGCTTGCTCATCTGATGCCAATGTCTTATAGTACTTATGTAACAAGAATCTACGATTTCTAAATCGGTTACTTAGAAGAGCATTTACAGTTTCAGTCACTCTTGGTACATCACCCAAGCCTGGAATATCCAATCTCATCTAAAATGGTAGCATAAAATCAATATAAAATCATGCCTCCAATGAGATTTTAAGTGGTCTAATTGTAGCAAATTTAAAACTTACATTAATCTAGTCATATACGACATTTCTGTCTTCTTGTTTGAATTTCAGAAATGATATTGGGCAAAGCATAAACTCTCGAGAAACAATCCCAATTTCATTAGAAAGTTTGGCCGATTGTACTTTGTCTAGAGGCCTACCTTGAATAGGATCAATGAAAACTTCAAGTCTTTTCTTACTTGTATCATTCATTCATTGGAACTCTTTGCCTCTTGTGGGACCTCTTCCTCTTTTCTTTGAAGTATATGCTTCACATAATATATCATAATACATTAAAAAAGGCATAATATATAACAAAAAATTAAACTAAAACACCATGCTACCTGACTCGCTCTCATTGTTCATTTGCGAAGAATCTTGATTCGAGGATGCATCACTCCATGAGTTGGTGAAAATCCATCAGCCGCTCCGATGACGTCTTTTGCACATTATTTAACTATTGAGCTCGTGCAGATGGTAATCTCTTTCTCAATCCTGGAGCTATTCTTATTAAATCTCCTAAAAGAAAATGCTTGGTTATTCAACTGTTCAAGGAATTCAGGCCTGGTTGTCATGCCCCAACTCAGAGCCGTGACACAACCAAATGAACTTAGGCCGGTTTACTTAAACCGGCCCGAAGTAAACCAATTATTCATTCGCAAAAGTAATTCAATCATAACAAAAAAATCCCAAATCATACATAAAGTCAAATAATCTAAGTCTGAAATGTCACAGCGGAAATAAAAAAAAAATACATCATTGTTCAAATGGTTCTACGGGTCCTACGCCCGCTATTACAAATTTCACAATTGTTCGTTCATCAAAATAACATAAATAAAATTCATTGACTCAAGGTCCGGAATATAGGATTAGTCGGTAGCATCAAAGTCTTCGCCGCCTTCCTCTTCCTAAGCAGGTCTCATCCTCTCAGTTGGGAAAAATAAAGGGAGTGAGACAAAAATTCTCGGTGGGTGGGGTAGGTGTGTGTGCAAGTGGGGCTTATATTTTATGCAGTAAAATCGTTTCATGAGTTTTGATGCAAGAAACGTGCGATGGCATTTTCATATACTTAATAGCTTTATTAATATTATTTAGCGGTCCGTCAATTCATCAATCGAGTTGGTTAAGACGAAAGTGTGACGCCAACCTAGTCAGTCCGTCAATTCATATCAGTTGGTTGTGCACGAAAGTGTGATGCCAACCCAGATCACCTTATACGGCAGAGAAGTGTCGATCAAACATCATTTCCCCAAACAGTACACCTTATCCCTCCTGTCGATAGGGCTGAAGCCGCTATCCCAGTTGGCACGACGTCTCCACAGTGGAGCCAGCTAAGCTCGGAGAACGTCATAATCATGATTATACCCAAAATCCTACGACCCAATCACCCGCCAGGCTCTCCTGTCCGGCTCGAGGTTGGGAGTTGGACGATGGAGGCCGGTATGAGACTATAGCCAAGCTACCCATCTCATACGCGACTTATCCATTCCACAAATCTGTCAATTCGTATCAGATGGTTGCGCACGGAAAGTGTGACGCCAACCCGGTCAGTTAGTCAGTAGGATCGACGTGTTCATAGACTCGCCGCGTCCGATATTCAATCAGGCAGACATTGACACGACATAGATATCGGAGGGTAATCTAGTCGGTTTTATTCTTGATTCAGTGTATTATGTCGAAGTTATTAATAAGGTTCAGATTATGCGACGAGGTAGTCGCCTTATTATCATGACAATTAGTCGTTATGAAAATCCCCAATAATATTTGGATAATAATTTATAAATAAATAAAAAAAATAATAATTAAATAAAATATTTAATGTTATTTAAATAAACTGAATTTTAGAAGATAAAAGAATTCTTATGACCCTGGTAAATTTCTATTTTAAAGTAAAATATTTTAATTAAAGAGAAAAATTTATGTCGGGTTTTAAAAATTCCATAAGTTGTGATCCCGGACTCGGAAAAGGGCAAGGTCAGTCCCTAATTTTTCTAATTATTCTAAGAAATCATATTTTCTGGGTCTCGGGGTCAAATTTTCGAAAATTGCAGGTCAGCCCCAGTTTTTTCCAAATTTATTATTTTGACCCGATACTTTTAAAAATTGATATCTCTTAAACCGGAAAAGGTTTTAACGAGATTCCAAGTCTAATAATCTTTTTGAGGTAGTAAGTATGTAGGTTAAAAACAGTTTTAAAAAATTTCCAGGTTTAGTACCGATTTTCTGAAAATTCCATTTTTAACCCCAACGACAATTTTTATTGTTAAGGGCTCGTTTCAAGCCCGTTTTTCATGAAATTTGGACCAAAGGTCCAGAATACTAATTAAAGTAATTTCATGAATTTCTCGGAACAGTAACTTTCCAGAATTTTCGAAATTTACAGTTTATCCCCTTAAAGGTTGGAAAATTTCAATTAAGTGTCTAAAATTCGTATATTCGTATTTGTTTGACCCGGAGGGTCCCAATTATTATTTTTATTTATATAACAGTAATTTTAGTACAAATTTTTGGATTTTTCAGTGGGGTTTCGTAGTTTTTTGATTTTTATCATTTTGGCCCTATATTTTGCTATAATTGCAAAAATGGCCCAAACACGATTTTGTTCACAAGTCCTCAAGTCCATATTATTGTTATGGTATGTTAAAAGTATTTTTGTCATAATCTAAGTTATTTGAGCTCATATATAATAAAAGGGCCTAAGAACACACAAAAGCTATTTTCTAAAATCACTTTTGGCTTAATTCCCGTACACATGTAAACATTTCGAAATTTACAGAAATATAAGTGACTGAAATTTCCAGAAATATGTATATTATAAAAAAAACATACATTTATGCCACAAGAAAAAAAAATATAAGCATACAAAGCTATATTTCTATGTAAAATCACTTTTAACATAAATGTACATATACACATTTTTTTTGTGCGAAAATTTCCAGAAATAAAACTAAATTTTTTTTCCAGAAGTATAAGTAATATAAATACATATTATTCATGCTATTTTATGCATAAAAATATATATCATGAATTTGAAAAGTTCACCCACCTCTTCTAGAGCTTTTGGGTAAAGATGGTCTAGGTAGCTTCTAGCCTTCCCAAGCTTCCTCAAGGTCCTCTCAAGGCTCTAAGAACAGCCCCTAAGTGGCGATTTTGGAAGGTCAAAGATGGAGAAAAATGGAGAAAATGAGAAAGAAGGAGAAAACAAAAAAAAAAAAAAATTAAGGTGACATATTAAGGGAGTCTTACCTTGTCTTAGTAACTAGTCTTCCAACTTCACTTGAAGCTCCTTTCCTTAGAATTTCCGGCCTCCTTGCTTCTTCTTTGTTAGGATTCGGTCCTTTTGTTTTTGAGAGGGAGAGAGTGGTATGTTTTTGGTTAGATTGTGTAAGAGTTGGATGAAATGGTGTAAAACACAAATTATCCCCTCTTCTATCCTTAAGTGGTCGTTCCCTCCTAGTGTAGGTAGTCAAGATTTTGATTTCTTGGGAGTTGGCTATGGAAAGCATGCTATGGAAAAGTGGAAGGGTCTTCTTGGGCTTGGGGTAGCTTGTCTTGGGTTTGGAAAATGCTATCATGCTAGGAAAATGACAAGAAGAAGAGGACAAAAATTTTACTCCTTTTTCTTCTTCAAGTGGACGTCCACTTTGTAAGTCCTCCTCTAAATTTTTTTTTTTAAGTGATATTCCAACCCACATTCACCTAGTGGATATTTCATATCAATGTCCTATAGTCCAAACCCCTACATAAGTCAAGTACCATATTCTTATTGTTTGATTTGATAAGTCAAATGATATAAGTTATGTTTAATAATATATCATTAGGGATAGTTAGAATTAGCAATTTGTAAGTTAGGGAGATAAAACACATTAATAAAATACTAAGAATAAAAGAAATTAAACTATATTTTATTAATATCAAATTGTAACGTTTAATCGCACGATACAATATCCGAACTATTACAATTTGATTAATCAAAAAAAATTTTGGGGTCTCACACTGGTAAACACAACTAACAAAAAAAATGCTTCATCTTATATATTATGTTTGCTTCAGTTTCTTCAGAAACCTATCATACAAAGACAAGGAGAGAAAAAACAATCAAGTACCTAGAACAGGGGAAAAGTGCATATCATAACAATGTATAGAGCTTAGTCTAATTTTTACTTACTAGCAGTTGTGGGAGTGGATATAATTGCTTTAACAATAACACCACAACAAAATATGGTAATAAATTTGTATCCCTGAACAACAATATATTGCCACAACCATCATAAAAACATCCATTACTTTCAAATGAAATAAAAGAAAAAAAGATACCAGAGCTCAAAAAATGCTAAGCTAACATTAAAAACAAACACATGAATTTGTTCATCTAGTAAATACTCAAGCAATGGCATGAGCAGGATCCCTCAATCATCATCATTGTCCTTATCCAGATCAACATCAGCCTCAAGTGCATCATCCGTATTAGTAAAATATTCATCTAGAGTCCCATCTTCATCATGGTCATCATCCACTATAAAATCATCTACTTGTTCATGCACCAAATTTTCCACTAGATCTCCATCAATAATATTGGGATCTTGATCGTCTCTATGCAATTGTTCTACTTCATGCTCTTCAATATCAATAGCGGAATCATGTATATCTATTTCCACCTCTTGATATGCCTCCTCATTAAGATCTTGTTCGTCTTGCAACTGTTGAACATAAAAAATGTTCCCCTGATGAAACTTTTGGACGACTCGCCAATTGGTTCCCAATGTTCTGTCATTAAGAAAAAAGACTTGTCTTGCTTGACAAGCTAATATAAAAGGATAATTTTCATACCAAAATTTGCTAACATTAATGCTAGTAATATTGCCATCCTTATGAATGCCCCTTTTTCTATCCCCTAAGTCAAACCATTTACACTTAAAGACAATAACTCTTCTTCCTTTGACGTAGTCTAACTCAATAATATCACTAAGAACACCATAGAAGTCCATAATCTCATCTTTATGATTCCCTTCAACAACAATCCCACTATTTTGGCTTTTAAGACGATCATCGTGATATGTTGTGTGAAACCGCACTCCATTGATAATACATCCCGTGTATTTCTTTGCACATAAGTGAGGTCCACAAGCAAGGGAGTACAATACCTCTGTTGCTTCTGATTTCTTACGATTGTAATAGAGAATCATCTACAAAATAAAAGGTAAATTCTCAAATTAACTGAATTCTAGTAATTGGAGGCACAAAGAGAGAACAAATTTGCATATAAAAACTTACATGCTGCCTAAACCATGAAGCAAATGAATTTTTATGTTGTTCTTCAATATTAGAGACCCCTTTCATCTTGAGCTCATCCTTATGTTTTCTAGAAGAAAATTATGTAATTTTTAGGTAGTGTTGGTAGTTGTAGCGATGACATCAATATTCATGCATACTTACTCGATAAAGGGATCGACTTCTTCACAATTAGTTAAAATGAACCAATGAGCCATATCAAGATCTTCTTTCTGTAACTCAACATATTTGGATGCTCCAATTGGTCTAAACCTTTGTGAGAAAATTGGTAATCCACCATCAATGGTCACATCAAAGTTACGCTCATCTTGATTGAACTGGGTTTCAATTCCTTAAAGGTACATCGAACAAAATGTCAAACACTCTTTCTTTAGCTATATAAGCCTCGCAATTGACCCTCGGACGAGCTTTATTACTCACAAACTGCTTAAGAGAGCCCAAGAACCTATAAAAGATTGCAACATATCATTTTAATTCAGGGGTGTTCCTGTAACCCACAACTTCTAAAGTAAAATTTATAACAAGAAATGATATTACCTTTCAATAGGAAACATCCATCGAAAGTGAACTGGACCACAAAGCTTGGCTTCAGTAGGCAAGTGAATTGCCAAATGCACCATCACGTCAAAGAAAACAGGAGGAAAAATCATCTCAAGCTTACACAATATCAATACAATGTCTTTTTCCATCTTTTTAGTTTCATCTAACCTCAAAGTTTTACAACACAATCGTTGGAAGAAGTCACATAATTTAGCCAATACAGTTGAGACATCTTTATGCAAGCATCCACGAACACCGATAGGAAGTAACCGTTGCAAAAGGACATGGCAATCGTGGCTTTTCAGTCCATGAATCTTACCACCAGTTACATTAGCACAACGTGAAATGTTTGAAGCATAGCCATCTGGAAATTTCACTGACTTAAAAAATTCACAAAAGTCTTTCCTTGCTTTCTTTGACATTTTATAACAAGCGGACGGTACAATGTAATTTCCATCATCTCTTTTCTTCAAGTGCAATTCCTTTCTTATGTTGAGATCTTCTAGATCTTGCCTGGCCTTTATAGTATCCTTTATTTTTCTTTCAATATCCATTAAAGTCCCCAATATACTGTCACATATGTTTTTTCAATATGCATGACATCCAAATTATGTCTCAACAACAAGTGTTTCCAATAAGGCAAGTTGAACAAAATAATTTTGTTGGTCCAATTCAATTCTTCTAAGGTTCGCTTCATTTTCTTGTTATTAGGATGTTTTCCAGGTATGACATCTTTAAGATGGGTCAACTGTTGCAACAAATTATCTCCAGATAAATCCATGGGTGGTGGTCTATGCCCTGTTGTACCATTAAGCTTTTTGCTTTTTCGCCATTTATGATCATGAGGCAAGTATCATCGATGATCCCAGTAGCATATTTTATTTCTCAACTTTAGTGAATTTGTTTGGTAGTTACAAACAGGGCATGCATTGTAACCTTTGGTACTCCATCCGCATAAATTACCATAAGTCGGGAAATCGTTTATCGTCCATAAAAATTGCGCATGCATCGAAAATGTTCTCGAGAAAAAGCATCATAAGTCTGCACTCCATCTTTCCAAAGTTCATTAAGCTCATTAACTAATGGTTGCAAATACACATCAATGTCTTTTCCAGGGGAGTTAGGCCCAGGAATAAGCAAAGACAACATGAAAAATGACTCTTTCATACACTTCCAAGGTGGTAAGTTGTATGGAATTAGGATCACCGGCCACATGCTATAAGAGTTGCTCATATGACCAAACAGATTAAAACCATATGTTGCTAATCCAAGTATTATATTGCGACAATCTTTAGCAAACCATGGAAATTCACTGTCTAGATGTTTCCATGCTTTAGAATCAGTTGGATGTTGCATTGTGTTGTCATCATTAATCCGTTTCTCTTTATGCCACCTCATATGTAAAGTTGTTTTCTTGGACATAAACAATCTTTGCAACCTTGGTTTTAAAGGAAAGTAGCGCAAAACTTTATGGGGGATCTTCTTACCTTTCCCATAATTAACTTTCCACCCGACGTACCACAAATATGGCATTGCTCAGAACCTTCAAACTCCTTCCAAAAAAGGGCACAATCATATTTGCAAGCATGAATGGATACATACTCTAAACCCAACTCTCGCAACATAGACTTCGCCTCGTAATGCGACTTTGGAACTCTGTCGCCTTTAGGCAATATAGTTTTCAAAAAGTTTAACAACATGTCAAAAGACTTATTGCTCCACTTACTGTATACCTTCATGTGTAACAAGTTGACAACAGTAGATAATGTTGAGGTTGAACAACCTGGATATAATTCTTGTCGTGCTTCTCTCAACAACTTATCAAAGCCCTCTTGGGTTGTGAACACGTTTACTACTGGTATCTTCTTGCAAACTATTCAAACAATTATTCATCTCAACAAGCATATCTTGCACTCCATCATCTTCATCAGTATCGATATCATCATCACCAAAATTCGCATCTTGCAACTCCTCACTAATATTAGTTTTATTATTGTTGGACTCACAAGGCTCTCCATGATACATCCACCATGTATAAAACTTATTTATACCAGGAAATAGAAGATGATTGAAAACTACATCTTGGCTATGGATGCCACATTTAAGCAGTCCACGCATGGACAACGAATATCACATTCTGCGCCCATATGATCTCTTACAAACTTCATAAAAGATTGAACTCCCTTTACATGATCATCTGAAAATCTCTTTGTTGTCATCCAAGTTTTATCCATTTCTTTCTTAGAAAGTGTTAAATTGTTGACTATTCACATAGCAAAAACCACACAAGTGAATTAGATAGAGCATAATCCACTATCAGTTTTTATAAGTAATTTGAAACTAAGTACTGAAGAACGACAAAAAATGACTCTGCATGAAAGACTCAACAACAAGAAAACAACAGTTAAGAGCTTCATCATCGTATTATCATTTACACAAACACCTCCTCTGCACTAATAAATCTGTCATCATTACAACACAATTTATATTTCCGGTATCAGTAAAAGGCGGGTCCTTAACATCTATATTTAACTCAAACGTGATTCATGCCGCCAAATGCACTTAAAATTAGTACTCTCCAACCATCATTTTCTTTCAGCAAAGAAGCACACGTGTTCGGTGCTCCACCACAGGAAAATTTAATCAAAAAGAACCCATGGAACCACACAAGTGAAATCATGTCAATAAAAAAGAAACTTGAACTTCTGGGAATATGGCTTAATCAAAAAGAACCTTTAAAATCACAAACAACCCCCTCAAGGGGTCGTTTTGTTATTTTCAAAAGTTGTCTGCTGCTTTTATAAGTAATTTGAAACTAAACAGAACTTCTATAATATCATTAAGGCGTAGTTTGTAATCTTCAAAAGTTCTCTGCATATTTTGTAAGTTTTGTGAACATAAACAGAACTTATGTAATTATCATTAACACCCTTAAAACTTTTCAAAAAGAACTTTTGTAATCACTAAACAATCCATTCAAATAATTCAGGGGTCGTTTGTAATTTTGAAAATTTCACTGCAGCTTTTCTAATTATTTGAACATAAACAAGACTTCTGTAATTATCATTAACACCCCTTAAAACTTTTAAAAAAGAACCTTGAAAAACACTGAATAAGCCCTTAAAACTTTCTTGGGGTCGTTTTGTGAATTTATAAAAGTTTTCTGCAGCTTTTATAAGTTTTTTGAACATAAACAGAACTTATGTAATTATCATTAACACCCCTTAAGGACTTTTCAAAAATAACTTTTGTAATCACTGAACAAGCCCTTCAAGTAGTGCAGGGGTTGTTTGTAATTTTGAAAATTCCACTGCAGCTTGTCTAATTATTTCGAACATAAACAAGACTTCTGTAATTATCATTAACACCCCTTAAAACTTTTCAAAAAGAACCTTGAAAAAATCTAAACAGGCCCTTACTAAACTGGGACTACTGATTAAGAAACACAGGAAGTGCAAACACAATTTTCTCCAGTCCTAGGTTGCCTTTTACTGAAATCTGTATAACATAACAAAAATTGACATATATGTCATTGCATGCATTTTACAATCGGGGGGTTAAAGAACCCAACAACCCAAATGAGGGAACAAAGCCAAAGGCTTCCCAACAATGGAACCAGGAGCCACATCCTATAAGGATGCTCTAGAACAGGGAAAAACAAAAGTCTGGAACCATTCCCAAAGAAGCTGACCAACAGTACATAACAAGAAAAAACAAATACCAGAAAAGCAACCAAAAACAAAAACCAGGAAGCTGATGTAGTTGTTACTAGCATGGAGGTCTTCAAAGATCAAGAAAACCATAAAGCAAGAATCTCAACATCAGACATCAAGGTTCAAACCAAAAACCAGAAGGACGGTAAAAAAGAACAAGGCCCACACTACTCAAAACCACTACACAAACCATGAATGCCTAGAGATAAGAAGCATCAGCCAAACCACTCAGAGAAAGGAAAAAAGAGCACTGATGGGCACACTTGCACATCCTACTTAAAATCTAAACACCAAACAGCTCAAAAAACATCTTCTGCGCAAAAAACCTTCTTAATAACTTCATGGATCACACACCAAACTAACTAAAGACTATTAAATTTCAGTTTCAAGCAATGAAAAAGAAATCAAGTTGACCAAATTTTTACTCCAATAAAATTTCACCAAAAATGAATTCCACCTCATTAAACTTTAACGAAGTTCACAATCCAGGTTTTGTATAGAAAACAGAGTTTCATTGCTAACTCTATACAAATTAAGTCTAAGAGCATGATATATCTCAAAATAGATTGGTGTATAAAATCTAGAAAAGAAACGTAAACATGTTGTTTTCCTTTGTCCAGCTTCAAGTTTCTCTTCTACCTGCAATATTCACAGAGCTCATGTTTAGCTTCAGGCTGGAACAAAGTCATAAAAAAATGGTTTGAGAATATGGGTCACAAAGAACACTGAATCCAAATATCACAAAGAAAATATAGGTCACAAAAAAGAAAATCAGTTAAGTCAATATCATCTAATCCAAATAACAAACATCACAAAGATACGAATCATTTAGGAACCCAAAGTTTAACTTCATTTGAGAAGAGAAGAAAATAAATACAAAAACACTGAAGAAATGGGTCATTTAAGCAACATTACCGTATTTCTCATATCAAAACATCTTACAATTTCCTTTACCCAAATCACAGGAATAGCACAATAGAATCTAGAATTACAAAAACAAATTTGTGCATCTTCCTTATTCTTAGTCACAGCAACTGGAAAAAAACAGAGTCTAAATTCACCCAAATTCGAAAGCCGAGAGAGAGAGAGAGAGAGAGAGAGAGAGAGAGAGAGAGAGAGAGAATAGTGTAGGAAAATAGTAGTATTTCTCCTAGTACAATTTATATGAATCGAAAAATCCCGAATCGACAAAAATTTTCAAAGAAAACAAAATAAAAATTGATGGAATAGTGTGTTCAACACACTATCCTTAAAACAGATTTGTCCCCTATTCTGGACGCCTGTTTTAGGGATGAGAGACGAGAAAACCGGATTATGAATTGAAAAATTATGCCCGAAAATTATCACCAAAAATTACAAAAGCTTTAGGGGAGAGATGAAAATTTTGTGTTTGATTTGTTGTGTGTTTACAAATGGAAAATAACTCATATTTATAGGCAAAATTTTGCTCTTTACTATTCATAAGGTCAAATTGGCCTTTACTATTTAAAAAGTTAAATAAGTAATTTTATACAACTTGGACTCAAGTTGTTCATCAACTTGTCCAACAATCCCCCACATGAAGAAAATTACTAAGATACAAAGATTTGGTGATAAATTCAACAGTTGAATCCTGCATAGGATAGGTAGGTGTAACTCCTTTGAACCTTCCCTTGTGAAAGCATATTTACCTTACTAGCTGATCAGTAGACACGATGTCCTTGAACTGTTCTGCCTTTTGTGTAACGATGATATACCTCACATAAGATTCTTCCTAACATACTTCAGTTCTCATGTTTATGTTCATTCATGGCCCTGAACATATGTCCTGGTTCTGCAAGAGGTTCTAAGAATTGAGTCTCACACAATTCTCTTGAGCGGCCGCCCCACTTCTCTCTCACATAGGTGATTCTCATTTAAGATAGTCCATACTACCCTGCTCAACTTACTGATGCACAAGAATCATTAAAAGCCAAATTGCTTATCCTCTTCTCCACGGACATCATGTTAAGGAATGACAAGGATAACTCCCCACATTGATCATAGAGTCTTTTTACAACTAGGTTGTCCCTTTGAACCTAGATCTTGGGATCTCCATCAACTAGGTTGGGTTTCCATTGTATCAACTTATTTTTCTGGAGGCTTAAGTCCCATTCCTCTTAATGATTTCACAACTAGCTCCCGATTCAACCCTTTGGTTAATGGATCCGCTAAATTATCATTTGACTTCACGTAGTCAATAGAGATAACACCAGTTGAGAGTAGTTGTCTAATGGTATTGTGTCTCACGACGTATGTGTTCTAGACTTACCATTGTACATATTGCTCGTGCCCTACCAATAGCAGATTGATTGTCACAATGTATACAAATTGTCGGCACACGAGGTTTAGGCCATTTTGGAATATCTTCTAAGAAATTTCGAACCCATTGCTTCTTCACCACACACTGTCATGCAGAGCAATAAACTCGGACTCCATTGTAGACCTTGCTATAATCGCCTGCTTAGAAGATTTCCATGATATTGTTGCACCTCCTAAAGTGAATACAAATCCACTTGTAGACTTAGAGTCTTTAATATCAGATATCCAATTAGCATCACTATATCCTTCAATAATAGGAGGATATCTTGTATAGTACAACCCAAAATCACGAGTATATCTTAAATACCGTAGTATTCTCACTATCCCTTTCCAGTGTCATGCCCTGGATTACTCGTGTATCTGCTCAATTTACTCACTGCATAAGCAATGTCTGGTCTTGTACAACTCATTAAGTACATTAAACTTCCTATGACTCGTGAATATTCAACTTGAGACACAGCCTCACCTCTATTCTTTGATAGATGTTTGCTTGTGTCTATAGGAGTTCTAGCTAATGACGTGTCATCTTTACTAAATTTTTCTAGAATCTTATCCACATAATGTGACTGATCAAGTGTTAGTCCATTTGAAGTTCTAGAAATCTTTATTCCGAGGATCACATCAGCTAAACCCATATCTTTCATGTCAAACCTCGAGTTCAACATATCTTTTGTGGATTTAATTATTTTATCATTATTTCCAATGATAAGCATATCATCTACATAAAGACATAAAATGACATAGTCATTTTCAGTCTCTTTAACATAGACACATTTATCACATTCATTTATTTTAAATCCACGTTCTTTCATGACATTATCAAATTTCTCATGCCATTGTTTCGGAGCCTGTTTTAAGCCATATAATGACTTAATCAGTTTACAAATCTTGTTCTCTTGCCCAGGTGCAGAGAATCCTTCAGGTTGTTCCATGTAAATTTCCTCTTCTAAATCTCCGTTTAGAAAAGCAGTTTTTACGTCCATTTGATGTACTTCAAGATTTCTCAGTGCAGCAATCGCAAGTACCAATCTAATGGAGGTTATTCTCGTAACTGGAGAATACATATCAAAGTAATCAAGGCCCTCTTTTTGTCTGTAACCTTTAATTACAAGTCTAGCCTTGTACTTATCAATTGTTCCATCCGCCTTCATTTTCTTCTTGAAAATCCATTTATAACCTAGTGGTTTACTTCCCTCAGGAAGATCCACTAGTTCCCATGTATGGTTTTGCAAGATGGAATCAATTTCACTTTTTATGGCTTCTTTCCATAATGGTCCTTCAGAAGAAGTTATAGCTTCTCTATAGCTTTGAGGTTCACTTTCCAGCATGTAGGTTAGAAAATCTGGACCAAAAGATTTTTCTATCCTAGCTCGTTTGTTGCGTCTAATTTCTACCTCTTCTTCTTGCTTTTGTTCTATTGAATCATGTATCCGTTTAGAGGAGCTTGTTTCTTCTCTCGATCTACACGGAAATACATTTTCAAAGAACGAGGCATTTCTCGATTCAATTATCGTGTTCTTGTGTATATCTTCAACTTTAGATTCATGCACAAGAAATCGATAAGCAGCACTGTTATGTGCATATCCAATAAATATGCAGTCAACAGTTTTGGGACCTACCTTCACCTTCTTTGGTGTAGGTATAACAACCTTCACAAGACACCCCCACACTCGTAAGTATTTGTAGGATGGTATTCTTCCATGCCATAGCTCGTAAGGGCTTTTGTCTAATTTCTTACGGGGTACCTTATTTAAAAGGTAATTAGCATGCCAAGACTGTCCGACTTCCCCCACATGTCCCCGAGGTAAGCGTTTTAACTTAATAACATGGCATTCATCATTTCTTTAAGTGTACGGTTTTTCCGTTCGCAATGCCATTTCATTGAGGTGAATAAGGTCTTTGTTGTTTCGTGTCTAATTCCGTGTTGGGCACGAGAATTGAAAGAAAAGGTGATTCATATTCACCTCCACGATCACTTCTTAACACCTTAATTTTCTTGTTGAGTTGATTCTCAACTTCATTTTTATAGAGAATAAATTTCTCTATAGCTTCATCTTTACTTTTAAGAAGATACACATAACAAAACTTTGTGTTATCATCTATAAAACTTTGTGATACACATACATCGGTGTGAATTAAATCAAGTGGTTCGTTATTTCTTTCAATATTTTTAAATGAAGTCCTTGTTAACTTTGCCTCAACACAAGTTTCACACTTGTGCTTGGAATCAATATGGAATGTTGGTATATAATTCAAGTTAATTAATCTACGTAAAGTATCATAATTAACGTGTCCTAGTCTACCATGCCACAAATTGGAAGACTCAAGCAAGTAAACAGAAGCATTCTTCATTTTATTAGCTTTTGATTTAACAACCATTACATTGAGCTTAAACAACCCATCAGTAGCATAACCCTTGCCTACAAACATCCCATTTTTTAACAAAGTAACAACACCTGACTCGAAAACAATGCGAAAACCATGCTTCTATAAAAGCGAACCAGACACCAAATTCTTACGAATGTCTGGTACAAACAACACATTATTTAGAGTCAGTTCCTTCCCGGATGTCATCTTCAGAACCACTTTGCCTTTTCCCTTGACTTCAGAAGTAGCTGAATTTCCCATGTACAACTTCTCGCCGTCTTCAGCTGGCTCAAAGGAACTAAACATTTCTCTGACAGAACACACGTGCCTAGTAGCACCAGAATCAATCCACCATTGTTTCGGGTTTGAACCAATGAAATTCACCTCGGAGACCACCGCAACCAGGTTCATATCTGACACTTCTTGAGAAATGTGATCAACCATGTTAGCCTCCCGATTCTTTTTTGGTTTCTTGCAATCAGAAGCCTTGTGACCCTTGCCGCCACAATTGAAGCATTTTCCTTCGAATTTCTTCTTCGAAATACCTCCTTTTGGTCCCAAATTATTGAACCCTTTACCAGTTTTCCCGGTTTTCTTTTTCCCTTTGGAACTTTCGCCATGCTCCACAACATTGGCTTTAGCAGCCACATGATTGAATATTTTCCTTTCGGAACCTTTGTTATCCTCTTCAATCCGAAGCCTAAGAATCAGATCTTCAACGTTCATCTCTTTTCGTTTGTGTTCAGATAGTTCTTGAAATCTTTCCAAGCAGGTGGCAATTTTTCAATTATTGCAGCCACTTGGAAAGTTTCATTCAAAACCATCCCTTCAGCAAGAATATCATGTATGATCACCTGAAGCTCTTGTACTTGACTGATGACCGTTTTTGAGTCCACCATTTTATAATCCAAGAAGCGGCCTACAATGAATTTTTTCGCACCCGCATCCTCAGTCTTATACTTATGGTCCAAAGACTCCCACAGTTCCTTTGCAGTTTTCTTAGAGTTATACACGTTGTAAAGCGAATCTGCAAGGCCATTCATGACATAATTTCTACACAAGAAATCAGCATGATTCCAAGCATCTAAAGCGTTAACCGCTTGTGCATCAGTCTCATGCTCACTAAGTTGTGGAAGATCTTCTGTCAAGAACCACGCCAAGTTCAAGGTGGTCAAGTAGAAGAGCATCTTCTGCTGCCACCACTTAAAGTTCAAACCGTTAAATTTTTCCCGTTTTTCGCCATGATTAACCATTAAGCACATTTGCGTGGGATTGGCTACTACCCGAGGCACAACCGGGATAACAACTGGATTCGGATGCCATTTCTAAAACAAATAACAAAGAAGGTTAGACCCACCACCGATAAGAATGTTTGATTATAAGGATGCCATTTCTAAAACAAATAAACAAGAAGTTTAGCACTTCTATCAATCAATCGGAACAAAACTGATAAGAATAAAAATATTCAAGTTTTTTTTTTTTAATTTAGTATAACGTCCTTGCAATTTCCTTATATTCCAAATAAGCACAGTGAATCTATCTTATCAGCCCAAACTTTAGTCCAATCAGTCCAAAAATTAGTCCAATCAGTCCAAAAATAGTCCAAATAGTCCAATCAGTTCAAAATTAGTCCAAACAGTCCAATCAATCCAAAATTAGTCCAAACAGTCCAAATTGCAATTTTCTTCTGCTTCAAAGAGCACGGGTATTAATCGCTTTAGTCCAAAATAATAAATATTCGAACCAATTTAATATCCCGATAATCATCCAAATTGAATATGAACTTCAAGTATTTCACAGAAACATTAGCATATTGTTTTTAATATGGCATAATCCACTTAATAAGCCAAACTATCTAACATATTAAGATAGCCAATCAATCTGGACTTTTATATGAAGCTACAATTGCAAAAAGTTGGTGAATCAAAGTTCGAATTCCAATTTTTTTTTTTAACCAACTAATCAACAAGATTAGAGTTAAATACTAAACTAAACAATATAATATGGAAAAATTGGTTCCAACTTATATGAAAACCTTAGTACTTGCCAACTGCCAAATAACATGATGCAAATTATCAAAATTTAGAAAAATTAAACTATCAAACTATTTACGCCAGCAAGATTTTGAAATTATAACACCTAATCAAAATTTGCAATAGAGTTGAAATAGTTGCACATTAGTCAATATAGCTTTTTTTTTTTAAGAAAATGCAGATTGATCAGTGTCATAGCTTCATATAAATTGTACTGTAAAATGTGTAGAAATGTTTTTTAAGTTTGTAGGAAAATAGTAGTATTTCTTCTAGTACAATTTATATGAATCTAACCTTCTTACAAAAAATCCATTGCCAGTATAATCGACAAAAATTTTCAAAGAAAACAAAATAAAAATTGCTCGAATCGTGTGTTCAACACACTATCCTTAAAAGTCAGATTCAAAAGGAGATCCCCCTATCATTTGAACTCAAATCCTATCATTTGATTCGGGAATAAGCAATCAAACCCTCGAGCTAACGTTATTGCAAATCGAATTCATCTTGAAGAAGATTGAAGTATCGATTCTATCAACAAACTTCCATGTCAGAAAGTCAAAGTTCTTGAATATTCAACGTTTGATTCGAGAATAAACCATCAAGCCCTCGAATTAACGTTATTGAAAATCAAATTCAAAATCGAAGGAGATCAAATCAGGGGCGGAGCTAGACATATAATTTTGGGGGGGGGGCTAAATCAATAAAAAAGTTAATATTTAATACTAAAAAATTAATATTTTAAAATAAAATTTGCATAGAATTAATTGGGTTTTTAAAAAGTTTGGGGGGGCTATAAATACCTAAGGATACGCTCCTGGATCAAATAGGCAGTTCAACTTCCAAGATATCAAATTCTAATGTTTTTGATCTTGAGGAAAAAGAATCAAATGAAGAAATAGAGATTATAACCCCTTTTAAGATTTTTGTTCAAAGAAATTTAAATTGTACGATTTTTTCTTAGTTGTTAATTTTTGGAGACAATAAAAAATTTATGTCACAATATGTTACAAGTAAATCATAATTTGTGCATAATTGAGAAGCTGATGAGTGATGAGAGTAATTATAGCTTAATATTATATAGGAAAAAGGAGGATTATGAGGTAGTAATGGGGCGTGCACTAGTTTACACGTTTGTCTCCATTAAATGTTGTAGCAGTGCTTCAGGCTGTCTTTGTACTCTAATAGTTTAACATAGCATTATTAGTCGCCTAATTAACTATGTTACACGAATTACGTACTTACATTTAATCCTATATCTAAAAAATTAGGTTAAATTATGATATATAGAGCTGAAGTACTCATCAGACTTCTCGATACTCGATTAGAGATTAATTTATTAAGGTTCATTTGAATTGAATTCGTTTAACATAACAAACTAAATATGAACATACTTTTCGATTAGAGATTAATTTATTAAGGTTCGATACAATTTTAAATTTGATTCAATTTGTTAAAAAAGTGATAAAGTATGTGCAAAAATCAAGCTCGAGTTCAATTTGTAATCGACTCTATTAAAGTCCATCCATTTTTATTTAAGAGGTGGCGATAGGTTGGGCCTAGTTCGTCCGACCTGGCCCAAAATTTCATCAGACTGCATTACTTATGGTCCAACTTATCCCATCACATCTAGTTTTGATCGGACCGTTCGGGCTTTCAAGATTTGAGCCATTTGGTCGGGCCAAAGTAGGTCTAATCCTTTACAAGCCTCTATAAATAGAGCCCATCCCAGCTCTATATATGGGCTGATTGGGCCGACCTATCGGGCATGACCAATTTTGTCAACTTTACTCTATCTGATTAACACTAATACTAATTTAAAATATAATTTTTTGAATTATAATAGAAATTTAAATAAGCTTGAACAATGATATGCTATTGTTGATTACATGTATAATTCGCAATCACGACTAATATTGTATTTGTTAGCTGGTATGACTTGTAATCAAGTTAACTGTTTGATTGTTGATCCAGTTCTCAGTTTGTTACATAAAGTACCTTTAAAACTTCTAAGATAATGATTTGATTGACATTTTTAACCCTTTCCGTAAAATACTCCATTCCAATGTCCAAAGACAAAATTGAATAAAAAATTAATTATATATCATAATAAACTGGATAACTTGCAAACAATTACACTCTTAAAAATATGACTGCTATTAATATTTTAACCAGGTCTTGATTAGTTTAATATATCATATGCAATTATAAAGCAAGCGGGGCCTTAATGATATATATCACTCGATTCTTTGTGAAATACAAGAGTTTCGATTAGGGATGACACTGAGCGAGGATATTTAATTTGAAGACCCAGACTCGCTCTGATCACCCCGTGGGACGGGCCCCTATTAATTTTTTTTATTATTTTAAGCTTGTATTTTATTTTAGCTTATATTTTGTCAATGTATATATATATATATATATATATATATATATATAATATCAATGTTGTAAAAAGCGTTAGGCGGTAGACTGGGGCCTAGCGCCTAGGCGGGGTTAGGCGAGATCTGGGCGGGATTAGGTGGGCCTAATCGGAAAAAAATATCGTATGCATACAAGAGGGACCTAACACCTAGGCGGGAATTATTCGGGGCTAGGCGGGGATTTTTACAATATATATATATATAAGATATAATATTAAGTATATAAGAATTACATTATCATATATAATATATATATAAAATATATATTAAATACATTTAAAAAAACTAAAATACTAGTTGAGGCGGGCGATAACCCACGGGGCAAACGTGATATGCTGACTAGAGGTGGCAAAATCCAACCCGATCCATGGGCCGGCCCAACCAGTCCGAGGTTTGCGTTGGGCTGCAATTGTTTAGGCTCGAAAAAAGTCGGGCCTATTTGGCCCGGCCCGATGGTGGGCCAAGTAATTTCGTGGCCCGACCAAAATCGACCGACCCCACTCGGCAAAAAATTTCGCAAAAGTCCGACGGGCTTGAGCGGGTTGGCTCGGCCCAACCTATTGCCAGCTCTAACGCTAACCCACAATGCCCCGGTCACGGGCAAGTCAAATTGTCATCTCTGGTTTCGATCCAAACCATACTTGGCATGACTAATTTAATTATAAAGCAAGTGAATTTAGTTGTTCACACTTAAAGAGAGTGATCTATCACATAAATAGCACTTAATTTGTTATCGAACAGATGAATTTGGAGCAAATTTTCAGAAAAGTTGTTGTCAGAAAAAAAAAAAAAAAGATGGTAGTGCATAAGGTCGTAGCACCACGGTATTATATCTCGATATGTGATAGCTCTTAGTCTAGTTCTTATTGCATAAAACACTAACTAAATTAAGAATGTGAGCATATTAAAGTGATGTGCTAGTAATGTAATATTTTCCTTACATCATCAATTAATGTATCTCACGATAACGTACCACAATTGTAGTACCAGTGATACAGATTTCGCAATTATTTTCTCAATTACAAAAGCAAAACTGGCTGCTTCGGGTATAAAAATTAATTTATTACAAAGTTATATAGAGTATGGAGTATGGACCAGAAATTGTACATTAACCTCATACCATACTATTAAATGTCCAAATTTCTAACTAAGATTATTGTTAGAGTACATCATTAAAAGTTGATCAGCCTTCATTCTAAACCGACAATTAAGGTTCGCATGTCATATACCAAATTATTACACAAAAAACAATGGCTCAAACTTTGGGCAAAGGATCAAGAATTAGATTATTCTCACTTTGGTATTGGTAACTTTTGGTATGCTGCAAATTTAGCAATGTTCAATATATCTAGTTACTTTCCAAAAGCCAAAGTGGCTAACCAAGTCAAACTTGCAAGACTTTTGGCATATAGCTATTTTGCAGTTAGCTTCTCATCTACTTATTCGGCAAAATTGGAGTTTCTAGATTCATGCATGTAAAGACATTTGGATAATTCTTAGTGGAATGTTGGTTGCTGCAAATATTAATTTGTTAGTACTATTCACGTTCTATTTAGTGTATGGAAGATAATGTGTATGGGTAAAGCCGTAAATGTCAGATGTCACATTTTATAATAAATCAGTCATGATATCCAATTTTCTATAATATTTATTATCCAAAAAAAAATTCCCTATGATATTAATTTCATAGGGAAAAAAACACTTTGTCATCTGGACGATCACATTTTTTTATTTTTTATTTTGGGAGCTATTTTCTTTTTACACGTTACGATTTGAACTATAAGAGTTTTGCACTTTGCTATCTGGAACACCTCAATCCAGACAAGTTGGAAGCTTTAAAGACCAAGTTAGGCGACTCCTCAACTAGTCCGCTTGTCTTTCACTCATGTGATTACTCAGAAGCAATGAATGTCATGGCTATTGCGGCTCGAGGATCATGGGCCGACATTCTAGAGGATACATCAGACTATATAGATGATACTCGAGCACGTGCTAAAAAAACAAATGACAATGTCATTCGAAAATCCTCTAGAAATAGACGCCCTTCATTTAAAATGCGTCATTAATTTATTTTTGTTGTTTTTTCTGTAGTTTAACGTTGTTTTTCTTTTGCTACCTGATTGGCTTGTGATCTGGACCTTTTCCTTTCTTTTTATATATTTCCATTTATTTAAAAAAAATCTGGAACACCTCATTGTTGAATTTTTCGTTGGATTTCTGTCATACACATGGATTTGTGCATTTTTTTGGGTCAATCAGGGCTATTTAATGTACTCAATGATAGTTGTTTATCTAATGTTAAAAAGTTAGATTATTTTTTTGGGCACTAAATATCCTGGAATTTACCAAAAAGTACTTGAACAAGAGGCGTGTTATGTATGTGACAGAATCACAACAAGAAGTTTCACATCAGAGCTCTATATAACAAAATGTAAAATCCGTATAGTTTAGATGACAAAGAGAAAAAAATAAGGTTTAGCTCCCAAAATGGGAAAACCGACCTAGTTTGGATGACAATATATTTTTACTCATATTTTATATGATGTTTCAATACAACTGGTGAATACCACGTCTATAATAATGACATTAATTTATATAATAATGACATGTTTTAATTTATACAATTTCTTGAATTATGTTTTAAACGTGGTGATAAAATAAGTAAATTTTTATAAGTTAAAAAGTTAGGCAATTAATTGACAATATGAACAAAAATAAAATTAAAAGAATATATATATATATAAATGTAATTCACTAAATGTGTATAAAAATAATTTACAAGAAGAGAAAAGACAAAAAAATTGAATATAGATGCTATAGGAAAATAGAAGAACTTCAAGGTGAACAACTAAATGTAAAACATATAATTTAATGCATACGTGAAAAAAAAAAAAAAAAAAGTATTCACGTAGGGTTTTATTTTGTTCTGTTTATTGTTATTGTTGTATGTTTACTTATTTTTTCTTTGTTAATTGAAAACAAATAGTTGAACTAGGTCAATGGGTCATCGGGTTGACCAATTTTCACCGGTTTTATTGTGTCACAATAGGTTTTTTGAGGCCCATTTTACTAATAGACTTAGGCAATGTCATGGTTGGTTCCGAATTTAACCTGTTCGATTTGAGTTTAAAATACTGATATATGTGACATACTACTTGTGAATTGATATACCAAATAAAATATCTCTTGATTTAAGTATGATTAAAGAATGGGATGCCTCGAGGTTAGACACTCATGCATGTGCATTGAGTGCAATATCTACAATAACTAATTTGTGGGACATAAACACAAATTTATGAAGTCACGGTAAAATGGAGGGTTTGTTATTGTTTGCAGAAATCTAAAATTACCTACAAAATTCTACATATGATCTCAGTATTAGCGATTAATGTAACAAGGATTCAAAAAGGCAAATTAGGGGACACACTCTTGTTTTTTAAGTTGACTAACTAGACCTGTGATGCACTTGATCATTCATTGAATTTAGGTTCAATAGAGTATGCTATATGCATATCAAGTTTCCAATTCATTTATGTCAATTACTGCCAAATATATAATTTTTTACTAAATAAAATATTTTACTTCTTCATATTTTTGCAGTAATTAACTAGTATGGAAATTATGAACTTTGGAACTTTGCCCAAGTTTTATCTTTATTAAGGTGCAAATTGGGAATGAGTAAGGATTCATCCAAGTCATACTAAATAAAGGAATTCAAGGCTTGGAAATTAAGGATCAAATGCTACTAGTTAAAAAACATAAAAATAAAGTAAATAAATAATAAAATATCAAGTGAAATATTTAAGAAGCTATCCTCCAATCCGCAATCACCTAAATTAGTACAACGTACAATGAGAAGGGTCAATTTCTTGCAGATACACTTGATGTCAATTGGCATGAGAGTTGAGACACTTCCAAAATTGAAACATACATACTTTAAGTTATTTTGTTGAAAAATCATGATAAATTAATATTAATTATTTCAATTTACCATAGAACAAAATTCTCCGATTTTTTGAAAAATACTCAAGTAAACGATATTTTCATACGTGTTGAAGTCTCGTATGTATCTTTCATAACTAATAATGTGACAAAAACTCTCAAATTTTTCGTTAATAAAGCGATTTATTCTGAAATTTCCTATTTTTACAAAATTATACTATTTTAAATTTTTTAATATTAAAATACTTTTGAAAATAATTTACTGAGAATTTTCCACTAAAATGCATTGTTTTCTATAGAATAAATAAGTATTTATATCGATATATTTCTGAATTAAACGCGTATTATATGGGACGAATTTTATCGTATAACCAAGATTTTGTCGAATTATTCCAAAATTATCTTGAGTAATGTGTTATCCATACTACACCAGGTGTATTGTGTATATACACTTGGTCAGTGGCGGATCCAGAAATTTAAAAATAGGGGTATGATGGATAAAAAAACATATTGCACAAACATTGTTTGAAATTTCATTAAAATAAAAGGTACAATTGTAACTGGTTAAAGTAAGACTATATGAGACCCCGTGCAATATATGTTGTATATACGTGAAACCTCCCTTTTGTACAATAGCATGTGCATTTTACGAGTATACATGTTTATGAACTTTAACTTCCTATATTGTAATATTTATAAAATAGTATCATATGAGAAATACTATTTAATATTTTTTATTGATAAATCCATAAGAATCATATAAAATACATTCAAGACTATATATATATATATATTTGTTTTTGATATTTGACAACTGATTTTTCATAAAACCGCAAAAGGTGCAACTTCATTGCACATTATATTCTAGTCATGTTTATATCCATAATAAGTATGGAGATTTATGTTATACTTATTTTCAAGGTTGTAGTAGTAAATTTGGATGCATTTTTATTTTTTAAAAGTTGTTTGTATGTGTAATAATAATGGAAAAATACATATATATATATATATATATGTATATATAAGAACTAAAATAGGAGACAACAAAACATAGTTTTGGTAACACTATTGATTTTATTATATTTATTGATTTATAGACTTTACCATTTATTTTATTTATCCACATTGTTAAGTTAATTTTAAATTTTTAAAAATTTCATTTTGGGAATTTGTATTGTATTATTAAAATTTTCTAATTATTTCTATAAAATAGGGGTACAAAATTATTATTGTTATTTTTTTTAACTAAACATTATTGTTGGTTTTTTCAAAATTGGGGGTACAGTTGTAACCCCATTCCACCTAATAGATACACCACTGCACTTGGTGAGTGGACAAATGGCAAATGCCAAATGTTTAGGTGGTGAGTGGATAAATGCCATGTGTCTCGTCTCCTAAAAAAACAGAGCACTTGAATGGTGGATGTTATACCAAGTGTACAATACCAACCACTAGGTGTAGCATATACAAACTTCCCGAGTAATATATGAGGTACGAATTTTCAGGGCTAACATATTTAATCCCAAATTCAAGATTTGTTACTATGCAATTTACCCACAATCCTTGACCTTTGTTGTAGCAAATTAGTTGTGATCTTGAGCGAGTCACATAATTATGCGAAAATAAAGTTGAACAACAGTTTTAATAGAAGATTTAGCAAGAAGAACCTTAAATGGTAGTTTGATTAATGATAATAAAACCCAGCTCAACTTTGGAAGACAAAGTCATTTACTTAAAATGCTTAGATTTTTTCCCAAAAGTGATTATGTGCTTAGCATATTTTATTGTGTCAAGTTAAATTTTTTTTTAAAAAAATAATCTTAAAGATGGATTGCGATATCTGTTATAAAAGTTAAAACAATTTTAAATCAATCTTAGAAATATTATTGCTTTCAATATCAAGATTTTTTTTAAATAATACTTAAAAATAGATTACGATAATATTTGTCATGAAAGTAAAGACAATTTTGGAACAATCTCAGAAACAATTACAGTGTTAGATTGTGAAAATCTTTGTAAAATACATTAAATTCATTACAATAATAATATTAGTACAAATATTAAAAAGAGTTCTTCAAAAAAAAATTAAAAGAGAAAGCAGTGCGATGCAATATTTTCTGTTACGGCCATAATATTATAAGCACAAATATTCCAAAAGGGATGCAATATTTTACAATACACAATCTTCTAAGACAAAATTGTGCGTGCTGTTCACCTAAGTCACGCATCAAATTTTCAGTGTATTCAGTTCAATCTACTGCATCATTTGCTAACCAATAACAAAGATGAAGATGTGATGCAAGAAGAACCAAAAAAAAAAAAAAAAAAAGTAAATTTGGCCTTCAACAAAACCAATATGGAGAAACCAAACCCAAAACATGTGAACAAATCAATTAATATGCCCAAAACCGTAAAATAAAAATAAAAGGACCCCACCATTGTTTTCAATTGGCCCAAAACCAATTAATGCCCCCACTGCCACCACTGCACTGATTCCACCTCTTTTACTGCTTTTGCCCCTCAAATTTCATTTCATTCACTTCCTCATTAATTCAATCTTCCTACCCTCATTTCCCCATTTCTCACACACATTACACACACTCATCATACTTACTTTCACATATAACACACAAACAATACTATATACTTCACAATTGAGACCTTAAAAAAAAAAAAAAAGACCTTAAAAATGTCCCACAGAGGATTCCGTACACAGTAGTAGTAAGAACGACGGACCAGGATACGTCACGTGCCTATCACGTGTCACTCCCAACAAAAACACCAAATTTGCTCTCTCTTATATTAGCGTCATTTATCGCAACCCCTTCCTTCCTTAACTCCACCGGCGAGACCCACCCCTTGGTCTTGTAATAAATACCTCTACCCCAATCTACATCTCTCTCTTTCTCTCTCTAAAATGGCCTAATCTCATTCTCTCCCCAACTAAACAAACCCTCTGTTTTTTTTCGTTCTAAAAATCTCTTCCGATATGTCTTTTTCATTTTCTTCACCGCCGCCGCCGCCACCGATAACCGCCGCCATCACACAAATGCCACAACTACCACCTCCATACGCTGACACGACGTCGTCGTCAGTACCTTCGTCGTCTTCTACATCCACTTCCGCTATTATAGTGATTATCGTAATCGCCTCCGCCGTCATCCTCTCCGCCTCCATCTACATCCTCCTCCGCTTCCTCTCCAAGCGATTCCACCGCACCTTCCGCACCTTCTCCGCCACGGACGACGTCGTTCTTGGCCACGACTCTCGGCAGCAATGCCACGTGGCGCCGACCGGTAATCTCCTCGATAGCCTCCCTCTGTTCACCTTCCGCTCCGTCACAGGTAACCTCACCGGCGGCGATTGCGCCGTGTGTCTGTCGAAGTTCGAGCCGCACGATCAGCTCCGTCTGTTGCCTTTCTGCTGCCACGCGTTTCACGCCGACTGCATCGACACGTGGATCCTCGCCAATCAGACATGTCCTCTCTGCAGGTCCACCGTCCTCCCCTCCGACTCCGAAGTACTCGATAAAATCTCCACCCAGAATCGCGGCATTCATAATAGCAATAGTTTTCGGATTGAGATCGGGAGCATCAGCCGCCGCCGCGAGGGGGCGGTTCCGGAGGCGGAGGGAGAGCGGCGGTCGTATTCAATCGGCTCCTTCGATTACGTCGTGGACGACAACGGGTACGAGGTTTCGGTGGGGTCCACCGTCCACAGAAGAGGAATCTCCGATTGCACTTCGGTTGACAAGGAATCGTCCGTCGGAATCCCGATGCCGGAGCCTCCGGGGGAGTTTCTCGCGGCGGAGGTGTCCAGCGGGAGGAACTGGCTGAGGGAATACGTGGACAGGCTGGCGTCCGTTTCGCTTTCCTCCCGTGCGATGTCGTTTAGGAGCTCCGGGAGATTCTTCTCCGGCAGTAGCCGGCGGAGCGACCCCGTAGTCGCCGCCGAGGATCTGGAGGCGAACCGTGTGGGGGAGGAAATCAGTGAGCTGTTTCGGTGGCTCTCTGGAATTTAGAATGTGTAAATTCTTTCAATTCTCAGGGGTAATTTCGTGATTCGGTTACATAATTCTTTTTTTTTTTTTTTTTTTTACCACAGACACTCCTTATTTTGCTGTTCACGCTTTAGCTCAGTAATATTTTTCCTTTTTCTGAGTGGATTTAGCAAAATCTGGAGTGCGTATACAATTCTTTTTTTCCCTTTCTTTGGCCTTAGAAAGATGGAAATATTGGTTGAAAAAATCTTTATTGGAATATTTCATTAAGTATATCCCCTTATTTTGCCAAATTCCGAGTCAACCCATTAGTCTGGCAGTGATTGGTGGATTAAACAGAAAAATAGGTACGATTAATTAATAATTAATTTCCTTTTGACTTGTTTAATTTATTTATATTTTCAATGTAAATATGATTTTGTTGGAAAGTGGCATGTTATTAAGTAGGATGATTATCTTTGAACTCGCACATAATCTTTGAAATTTAACCCATAAAATAATAATTAGTGTAATGTAATAAAAAATGCAATAAAGCATATATTATGTGTGCTTTGTAAGTACTGCGAAACTCAGTAGTGGATTTATATTTAGTCTTTTTCCTCGTATTTATTTGTCCAATTTCATGGTAATCTTGTTGATGGTCAAAGTTTCCTGTGAAGACTTTACCTTAATTAGTTAACCAACACTAACAGCAATTCACACTTGTTTGATTAAGAGTCCATGTTTGAACTTCTAACAAGTTTTTTTTGATCATCTTAGATTTTATTGTTGAAATTCTCTTTCTAGGATATTGCCAATTTTACTTTGTTTGGGTGTTTCTTCGATTTAAATAATTTTTCTCTGGGTCAATTTTTGAAGTTTAATTAAAATTTAGAGCCAGATACGAATTAGTTGCCATTAGTCTTTGTGGGAAATGGTAAATGTTTTAGTTTAAATAAAATGTTTTCTTATTTACTGCGAAAAAACAAACATAATCAATCTCCTTGGGTAAATGGAGAAACAAGGACAAAAATGTTGTTGTTGTCAAGAGTTTGTTTTCCTAATACTTTATATTCTAAACATTCCATTCTCCACCAACTATCGTCTACTTACATGTGACATTAAAACCTCGTTTTGTTTTTAGGTCATCTAAAATGTGGTCCAACTCCTAAGATGTCTTATATTAATTAGATCAAACCCTGTGAACATGGATCTCTTGTCATGCATTATGTCCCCTTCTCCAAGTAGTGGTATTTTCGTGCACATCTTTTTTCCATTATTAAAATCTTGATTTGAATTTCATAATCTTTATGCATATGAAAACGAAAACCATTTTTCCAGGGTTAATTACAAAATCTGCCCTCGAGTTTCACTCTAATTGAGAAAAAATTTAACCATCTTATAAAATTACAAGTACCACCTCGATATTTGTATATAATTTACAAATAACACCTTTTGAGAGGAGGCATTTGTTAAGCAAATGCATACCTCAACGTAGCGTTTGTAATACGTTAAGGGGAAATTTGTATTTTTAAAAGATAATTGGATTTTCTTTTAATTACGCTAAATCTCTGGGATAGATTTTGTAATAAACCCTTTTTTATGTAACCCCAAATCAACATTTCACTTAAAAATTAGAGAATTTGATTTTCTTTTCCTATGATAATTAATATTAAGATTGTTGAGTTTTTGTAATGATTGTGACACTATGACAGCACAATCGATAGAGAGATAACGACAAGTAGAAGGATATGATCATAGACAAGTAATAACATATATATAATTTATAAACATTCACTTTCTTGTTTTTTTATTTTTTGTTTAGGAAGACTGGAATAGATAATCTTCGAGGGACAGAACAAGTACATATATAGTTGATCAAACAGGATAAAGCAAGAGCTTTTACAAATTGTCCATAGTAAATAGTATTAGTATTTTACTTGTCCTGCACGCATGATTTTGTCTTTCTTTCTCCCTATTTTCTGTGGAAAAAGACCCTTGTTTAAATGCTGCCAAAACTAAAGGGAAATTCGCCCACCAACCTTTGATGACATCCATGGTGAAAAAGGGGATTCCAAGGCCATCTTTTTATTATTATTATTTTTTTCTAAAAAAAATTAAGACAAATTTTATAATGTTTCGTAGCAATTTTTTAATTGATGCTCGTGTATTTGCTTATTGATGAGTCTCTGTCCGCAATATAATTAAATCTTCGTTAGAAGAATGAATTGTGACATACCAGAAAATGGAGTAGTTATAACTATTTAAAGGTTTCATTTGAATGGATAAATTTCAAGTTAAGGATTTTAACATTCATAGTAATAAATTTATTGAAGTTGTATTTGCATTAGTTATTAACTTATATTGATTTGAAATCATTAGCTTTGAATCAATCAATCCAAATGCAACTTGAGTTTGTTTAATCATCTCATATTACACTGAATTTCAAAAAATTTAACAATTATTTTGGACTATTTTTGAGTCATTGTGAAAATCAGCCGAGGGCCGAGGGGTCATTTTTAAAATCCTTTTAGCACAATTCCCTTTCAAGCCCGAATCTTTCTGCTCAGATGCCACAACAAAAAAAAAAAATATTTTACCATAATAGAATCTAAGGATTTCAAATTCACAGTAACAAATCATTTAAACTTGTTTAGGGAACCACATAATTCAACGGATTTTTAATCATTGAGCTCCTGTTTTGAGCTATTTTCTAAGTCATTGTAGAAATTTTCAAAACCATCTGAAATGAAGTCATTTGAAATCGTTTCCCGACTTTTACACTCAAATCCAAATCTTTCCAGCCAAATACAACCTTAACTTTCATATTTACTGAACTAAATATAGTAGTTGATTCTTGAATATTTATGAATATAATAGGGTCTCATTACATTTCTTTTTATTGTTGATAAGAAGATGGGGCCAGCTATAAAGTGAATAAAATTTGTTCACATTGCAAGCATTTCTAGAAAATGCCAGCAAAGAGAAGGAAGCGTAGTGCCACTTATCATGTGGCACTAAATGGGGGAATTTATGGTCTTTGAATTGGATTAGGGGATTTGAATCTTCTTCACAAGTGATCCAAAATTAGTTGGATTTAGTTGGGTTGCCGCCAATGCTACGTTCCAAAGTCAACGAGTGCCATTATCCATAATTGATCCCCAGATTTCACATTAGAGTTCGTTTGCCTCTTCAGATAGAATTGGATGAATTCTTAAGAATTGCACTGTTCATTGATTATGTAATATTCGGAGTGTTTGATTATGTAATATTCGGAGTGTGATTATAATTCATAGTTTGACGTCAATTATTAAGTAGTATAATGGTGTCACATATCTAAAGTACCCTTATCAACATAAACTAACAGCATAATTAAATGATAGATAATTCAAAACTTGGAGAAAATGCGGGATTACATATATAATAACGGGGTTGGGATGGGATATGTTATAAAATTGGATGAAGAATTTAGTTCTTGGCCCAGTCCCTTATCAAGGGCCTGAAACACGAACCCCAAACAAAGGGGGAAAATTACATAAAATACCATTTTTTTGGTAAACATACCACAAAATACGCTTATACCATTTTTGTACTTTTTTTTTTTTCCTTTTTTACGTTCTTGTATTTTTTTGATTATTTATATAATTTTTTGTTTTTTTGTTCTTGTATTGCTTTATATGTTATATATATTATTTCGATGTTGTTTAAATTTATTTCTTTGTTGTTTCGGTTTTTCAAAACAACTTTTATCATTTTTTTATGCTATTTTTTATTCACGTATTGTACATTGTTTCTATTGTTTCTGTGTTGTTTTAATATTTTTTTTATTGTTTTCATGTAGTGTTCAATGTGTAAATACATTTTTTTTTACCTATTTTTAAGCTCTTTTAATTCATGTGGTAGTTTTAATATTTTTTACGTTATTTCTGGGTTGTTTCCATACCGTTTTTAATGTTGTTATGATGTTTCTTTGTTGTTTCCACGTAGTTTTCGATGTTTAAATACAATGTTTACCTATTTTTAAGCTATTTTTGCTTATATGGTGTTTTCTATATTATTTTCGGTTTGTTTTTATATTGTTTATTGGTTGTTTCCATGTTTTTTTATGTTTTCATGCATTGGTCCAAAATTGAATTGTATTTTTTTTTATACATTTTGTTTCTATAATATTTTAATTTGTTTGGTTTTAATATGTTGTTTTATATGTATATTTCTTGATTTTTTATAAGATTTCGATTATAAAACAGATTATTTAACGAGGACAAAATTTATTTTTTCACTGAAATTTTATTAGAAGAAACATGTTCGAAACAATCTTGAAACAACAATATAAAAAAGTCCGGAAAATTTGGCGAGAGTGTAAATTTGTCCAAAAAATACCAGGAAGCGTAAAGAGCTATCATTGTTCCCGAAAAGTGGGGCAAATGTGTACATTTCTCAAAAATCGTGAACAAATTATGTTGATTTAGAAGAAGTTTGCAGCTCGCATGGTATCGCTCACCCTTAAGGGTGTTGAACAGGGTTGGTGTTGTGATAAATGCAGAGCAACCGGTAGCAAACTGTAAAAACTTTAACCAAGAGAAGGAAAATGCAATAAGTCGAAGGTAGTCCTGAGGCGCGCAAGAATGCACTGTCCTTAAGGAATTTACTTTCGTAATCCCCCCAGGATTCATCAGGTTTTAATGGCATAAATATTTGAGTAACCCAGCAAAATTGAAAGGTGCAGAAAAAATGAAGAAGGAAGATGATTTTCCCTCTCTGTTGTATTCAGCTATGTGAGGGTATTAGTAAACCCACTACCAACGGATTTCACCCAAAAAATAGGAAGCATTGTCTTTTAAAAATTGTTGCACGTTTTCTGGTCTAAAGTTTAGGAATCAAATTTTTATTTTCAGAAAAATAGGAACAACCATTAAAGGATCACAAAAACTCCTGTCAGACCGTCTAACGGGTCTGACCTGTTAGACAGATCTGACCCGCGGATCCGGTGGCATTTTCGTAATATTAGCAGTGGTGTTTTAGTAGTTTTCAGGGAGTATCGGTATTAGCAATCCTTCTGAAACATATTAGTCGTCCTTCTAAAAGGTATTAGTAGTTCTTCTGAAATGTATTAGTAGTTCCCTGAAGAGTTTTTTAGTATTTCTCTTAAATATACTCCTGAAATGTATTAGCAATCCCTCAAAAAAGTATTAGTAGTTCCTCGAAAAGTATTAGTAGTTCCTTGAAATTAATTAAATTTTTCTCCCGAAATGTATTAACAGTCCTTCTGAAAAGTATTAATCGTCCTTCTAAAATGTATTAGCAGTTCTTCTGAAATGTATTAGTAGTTCCCCTGAATATAATTATATTTTTCTCCTAAAATGTATTAACAGTCCTTCTGAAAAGTATTAGTCGTCCTTCTAAAAAGTATTAGCAGTTATTCTGAAATGTATTAGTAGTTCCCTGAAGAGTATTTTAGTGTTTCTCCTGAATATAACTCACGAAATGTATTAGCAGTCCCTCATAAAAGTATTAGTAGTTCCCCAAAAAAATATTAGTAGTTCCATGGAGAGTATATTAGTAGTTTCCCTAAATATATTAAATTTTTCTCCCGATATGTATTAGTTGTCCCCTATAAAAAGTATTAGCAATCAATGTAAAATGTATTAGTAATTCTCCGAAAAATACTAGTTTTCCCCGAAAGATTTATAGATATTCCCTCGGAAAGTGTTAGGTTTTCAATAAAACGTATTAGTAATCCTACTGGAACGTATTAGTATTTCCGTAAAAAAGTATTATTAATTATTGTTTTCTTAATCTTTCTCTGTTTTTTTTTTTTTTTTTTAGAATAATCTTTCTCTGTTTTCAAATTATTTTAAAAACTAAAAACAAACAAATGAAATTTTAATATTAGAAATAGTCTCAATCTCAGTGAAAAACTCATGATCAACGTGTTTTGACTCATCAGAAAGCATCATCACGGCAAGTCGGCAACTAGTGTTCCATTTTTTAGAATTTCCTGTGCAATACCACTGGAGTTAAAGAAACAGCCACATATCGTTCATGACTCGCCGAGTCTGGTCTCATGAGGTTTCTCAACTCGCCGCCGAGATCGAATAGGAGCTCGAGGCCCTGCTCGACGAAATGTCTGTTCAATAAGAGAGGCTTCCACGGGAGTTCGACATAAATTTACAACTTGAGGGGGTTTGACATAAATTTACAAGTCTAAGGGGTTCCATAGGAGAGGATTTTTCGCAGAGCTCGAATGGTTTTTATGCAGTCCAATATTCTCGAAAAGGGTTTGCGAAATAATTTGAGGGGGCATGGAGAAGGTGAAGGGAAAAGAGGGAGATGGTAGAGAGATGAAAGGGAAAAGTTGCTGCAAGTTGAATATTTGATTTGAGGGCTAGGGCTGAGAATGGGAAAAATCTTGCGGGTTAGAACGGGTTAACTATTGGGTCAGATTTGGGTCAGTTGGTGGGGCTCTGTCTAACGAACTAGATCCGTTAGACCGTCTGACAGGAGACCTATTCTTAAAGGATAGGAGCAATCTGTGAGGAACCGATTTTGAATTAGCAGATAAGGAAAGAATTGGTCAAAATCGGTTAAGGCTAAAAGACCAAGTCAGAAAATTAGTTTTAAAGTGGTAAAACAAACCTGGTCGAGCTTGTATCATATGCGCAGGGGGGTAAATCGACAAATTTACACTTGAGCGCAAATTTGTGACTCTTTATGTGCGCAAGGCCACCTTATTCACTTGGTCGTAATAATGGTCTCTCATTAATAAAGAGGATAAAGCTTCTTTTGATTTTCTATGTGTGATAGAGAATCTTTTAAAAGCACTCATTAAATACAACAATCCCCCACATGCTTTTATAAGATTTATAAAGAGTAAGAATGAATGATCTATTGGGTTAAAAAAATGAATGTAAAATTCCTTGAATCTTGTGTCTTTCGAACTATGAACCAGACCTAAAAAGATAAGATTTAAAATACAAAGTTTTGGTGAAGTTTGCAGTTTCTATGAACCAAAAGCTCTTTATTGTAAGTTAAAATCTTACCAGTCACATTATACCCTCTCAAAGTTTTGCCATTCAATGCAGTGTTACGCTAATAAACCATGCGCATGCCTGGTATTCATGAGTGTTCTAGAGACATGCCAAAGTATCATAGAAGCACCCCCACTCCACACTCATATAGGTTAATCTCATCAAGTGTATTTTGCAATCAAATATACCACCGTTGAGGGATATAAAATTCATTAAGAGTTTTAGTAACTCATCCTCACATAATTGCAATTTAGCATTCTCACACCATAGGAAGGACAATTAATTTTAGTGCTTTGAATTAACAAGTGACTTGTTATTACCCATATGAACCTTATTCATGGGATCTTCAATCACAAAGGTTAGGTTTTTATCACTGTTAATTTATTGACTTAAGTCTTATTCCCCTCGATGTCTCAATAATTAATTTCCTTCCCAAAGGTTTTGTCAGAGGATCGGCCAAATTCACTTCTGACTTCACATAATCAATGGATATTACTCCATCTTTTAACAGCTGTTTAATCACATTATATCTCAGACGAATATGTCTATTTTTACATCAAAAGTTTTATTCTTTGCAATTGCAATTGCTGCTTGACAATCATAATGCATAGACACTGAAGGAGTTGGTTTTGAACCCAACGGAACATCTGCTAAGAAGTTTTTCAACCACTCAGCCTCATTGCCAGCTAACTCTAATACAACAAACTCAGACTTTATAGTAGATTTTGCTATGATAGTTTGTTTAGCTGACTTCCAAGTAACTGCACCCCACCAAGGGTGAATATATAACTACTAGTGGATTTTATCTCATCTGAATTAGAGATCCAGTTAGCATCACTAAATCCCTCTAGTACGGACGGAAATCAACTATAAAGAATACCATAATTCATGGTACCTTTCAAATATTTCATTAGCCTGACTAAAGCAGTCCAATGATCACGATTGGGATTATGTGTATATCTGCTCAATCGACACACATCATAGGCTATGTCAGGTCGTGAAAATTCATTAAATGCAACAGACTCCCAATAATATATACATACTCGGATTGAGCCACATGATCACTAAGATTTTTCTTTAATTGAGTGTTAGCATTATAAGGAATACTCACAGGTTTGACATCGAAATGTCCAAACTTCTTAATAAGCTTCTCAACATAATGTTCTTGTGTTAACATTATGTTATTATTTTTCCTTATGATTCTAATACCCAATATCACACTTGCTTCACCCATATCTTTCATATCAAATTTTGAAGAAAGAAATCTTTTGGTTCTATAAATTAAACCAAGATTGCTACCAAATATGAACATGTCATCCACATATAAAGAAATAAATCACACACTCATTATCAATAAATTTTGTATAAACACATCTATCAACTCCAACAGAAGTGAAAGCATCAGATAACAAAACTTGGATCAAATTTCTCATGTCACTGCTTAGGTGCTTGTTTTAAACCATATGATGATTTAACTAATTTACAAACTTAGTTTTCTTTACCAAAAACAACACATCTTTCTGGTTGCATGATATAAATCTCTCCTCCAAATCACCATTTAAAAATGCAGTTTTTACATCCATTTGGTGAATAATAAGTTTGTGGACAAAAGCCAAAGCAATCAAAACTCGAATAGAAGAAATTCTAGCAAAAATATCAAAATAATCCACATTTTATTTTTGAGTAAAACCTTTTGCAACCAATCTAGCTTTATATTTTCAATAATTCCATTAGGATAATATTTCTTCTTAAAAATCTATTTGCAACCTATAGGTCTAGCTCCAGGTGGCAAATCAACTAAAGTCCAAGTTTTGTTTTGTTCAATAGAATCAATTTCAGTTTTGATGGCTTCTTTCCAGTATAAAGAATCAGAACATGAAACATCTTTGGAAAATATTAAAGGGTCATTTTCTACAAGATATGTATAAAAATCATTTCCAAAGGAAGTTTCTTTTCTTTATCTCTTATTTCTTCTTAACTTCTCAAAATAGTTCTCATTATTATGTTCAATAGGAGCATAAGAAGTAGATTCAACAGGTGCACGAGAAATTGTCTCAGTTTTTAAAGGGAAAATATGCTCAAAAAAATCAGCATTTTTTGTTTTAACAATCGTATTAACATCTAGCACATCACTTTTCGAAACAAGAAATCTAAATGCATCACTATGATCAACATAACTAATAAATAGGCAATCAGAAGTTTTAGAACCTATTTTTCCTTCTTAGGATCAACATAACTTTAGCAAGACACCCCCACACTTTTAAATATTTTAAGTTAAGCTGATAGCCTTTCCATAATTTATAAGGTGTCTTACCAGTTTTCTTATAAGATATTCTATTTTGTAAGTGACATGCAGATAAAATAGCTTCACCCCAAAATATTTAGCACCACCTGAATTAATGAGCATTGCATTCATCATTTCTTTTAAAGTCCTATTTTTCCTAAATTAATAAACATGCTAAATGCTTCATCTATATTTCTAAGAAAATATACCTTAGCATATCTAGAATAATCATGTATAAAAGTCACATAATAATTTTTACCACCTCTAGTCATAGTTTGTTTTGAATCACCTAAATCAGTATGAATAAGATTAATCAATTCAGTTTCTCGTAGCACGAAAAAACACGATTTCTTGGTTAATTTAGATTCACAACAAATTTCACATTTATTTAGGCTAGTGTTATTGATTCTAGAAATTAAACCAAGAGTTTGCATTTATGAATATAGCTAGCACTAACATGTCATAATCTGGCATGCCATACATCAATGGAACCAATCAAGTAAGCAGAAGAACAAGCATTTTATGAATTTAGGCTATTGTTAATATCCCTTTTTTTTCAAAAAATATTATTATTATATCTATATTGTAATTATCCCAATTATGATGATTATAAATTATTAATGTTTTATAATTCAGTCATTATCCTTTTAAAGTCCAGATTTATTTAAAAACCCAATTAGATAGAATTTCACTCCTATTAGATTAGGAAAAATTAGATTTTATCTTATTATCTTTTAAATCCCACTTATCATCAAACACTAGAAATTAGCCCTATGATCTCCTACGGATTTTTCATCTGCTCTTCCTAGTCCATATTGAGAATTTCCAAGAAAATCTTACTATTATTTATTCCGAATTTCCGTGAGTTACTATTCATAAAACCACAAAACAAAAGAAAGAAAAGAGGGAGGTATGTGACGGAAGTTGCAGAAGAGTGAAGAAAAAGAATAAGGAAGAACGGATAGAAGGAAAAGGAAAAGGAAAAAGAAAAAGAAAGTTGAAGAAAGATGGAGGGCAAGGCAGTATGAGGGAAAGAAAAAGAAGAGAGAGAGGAAAGGAATATGGGAAAAGATGAGGCAAGGGTTTTATTTGGGAAATATATTGAGAGTTGATTTGATATTAAATGGTGGATTTCAATTAGCATGGTTTGATTCAATTTGGAGAATCAAATCTTGTCAATCCTTTGACCAACCATTTGATCCGATATTCAATCCAAACTTGGTATATTTTTTCTTATCCAATTTCAGTTTTTAAATTTTCTTTTTCACTTATCCATATTTAAAATTTTGTTTATTTATTTATTTTATTTTTTATTAATTATCATAGGAAACAAGGAAATCGAGGAGTAGGATATTCTGCATCTTTTTACATTCTCTTCACGAGATATCTGTAATTATTTGAAGGTGGGGATATTTTACTATTCAAGTATTGTTTGTCATTTTTAAATGCTTCGTATATGTGCTTGCGTTTATGTGCAATGTAAAAAGAAATCATGTTAGCCATGGGCCGTAAGAAGGTCTGGGATCAAACGTATCCTTGGGGTGAACCCGTAGTCTATAATTAGTCTGGGCTGTAAGAAGGTAGAGATCAAAAGTATCATCGGGGTGAACCCGCAGTACTTAATTAGGGGTTGTAAGAAGGTCCGAAATCAAACGTATCCTCGGGGTGTACCCGCAATTGTATAAAGTAACTGGCCAGTCAGAGTAAAAAGTAAAGTACATGTTGAATGTTTACGATTATGCTTATTGATGTATTTAATTTTGACAAATGTATCCCCACGGAGCGAGTTGAAAGCTAACCTCATATTTATTAACACTTTTCAGGTTGAGGAGCTCGGGTGAGGATTGGAGGGCGGTGGATGCCAAGTCAACGATTTTTATTTAATTTAAATTTTTTAAAAATATTATTTTACTACTAATTTGAGTTATCATCCATAGTTAGTATTTTATTTTTAGAGAAAAAAAGTTGTTTTTTAAATTAAAGTACTTTGTTTACTTGAATAGAAATTTTAATTTTAAGTTATGCTTCATAAAATTCTTTCTTATATCGAATTACTTAGATTTTAGAGATTTTAGGTCATAACAAGTGGCGCATCAAATTTTTATAATTGGACTATGTTTTATAAAATTGGAGTAGTGCAACGGAAATGTGATTGATTTGTTGGCATTATTAATAAAATGGTTCCACTTATTTTTGAGAGGTGTCTTATTCGTGCACTTTTAAATACACGTTTTCTTAATAAATTAGTTATTTCTATATTTTGAAAACTGGGTCGTTACATATGTAGCACTAACATGTCCTAATTTGACATGCCATACATCAATGGAATCAATCAAGTAAGCAGAAAAACAAGCGATTTTATTAATAACATCAGAAACAATGAGTACAAAGAGACCCTGATTACAATAATATTTTCCCACAAGGACATTTTCTTTTGTCATTACAATATTTCAAAATTCAAATGGCACCCTAACCCCAGTCTTTCCTAACAGAGAAACAGAAACTAAGTTTGCCCTAATATTAGGCACATGAAGTACTTCATTAAGAGCCAAGGTCTTTTTAGATGTGAGTTTTAATAAAACTTTGCTTTTGCCAAGAACTTGTGCAGTTCGAGAATCCCTGAGATACACATGTTCTTCTCTATTCCCCACAAGATTGTAGGATGGAAAAGCCTCTTTATTTTCACAGATGTGTCTGGTCGCCCCAGAGTCTACCACCCATTCTTTCTCACTGGCCACGAGATTAATTTGACTAAGTACCGCTGCAACTACATCTTCCCCTTCAATCAAATTTGCATTTGGCTTTGGGGAATTTGTAGGTTTCTTTCTTTATTTACATTGTGGTGCATTGTGACCTGACTTTCCACAAACATAATAGTTTTTATTTCTTGAAAGTATTGGGGTTATTCACTTTAAGTTTGCTATCAGGTTGATATGGCTTAACAGGCTTGGTAGAAGGCTTACCTTACACTATATTTGCCTTTGAATCTATCTCATTCGCCTTTTTGGCTTTAAGTTCCCTCCGATTTGTGTCTTCAATGATGATATGTGTTATCAGGTCCGCAAGTGAAAATTGCTTATGTTTATGCTTGAGTTGTTGTTTGTAGTCATTCCAAGTCTTAGGTAGCTTCTCGATCAAATCCCAGCAACAAATTCATCTTGCATTATGATCTTTTCAGCTTTAAGATCCTCCAATAGCTTGTGGTACTCGTTGATCTGTGTTGGGAAAATTTATGTATAGATTTTGATGATACCATGTAAAACTTAGATTAGGAAGTTGACACTCCAATTCAAATGTAATTCAACTTGTAATAGATAAGGTTCTATTAGCTTTGTCGAAGGCAGGCAACTTGAAGCTTACAAGACTCGACTGAAGATCGAAGAAAAGACCTAAATGTGTGTCAGCTGAGTGAAGTGAAGTGAAGAATCAGTCAAGTGATAGATGATATGTGTAAAATATACGTGCATTTAGGGGCTTATTTAGATATATAATTGATGCATTTGCACGCATATTTGGTGTATTTTACTTGGTTTCCTTTGTTAGGCGTGATACTACGTACTCTTGTGACTTTTGAAGAAAATAGAGCTAAATTGGACAAAATGTCATAGCATGTTTCAAATGATATGTCCAAACGGGAATTTCCTTCAAAAATGTCCAAACGCGCTAACAGTTTCCAGCATTGACATGGTTTAGTATTTTGGCCTAACGTTCTCTACAAAATTTATATTAAGGTGATTCAAGTGTCTATGGAAAGCTACGAGAAAAGACTACAACTTTCATGAAGACCCCAGGAGCAAATTCGGACAAAAACCAGTCACACGGTCGGACCATGTGGGACCACACGGTCGTGTGACCTACCCGTGTGAAGATACATGTCCGTGTGAAGCGTTCGGGAGAAAACATGGACAAAAATAAGCCACAAGGTCTTCTGGTTTGAGACCACACGACCATGTGGAGTGACCATGTGAAACCACACGGACGGTGCAATGTGTTTTCAGCTGATTTTGAGTCCTAATCCCATCAGAACTGTACCAGTGATCTCTCAAAGCACCTATATAAATAGGACCAACGCCTGAACGAATTTTCATCATCTATACAGCATTTATACACCATACAACACATCAAAATACACAGGAACACAATGTTGGGAAATTTATTGTTTAGATTTTGATGAATGCCATGTAAAACTTAGACTAGAAAGTTGGCACCCCATTTTCCTTGTAAGTTGTATTGTAATAGATATGGTTGTACTATGAGTTAAGTCACTATGCTGGACATACAAGAAGTCAATCAAGACCGGGATGAAGACTCATTGTGAACAAATTTGAGTATAGCAAGGAAAAGAAGACAAGAACTCAACTGAAGGAGTAGCAGCTATGATACAGTTGTGTGAAGTGTAGTCAAGTCAACTCAAGACAGCCAAGTCTCAAGTTGAAGTGACATATGAGTCATCCAATGATTGGGAGCTGACTCGAAGTCACCTGGGGAAGTTAAAGAAAGCGATCAAGTCAAGACAATCGAAAAGAATCCGTTGTACGTAAGTCAAGAATATTACCTAAACAAGTAATACTTCCATGCCGCCATGTCTTAAAGTGCTCGACCCTAGAAGCGTGCAAAAGGAATAAACCAATGGGAAACATCGCACTTGTGGTCGACTACGAAAATCGAAAGTTCATTTAAATACGGGGAATGTCAAGATCAAGGACTGCAACAAGACAAGCCAACGAATACAAATGACTTTTGAAAATCAGCCTATCTCTTTCAACGGACAGATTTTTGAAAGTTCACTATGAAAGGCTGAGGAATCACATAGAGAGAAATAGACCTGAACCACGAACATTCAAGTTATCATTCGAGATGTAACCTGCAAAAATATTCTCAAGTTATTCAAGAAAATCCTCAAGCCTAAATTTCGAAGGAAATCAATCCAACACCAAGCTGTGAAGGAAAGACTACTTCAACCTGTTGAAGAGGAAACTTTTGAAGAATCAAAAGGGGTCTACATTCCAAAGAGGATTGTAGAAAGGTTCAAGGTCGAACCAGTCTCAAGTTATTGGAGGGATTCGTGATAAAATCCAAGAAGCTTGAGCAAGTATTGAAGTAGCAAGTAGCAAGGCCGCCGCCTGTGAAGAAGCCGAGTCGGACGAGGAGCCAATTTGTGTGACCAAGGCATCTCGATCGAGTCCCAAAGGATCAAGTCATTTGTGTGATCAAGACTTGCATCCGGGATTGATAACCTCTTTGTACTTTTATCAATACTTAGTGGATTCCTCCAGGAGTTGGAAAAGAGAGGATTAGAAGAATTACCCCATCTTCGACCCTCTATAAAAATTATTGTGTCATTTACATTTCAGTATTTACTTTCTGCATATCATTTAATATCTGCTGATAATTTGCAATCCAATTGATATTTAACAAAGTGTTAAAACCAAGTGTTAAAACAAATTTAAACCAAATTCAAGGGTGTTAAGTCTTCCAATTGAAAATTTCATCACGGTACCCAAGTTAAGTATTAGACTAAATAGCCGAGTTATTCTATCAACATTCGATCGAGTATGTTGAGTGGCTAACTCTGCTGGTTAACTAACTTAGCTGTCCATCAAGGACATAGCTGTGAAATTAACTCTGAACTAATTTAAAATGACTAAATCGAAAAGTTGGTAAGGTTTATTCAACCCCCCTCTAAACCTTACTCACACCCCTTGGGACCTACAAGTGGTATCAGAGCGGTTGGTTCATTGAGCCTTCCGTGATCAAGTTCTTGAACTAGATCTCCAATCTTTCAAAGAAGTTCTTTTAACACTTGTTCTTTCAAAAGTCTTTTTGCTAAGTTTCAGAAGAATATGTGAGTGATTCATACACAACATTTCTTTCCTTTATCAATGGTTCTACCAATTGATATCTTTCCACAAATAATTGAAATTCGACTTCATGATCTGTATCTTCAATTTTTGGAAATTTAGAAAGTTCTTATGTCAAACCCTGATCGATGAACCTACAAAATCCTTCAAATTGTATCTGATTAAATCCAGGTATTGTAGACATTGCATCATTTGCATCCCCGAGCATTTTGAATTTCCCATTTATCAAAAAATTCCATTATATTATTAAGTACATTCTTGATCGAATTAGATCGACGATCTAGCACTGATGGAATTTCTATTTTGTTTACTGAATCACATGAAATTTTACTCAACTCCATATTTGGAATGAAATGTATGAACTACGTATGAACGGAGGAAGTTATTATCATGGAAGCAAATTTGACACGCATTCCTATGTTTACTATTGAAGAATTTGATGACTGGAAATTACGTATGCATGCTCATCTATCAGCTTTACATGATGAGATGTGGATAGTGATAGAAGATGGGCCACTACAAATAATGAAGGTGAACACAGCTGCGAGGAGAGCTGCTGCAGCTGAAGGAGAGGAGAATGCTCCTCCTAGACCAGCTATGGTTGAAAAACCAAGAGCTGAATGGACAAATGATAACAGAAAACGATAAAACATGGACAATGTGGCCAAGGATATACTTTACAAGACTTTGGACAAAACCATGTTCAACAAAGTCAAATCTTGCAAGACAACCAAAGAAATCTGGGATAAACTAACCCTAATTTGTGAAGGATCTGAGCAAATCAAGGAAAACAAATTATCTGTTGTTGTTCAAAAATTTGAAAACTTTAAAATGCTTTCAGGTGAAACAATGGACCAGCTGGATGCTAGATTCACTGAAATTACAAGTGAGCTCTCAACACTTGGGAAAATATACACACAGAAGGAGATGTGTATGAAGATACTAAGGAGCCTCCCAGCTGAGTGGGAAATGAAGACCATGGCTCTAAGGCACTCGATGGACCTATAAAAAACATCCAATCATGAACTATTCTCAGACCTCAAAGCCTATGAGTTTGAGCTGAGAAGAAAGGATCAAGAGGAGATAGCTATACCCAAAACAACTGCACTCGTAGTCAAGGAAGGGAAGAGAGATGAGACCAAAGAAGTCGTTGACCAGGAGGAAATTGCCTTGATGGTTAAAAGATTCAACAAGTTTTTCAACAAGAACTACAAAAGGAACAAAGGTTAATCCTCCAGAAGACATTCAGCTCCCTCCAAGTCAAGGGAAGATAGGCCACCAAAGAGAGCAGAATATCAAAAGGTCGAATATCAAAGAGCAGACAACCCAAGAAATGAGAGAGCTGATCAAAAAGTTGAAAACCTGTGTTGGAATTGCAGACAACCATGACACTTTGCCATTGACTGTCCATATCCTGTAGTCAATAAATACAGGAATGAAGAAGAAAGAAAAGTCTTCAGAGAAAGAAGGCAAGAAAAGAAAAGAGCAATGTTGGCTGCTGAGACTACTGATACAGCTAAGTCAAAAGAAGCAGCAGACCCATAGAGTAGTAAAGCTGACTATTCAAGTGACTCTGAAGAAGAAGCATTAATCTGTCTAATGGCCAAAGAACAAGATCAACCTGACCAAGAAGATGGGGTACATTCTAACTCATCTCATTCAAATTCTAATGATAGTGATTGTGACACACACGCTTCATCACCTACCGATCTTTATGATTCATTAGGCAAAATGATGAAAGATTTTGAGTACATTAAATCCTCACACACACTATTAAATGAGGAAAACAACCAGCTCAAAAGCCAAAACTCACAACTGACTAAGGAGCTAAGTACTCTAAGTCACATAGCTGATGAGAACAAAGAGCTGAAGGCTGAATATGCTAAACTAACAGCAGATATAGCTGCTATAGAAAAGAGAGAAAATGATCTCAAAAATGTGATTGCTTCATTCACAAAGGCATCTAAATCATTGGATGACCTTATCATGAGCCAAAAAGAATGTGGAGACAAGACAAGCATATGATTCAATTCCTTTGTGCATAGCCAAACTCCAAGAGTGATCTTGAAAAAAGGATCTTCAAGTAATGAAGCATCTCAAAAATCCAAGACACCAAATGTTGAACACAAATTCATTCCAAAGCACAATCCCAAACAAACTGGCCTTGGATAAAAATGAAAAGGAAAAAACAACCGATTGAGTATCTTTGAGAGGACAATCGAGAAGAAAGAAACAGAGTTCCTCAGCAAACTCCAAACAGGAAGTACTCTGTGAAGAAGAAACAGAGCTACCAAAATCCCCAGAAGTTCTATCAAAGAAACACAAATAATGGGAATGGTAGAAATTACCCAAGTTAAGCTGATTAGAATAATATGAAATATCAGCTAAGACCTATGGAATACAAGCTTAAATGGCAAAGGCCTAGAACTCAACAAAGGTCATTCCAAAGGCAACAGAGCTATCATCAACACACATATGCACCCAAGCACTACACTCAGAGATATCACAATTACCTAAAGAAGGCAATTGCTAAAACACACACACAAGCATACAGACAAAAAAGATAATTGTATGAACCTAAAGTCCCCAAGCAATTTGCCAAAGTGAATTATGATTATGGCACAGATAGATGGCAACCTCTTAGAGTCAAATCATTTGGCTATAGGTTGGTTGGACCATCTTACAACACTAACCCCTCAGGACCCATGCAAGTATGGGTACCTAAAACTAATTTCCTTGATTGCAGGTTCAAGGAACAACTGAGTGCCAAGGAACCTGGTACATGGATAGTGGTTGTTCCAGACACATGACAGGAAACAAGAAAAATCTGTCAAAATCCAAGGAGATTAGAGGTGCAAAAGTCATATTTGGAGGAAATGAAGCTCCAGGGGAAATTAGAGGCACTGGATCCATTAAGAAAAATGGATTAGAAATCACAAATGTTGCATACGTTGAAGGTCTTAATTTCAACTTGTTAAGCATTAGCCAACTCTGTGACAAGGGCTACAATGTTGGATTCAATATGTGATTATGCCAAATCAAAGACACTGAATCAAATGAAGTGGTGTTGCAAGGATCTAGACAAAAGAACATGTATGTGGTAGACTGGTAAACTGCTACACCAAGCACTTGTCTGCTAGCAAAGAGTACAGCCGAATCAAGTTGGCTGTGGCACAAGAAGCTGAGTCACCTGAACTTCAAGACAATTAACAAGCTTGCAAGGAGTAATCTCGTAGAAGGACTTCCAAACTCAGTGTACAAGAAAGAAAGTGTTTGTGATGCATGCCAGATGGGAAAGCAGATCAAATCATCATTTAAAGAGAAGTCAAGTCCATCTTCAACAAGGGTATTGCATCTGTTACACATGGATCTATTTGGTCCAGTTGAGCCAGCCAGCATAAGTAGAAAGAAATACACTCTAGTAGTGGTGGATGATTATTCAAGATATACATGGACAATCTTCATGTGTAAAAAGAAGGAAACCTTGCAGAAATTACCCCAACTGATGAAAAGAGTTCAAAATGAGAAAAGTCAAACCATTATAAAGATAAGATCTGATAGAGGAACTGAGTTTGTCAATGGAATAATAACTCAGTATTGTGTTGAAAATGGTATTGCTCACGAATTATCTACAGCAAGGACTCCACAATAGAATGGAGTTGCAAAAAGAAGGAATAGAACTCTCAAGGAAGCAGCAAGGACCATGTTAGTCAAGGGGTTGCCTAAAAGATTTTGGGATGAAGTTATAAACATGCATGCTATACTCAAAATAGATGCATGACTAATAGACAATCGACAAAGACTCCTATGAAATTTGGACAGGGAGAAAGCCAAATGTTGGGTACTTTAAAATATTTGGATGTAAATGCTTCATCCACAACAATGGGAAGGATAATCTAAAGGCTTTTGATGCCAAAGCTGATGAAGGTATCTTCTTGGGATACTCAGCTGAAAGCAAAGCCTATAGAGTGCTGAACAAAAGGACTATGGTCACAGAAGAGTCCATCCATGTAGTGTTTAATGAACCTAATGTAAATGGAGAAGACTTTGAGGAGTTAGCTGATAAGCTGAATCAGCCAACTGTGCAGAAGAGTCCCTATGTTGAAGCTGAGGCTGGAGCAATTAATCAAGGTGAAGATGAGATAGCTGAATCTCAAAGACAGCTGGAAAATCTGCAGCTAAGTGATGATGAAAGAGCTGCTCAAGAAAACACAGTTGCAAGAAGACTTAACCCAGCTAACTTACTCCAACCTGATGTGAGATGGCTGAGAGACCATCCACCAGAGCTAGTCATTGGAAATGTAAGAGATAGTGTAAGAACCAGATCCAGAGCTCAACAAGAAGCAATGTTCACTTGTTTTATTTCCCAAATAGAACCTAAAGATGTGTACCAAGCAATGGATGACACACATTGGATTCAAGCCATGCAAGAAGAGTTGAATCAATTTGAGAGAAATAAAGTTTGGGAATTGGTTCAAAGACCAACTCATCAGAATGTTATTGGCACAAAATGGGTTTTCGGAAACAAGATGAATGAAGACGGTTTTGTGGTAAGAAACAAAGCATGACTGGTAGCCAAAGGGTATTGCCAAGAAGAAGGGATAGATTTTGATGAAACCTTTGCCCTGTTGCAAGATTAGAATCAATAAGGATGTTTCTTGCCTATGTTGCACACAAGAACTTCATTGTATACCAAATGGATGTAAAAAGTGCATTCTTGAATGGATTGTTGGAAGAAGAAGTCTATGTTGAACAACCTCCAGGATTTGAGCAGAAGACTCTTCGAGATAAAGTGTACAAGCTCAAGAAAGCTCTATATGGATTGAAACAGGCACCAAGAGCATGGTATGATACATTATCTCAATTTCTAACAGATAATGGATTCACCAAAGGCAAAGTGGACAGAACACTCTTCAGAATTCAAGTTCTCAAACCTCATGCAAGGCAAATTTGAGATGACATTATTTTTGGATCCACAAACAAAGAGCTGTGTGATAAGTTCTCAAACCTCATGCAAGGCAAATTTGAAATGAGCATGATGGGAGAGCTGACATTCTTTCTAGGACTTCAAGTTAAAACAGCTGAAGGATGGAACCTTTATAAGTCAAACAAAGTATACCAGAGATTTAATGAAGAAATTTGGTATGGAAGAGAAATCTTCTGTGAAAATACCAATGAATACATCAATCAAGATGGATATGGATGCAGATGGCAAGCCTGTGGATCAAACTAGATACAGAGCACTTATTGGATCACTGCTCTATCTCACAACAAGTAGGCCAGACATCACATTTGTTGTAGGTGTATGTGCAAGATTTCAATCTGCACCAAAAGAAAGCCATATGACTGCTGATCGCGAAAATCTTACCGCAACCGTACGGTGTCAAGTTTTAGTATAGGTTTTGAAAGTAGGGTTATCGTCTCCACAGGGATTGTTATCGAATTTTATACTAAGTACTATAATTAAAATAGCTTAATTCTATTTAGAAATCGAAAAGAGATGGATTTTTATTAAACTAAAAATAAACTAAAAATAAGCAACTAATTGGTTCAGACAATTAATCAAACACTTAGAATATGAATTCTAGAGGGTTGATTTCACCTAGTTATCCCCTATGTTTTCAATCCAGTTTATTAATCACAAGTTATCAATCTATAAGCCAATATTCCTACCGTTTATCACTTCCTCTTTCGAGTGCCAAGTGATTCTAGGTTACAATTTCTGATTTCGATATCTCTATAAAAATCATAAATTAAACCCTAATACGCTCAATGAATATTCTATCACAGGCTTCAAAAGATTCATAAATATCTCGATTCTATGAAACCCTAGGTTGTGCTATTCTATGGCCAGGTGTTCAATTACATCTCTCGAGCGTCAAATCAAACACACCAAACAATCTAAATTATTGATCAGATAATCCAGATGCAATCAAATCAAATAGCACAAATAGATTAAATAACATGCGAATTTCATAAACTGGAAATCAAAACATAGGTTCAAACGTAAGTTACATCAATCCCCTAGAAAAATAGGTTTAGCTCACAATGGATGTACAAAAATTCATGAAGAAATAATTATACATCTCAAGAAATCGACAAAGAAAAACAAAGAAAGAATTGAGAAGAAAAGAGAAGGAATTCTCTCTGTGTCCAGACGAGAAGTGCCTCCAATTGCCGTCCCGAACCCTCGCTCTGAGTCTATTGCCTTGCGTTGTGCTCAAAATAATGTCTGACCCCCTTGTTTGTACATCACTTCTTCTATTTATAGGCTTAAAACCCTCAAAAATCCATTCAAAAGGCCCAAAATAATAAGCCGAGTTTTTCGGCCGCCGTCGCAAGGCCGACTGCTTCCTCAAAATCGCAAGACCGGTGCACGTGAACGACACTCTATCCGCGCAAGCATTTGGCGCGCTTACAAGGCTACAAGACGCTAAAGACATCTCGCAACCATTTGGCGCAAAAGGCTGCAGCCCTTTGCTGGCGCGCGCAGCCGCGCTGCGACGCTCGTCTCGCCGCTATCTTGATGACGCTGCTTGCTTGTTGCTATTTGGGATGGGCTTGTCATTGATCATCACACCTGCTTTATTCTTCATGCATGCTCACGTCCCGCCGCACTCCATCGCACAACAGACCCTCGATTGTCCTTTTTTGCCGCTATACATCGTGGCGCTGCAGCCCTTCTTGCGTGCAGCAGCAGCGCTCCATTAACTTTATGCCCATGCATTATTTCGACCACCCCCCGCTGCGCGCTGGGTTTTTTTGCGCCGGGCGCTCATATGCGACCCAATTTTTCCCCTTTTTCAACTTCTAAAATGCAATATTCACCGTCTAAACACGTTTTTAATCTTTTTTAACCAATTTTGGCTTCTAAGATTAGTCCCGACTCTCAAACGACAACTTGTGACACGAACTCGACTCAAACGACACTAAAATACTCGAAAACACCGCAAAATCCTAGTCTAGAATACTCAATACATTGGTATAAAAACCAACTTAACAAATACCCCCAAACTTAGACGTTTGCTTGTCCTCAAGCAATTACAGACTCTAAAAAATGACAAACATGAAGGAAACAAAAATGAAGACGACTGACTCAACAAACCAACTGCGAAACTTCACAACCAAACTCATTCATCAAATTTCGTTTTAATATCAATCAAGCACGTATTTTCACAAAGTGATCATGAAGGTGGAATGTTCATGCCAACTCCATTTTCATTATCCAAATAGACTCACGCAATCAAGTGTTTTCAAAATGATCCACTTTTTGAATATAGAGATGAGATGCTTACCGGACTCCAGGCTTGTCTTTCACACTAATCTCCACTAATGTAGGCTAATGTAATGCAAGGATCAATATGACTTTTAAAGCTTGTAATGTGGGCTTAGGGTAAGGTAGGAAAATATTGGATTAAGTAGCTCAAATCACCCAAACACACAATTATCACTTCGAATCATCAATTGGCAACTACCCTTCACTTTTTTGACATCCCCAATGTTTATGAACTTTCAATCCCGTTGATTTTTCTCAAATTGTTTTTTCATATTTTTTTTTTCGGAACCCCCAAACTTATTCTTTTGCGTACAAGGGGTTTCATATTTTTTTTCTCGGGCAACTTCATTAAATACACACCCTTATCATCATACCCTCCTCAACTTCCAATATTTTTCTATACTTTGTGTGTATGAGTGATGGGTAATTAGGATATTTACATTTAGGCTCTGGGTATTAGATGGTTTGCCAAAGAAATGAGTTTTATATGGCTCAAATGGGGACACTAGGGAAAATATAATACAAAGGTAGGCATTTTTGGCTCAGGGTTGTTCAAAGATGGCCTAAATCACTTCCTTAATGTTACTTCACCTAGGATTTCGCCTCAACTAGTGATCAGACAAGTTCTAGGATCCGGTGGGATCATAAAAGAAACACTCAGTCGCATAAAATCATCCCCGAATAATTCAACAGAGTTAAGCACATAGATGGAATTAATGGAAAGAAGAATAGATCACAGTTCAAACATATGCCCTTTTGACCGTTCAACTCATATTCAACAAATCACTTAGTCATGCAGTTTCACAGTTTTACAAACGACCCGACTCGACTCTAGACTCTTTTTTCGTTTCTTTTTTTTTGACTCAAGACTCGACTCGATGAATAAAAATAGACTGCACCCCCCCAAACTTAAAATGACATTGTCCCTAATGGAGAGGTGGGAAAAAAGACTTTCCTGGTAGCCGAGGGGCGAAGGCTCCTTAAGTCATGTGGTACTACTACGTGTAGGAGGTTTCTCGTATAAGCTCACTATGCATCCTGGTGCACAAGCTCGTGGGTGTTGTATGCCTCCGAGGTGTGGTCTTGTTCTTCCCATTCGCCTTGGCCCGGGCCCTCTTTGGTTTCGAATCTTTGTAACCTAGCAAGGTAGACAAGAAAACAAAACCCGTGGAACCATGGAATTCGGTGATGGGTGAGAAATCAAAAATCAAAGCACATACATAATGCACCCAAGTAGAAAATATAGTGCCATGTCAAAAAGATAAGCATAGATATGCAAGATAACACTAAACAATGTGAAATTGCCATTGGGGCATTTTATCAAACACTTCATATGCATGAATTGGGGCAAAGATAGTGAATGCAATGGATAACTAAATTCAATCCCAAAAATCAACACCAATCCTAAGTCTAGCATGAGCAACCAATCCACAATCCACAAATCAACACAATTATCCTAGCACTACTACAATCCAAGCACACCAAAAATCACAAGATGGGGAAAATGGGGTGGGGTTTGGAAGTTGCAAACTTACCAAATAATGAGTGAATCAGATGAAGATGGTGTGTTTGGTGTTAGAGTGCTCCTTTGTGAAGATGGAGTGAGATATGTGGGATTTGCACAAATAAAAGGGGTGGGGTATGATGCAACTTACTACTCCTAAGAATGCCAAAACTCAAAAAAACAAAAACAACTACTAAACTAAATTAAAACTAAGAAAGCAATAAAAGGGGCTTGGGTTGCCTCCCAAGAAGCGCTAAGTTTACAGTCTTCAGTCAGACTATGTCAGATTATCCTCAAGTTGGGGCTCCAATGGGCATGTTATCCACATTGCCCTTAGAAACTTCCCAACCTCCAATGTCTTCAGCTATATTCCCAACCACATGTTTACCATCATTTGATTCAAATTTTAGCCCGTTGGTTGGATGGATGGTGAATACGCTTTCTCCCGCTTTACCCGCAGTTAGCTCCCCCGTTTCTACATCGATTAAAGCCCGTGCTGTAGCTAAAAACGGTCGCCCAAAGATGATGGGTACTTTCTTGTCCTTGTTCACGTCCAACACTACAAAATCCACAGGAAAAACAAATTTATTAATTCTTACAAATACATCTTCAATGATTCCCCACGGATATGCGATGGATCGATCATCAAACTGCAAAGTGATATTGGACGGCTTCACCTCCCCAAGCCCAAACCTCGTCACATCAGCGAGAGATATAAGATTCACACTGGACCCAAGATCACAAAGTGGTTTCTCAAAGAAAACTCCTCCAATAGTACAAGGAATAGTGAAACTCCCAGGATCCTTCATTTTCTGAGGTAGTTTACTCTGGACTATTGCACTACACTCCTCTGTCAAATAGACAGTCTCAAAACCTTCCAACTTTATTTTCTTGGATTCCATTGGTTTCGCATAAATAGGTGATTATTCGGGGCCAGGCTGAATTTTTGCTTCCATTTTTCACGTAAACTGCATTGCAATGTTCTCTCGGATTAACCTCTCAGTATCACTCGGGAACTTTCCTTCGCCGCAATGAATTCACGGCTATAGCCAATCGCCCATTTGTCTCGATCGACCTAATATGCGTCTCCATTATGCTCATCTTATTATTCAGACCATCAATCTGCGCCTCACTCATATTCATTCGATTCCTGGTCTCTCCGATGAATGATCCGAGCATCTCCTCAAGCGACTGCTTCTTTTCACCTCCAAGTGCATTGGAACTAGATGGGTTTGGATAACTCAAAGGTGGATTCAATGCGTTCATGTTGTTTCTATAAGAGAGATTCTCATGATTGCGAAGTCCTGGGTGGTAGTGAGTTGGTAATGAATTACCTCGGTTATTAAAATCCGGTTATTCACATAATTGACTTGCTCGGCCTCATGAGTGGCGGCTGCGTGAACGGCAGCGGGTGGGAGTGCGGCTTGCTGTGGTGTGTTGCCAGTATTCATGATTGCTAATTGTTTTGTCATACTCGAGATTTGAGCTGCCAAGGCTGACATTGTATCCAGCTCAAGAACACCGGCAACTGGCTTCGGTGCTGATCTCTCGGAAGGCCATTGATAGCTGTTTGTGGCCATTTCTTCAAGTAGAAGTAAGGCCTCATTCGGTGTTTTAGCCATCAATGTACCTCCTGATGCCACATCTAGTATCGTCCTCGTATGCCCATTCAGCCCATTGTAGAAATATTGAACCCTCTGCCAGTCTGCATAACCATGTTGTGGGCATCTCCACAACAGATCTTTAAATCGCTCCCAAGCTTCGTATAACGGCTCAAAATCAATCTGTTGGAATTGGTCTATCTCGCTCTTTAGTTGGAGTGTCTTACTGGGAGGGAAAAATTTTGCTAAAAATTTTTGAATCAGATCATCCCAGCTCGTAATACTCCCAGGGGCGAACTTCTGTAACCACTGTCTGGCCTTATCCTGGAGTGAAAACGGGAAAAGCCTCAATCTAATGGCCTCATCAGCCACACCATTCATCTTGATGGTGTCGCAAATTTCCAAGAATGTGGCCAGATGTGTATTTAGATCATCCACCGGACTCCCCAAATCGATTCTCGATGAACCATGCTTATGAGGCCCGGTTTCAATTCGAAATTATTTGCATTAATGGGCTGGCGCATAATTTCGGAGTAGTTCTAGTTCACGGTCGGCAGAAAGTAATCCCGGATTGCCCTTTTCGGTGCCTCAGCCGTGGTGGCACATTCACGACCCATTTCCGTTATTCTCATTGTCATTTCCGCTCGCCATTGCTCGATTCTCTACTCGCTTTTGTCGCTCGGATTTTCAAGTGTCCTTTCAATCTCTAGATCAAAAGGAAGCAAATTAATATCTTTGGAATCTCGCATAAACAGACAAGTCAAATAAGAAGAACGAAATTATAAATCCTATACTAGTCTATATTAGGATTAAGACTACGTGGTAATAGTATTAGTTTAAAATAGGATAAAACAATCCTCGGCAACGGTGCCAAAAACTTGATCGTGAAAATCTTACCGCAAGCGTACGATGTCAAGTTTTAGTATAAGTTTTGAAAGTAGGGTTATCGTCTCCACAGGGATTTTTATCGAAATTTATACTAAGTACTATAATTAAAATAGCTTAATTCTATCTAGAAATCGAAAAGATATGGATTTTTATTAAACTAAAAATAAACTGAAAATAAGCAACTAATTGGTTCAGACAATTAATCAAACACTTAGAATATGAATTCTAGAGGGTTGATTTCACCTAGTTATCCCCTATGTTTTCAATCCAGTTTATTAATCACAACTTATCAATCTATAAGCCAATATTCCTACCGTTTATCACTTCATCTCTCGAGTGCCAAGTGATTCTAGGTTACAATTTCTGATTTTGATATCTCTATAAAAATCATAAATTAAACCCTAATACGCTCAATGAATATTCTATCACAGGCTTCAAAAGATTCATAAATCTCTCGATTCTATGAAACCCTAGGTTGTGCAATTCTATGGCCAGGCGTTCAATTACCTCTCTCGAGCGTCAAATCAAACACACCAAACAATCTAAATTATTGATCAGATAATCCAGATGCAATGAAATCAAATAGCACAAATAGATTAAATAACATGCGAATTTCATAAACTGGAAATCAAAACATAGGTTCAAACGTAAGTTACATCAATCCCCTAGAAAAATAGGTTTAGCTCACAATGGATGTACAAAAATTCATGAAGAAATAATTATACATCTCAAGAAATCGACAAAGAAAAACAAAGAAAGAATTGAGAAGAAAAGAGAAGGAATTCTCTCTGTGTCCAGACGAGAAGTGCCTCCAATTGCCGTCCCGAACCCTCGCTCTGAGTCTATTGCCTTGCGTTGTGCTCAAAATAATGTCTGACCCCCTTGTTTGTACATCACTTCTTCTATTTATAGGCTTAAAACCCTCAAAAATCCATTCAAAAGGCCCAAAAATAATAAGCCCAGTTTTCAGCCCCATCGCTGGGCTGGTTCCTCAAAATCGCAAGACGGGTGCACGCGGCCGACACTCTATCCGCTACATCAAGCGCTTACATAAACAAGACGCTAAAGACATCTCGCAACCCGGCATTGGGCCTGCAGCCTTTTTCGGCGCCTTAGCACAAGCGCTGACATCGTCTCTCGCCGCCGCTGCTTGATGTATTGGGCCGCTTGCTTGGTTGCTATTTGGGCTGGGCTTGTCATTGATCATCACACCCTGCTGCTGCTGTCATGCTCACGTCCGCTGCTGCACTCCATCGCACAGCAGCCCTCCATTGTCCTTTGCTGCTATACATCAGGGTGCTGCAGCCCTTGCTATGGGCGCTGCAACGCTCCATTAACTTTATGCCCACTGTACTATTTTCGACCCCCGTGCTGCGGCGCGGGGGTTTTGGCGCTGTGGCGCTCGTATGCGACCCAATATTTCCCATTTTTCAACTTCTAAAATGCAATATTCACCATCTAAACACATTTTTAATCGTTTTTAACCAATTTCAGCTTCTAAGATTAGTCCCGACTCTCAAACGACAACTTGTGACACGAACTCGACTCAAACCACACTAAAATACTCGAAAACACCGCAAAATCCTAGTCTAGAATACTCAATACATTGGTATAAAAACTAACTTAACAACTGCAGCTAAGAGAATCCTAAGATATTTGAAGGGATGCCAAGAAGTTGGCCTTTGGTATCCAAAGGAAGGAGGATTCAGGCTAATTGGCTACTCAAACTCTGACTATGCTGGATGTAGAGTTGACAGGAAGAGTACTTCAGGTACATGTCAAATGCTTGGAAACAGATTGGTTTCTTGGTTTAGCGAGAAGCAAAATTCAATAGCTACATCAACAAACCAAGCAGTACACATCAAGGGCAAATTTGTAGCCCAAGTCTTATGGATGAGACAACAAATTGAGAGATTATGATGTTGAAGAAAAAGAAATTCCAATTATGTGTGATAACACAAGTGCTATTGCAATCACTCAAAATCTCGTGTTGCACTCAAGAACAAAGCACATTGATGTCGATATCATTTTATAAGAGATCATGTTGAAAAGAAGGACATCACCTTGAATACATCTCAACCGATAAACAAGTTAATGACATATTCACAAAGCCATTATGTGAATCAAGATTTGAAGAGCTTAAGCATGAGCTAGGGTTAATTGAATCAATTGACACTGTAAGACTCAAGGAGAAGAGATGGAACGAGAAAAGATGAAAATAGAGCCGAGGTCCCGAACTACCTAAGACATCGGGTCAGATCGGAAAATCACCTACATCGAGTTAGTTACCGACAATGAGTACCTATGTGAAAAGAGCGAAGAAGAATTGAATCGGCCTAAGGAGTAAGTCAATCATTTATGAGCTAAGTGACAAAAATGCAAATGTTTTTATTAAGCGGGAATGTTTTAAGAATGACGCCAAGATAATAATGACAGTACAAACCAAAAGTCGCACGACCAAACCTATGATTGGATATAAATGTCGCCGCAATAAATGCGAGAAATTAAATGCTAATCGGCGTGCTAAATCTAAGCCGTTGATCTTGATCAAATTTCAAAAACCATATGCACATCCTTTCATAAGCCATACATATACCATTTCGTCTGTTTTCTCTCTCACACTAGACTAAAACTGTTCATCTCTCCAAAAGCAAAGACTGTATTTTTCTCTCAAAACCCTATCAATCTTCAAGGCAAATTTCTAAAGTTTCATTCGGTAAAACTCAAAAATGGCAACTACCTATGATTTCGCTAAGTTGGGAAAGCAAATCCACACTGGTTCTACCATGGATTTCGAAGGGATGATCAAACAGGGGTCCGATGAAACCCTTGTGAAGAAGATAGCTGAGAAAGTGGAGAAATCTGGACTGAAACCCTTCTCACTATGGAGTTTCAGATGATGTATGTGGAGGACGTAGCATAGTTCTACGTGAACGCTGAAGTTCACGATGAAGGCATCAAGTCATCTGTTCACAGAAAGGAGTTTACGATCACTGCTGAGGATCTAACGGAACATTGCTTGTCATTTGTCATCGGAAGGTGTACCAAAAATATTGAGGCCGATGTAAACTTGGCCGCCGCATGGAAGGAAGTGGCCAAACTCGATCGGTCTTCTGGAAGGTTGTCTACACAGCTGATAAAAAGCTGTTGTAGGAAGATTACCTTAAGCTATTGGACATTGTTGCCAAGTGTGTAGACATAAAATCTGGAAGCTTTAATCAGCTGTCCAAAACCAAGCTGATCGTGATGGCTGCGATCATGGAGGAGAAGAAAGTAAACTGGGCTGAGTTTGTATACAATGACATCGCTTAATATTGGAAATAAGTCCTTCAAGGACGATGGATCATTCGGAGGATCCTTGGGGTATGGCCTTGTTATTGGCCGGCTGATGGAGGTGAAGGGAGTTCCACTCCGACATGGAAAGGCGTTCCATGTCAACAAGAAGATGTTCCGATCGAATCTCTCGGGAGCTCAGAAGAGAGCTCATGCCAAGAGAGCGGATACTAGTGAGGGGGAATCAGCTGACCCTGAGGAAACAACTGTTGTCTCCCCTTCCAAGAAGAAAGTTGCCCGCACTGAAAAAGAAGATCACGTGCCCTGGCAAAAAAAAAATAAAACAACCGCACGCCGCCCCCGCAGCCGAGTTACCTACCCCGCAGCCGTGTCTCCCCGCCCCGCAGCCCGCAGAGAGAATGAATCCTTAGTACCTTCTCCATGAATGAAGAAGAAGAGGACTGCCAAGACGAGAAAGGCAGCTGCCTGTAAGGCAACCCCACAGGCCTTTACTATCTAGGAACCGGAGGAAGTAGAACTAGACGTTCCTCTGGTGAAAACCAAAAGAAGAAGAAGACTCTTCAAGCGTTTAGAGCTTGAGAAAATAGTTGAGTCTGCCACTCTGCTGGAACAAATTGCTGAAACAGCTGGAGAAGTAGAGTCTCCAGAGATAATTGATGACACCGCCAAGTCTGCTGAGGCCGATCAGCAGAGGCAAGTCGAAGACCCAGCTGTGGACAGAACAGCTGAGAAACAAGTAACATCTGGGACAACTAAGTCTCCTGTCGACAGGGTTGTGTCTCCGCCGCGATGCAGGCGTTTGCCGAGGGTGAAGAGCAAAGAAGCTCGCTACCCTCCATTCCCGAGAAAGATGTACCGCAGATGATAATGACGATGATTTGGTCATGCTATCTCCACCATATCCGACATCCAAAACCATCTCGCGAGAATGGAGGAAGTGGAAGTTGAGTCGCTCAAGGGAACAGTTCCAAAGACTGAATTTATTGAAGAAGAGGAAGAACTAATGAATTTCCTGATTGACCCAAATGGTCCAGGTAATCGGATGAAGAGAATGCATAGATATCTTGAATATCTTCAAAGAGAAGGAGAAGGAAAGGTTGGCGTAAGAGGTCAAGCTCGTGAGAAGGCCAACATCCGCCCCTTCACCGAACCATCGAGCATACTCATCCCCACCTCGATGTTCTCTCAGAAGTGATGAAGACCGACCTCGCCGCGCGACGTAAGAGCTAGAAACGCAGCAAGCCATGTGGGAATCCGAATGATGCATGAGCAAACGGTGATGGAAGGACTGGAGAGTCTTCCAAATCTCACCGAAATTGATCCATGGGAGTGGTGCACCAAATTGCTATGTTATTGCTGCAACCACTTCCCCAGCTCACTCAGAGAATGGATATAGGGGACTTGGCGATGAAACTGGGAACTTGGGGACCCAAGTCGAGCCTACCCCTACTGAAGGTGTTTTACCACCTGCCCCAACGACTGAACACTCACAGGAAACAACCGGGAGTTTGGAGAAGAGTGACCGCAATCCAAGTCACTCAGCTGGTGTTCCAGCTGAGGGGGAAACTCCCTCCACTGCAGCTAGATTGGAGTTTGCTGCAGATGACTCCACAACGAATCTAGGAGATGAAGTGGAGAAGGAAAAAGAAAAAGAAACACATCAAGTTGTCATTGAAGAAGCTCGGACAGTTGAGACTGTCTCAGCTGAAGTGCCAACTGCTTTGCATGCTGAGGACGTTGCTGATGCAGTCGAGGCACAGGATGGTTCTACCCTGGGAGTTAACACTCTGGGCAATGAAAGTGCAATTCATGGAGTTGAGACTCCTGTGGATGCCACCGTAGAAGACCCCAAGACAACCGAGTCTAGTCAAGGGCGGATCGGTCAGTGCCTTGCCGCAGCTTGAAACCGCAGGAGGTATCAAGGCCTACGAGAGGTTGAGACTTCCCGAGGTAAAGAGGCGTAAGATGTAACATCCTCATGTTATCATTGATGCAATCGAGAAGGAGATAAGTGCCCTTCACGATTCCCAAGACAACCCCGATGTAACTTTTCCGGGATCCGAAGTTGAAGATGAAGCCGAGTCATCCCCCGTTGCAAGTCCAAACGACTCACCGAGGATGTTCTTCCCAACATGAGTAAGCCGTAATTCATGGCCGCTTGTCAAAAGTTCAATTTTGATGATGAGCCACGCTTCAAGTCTCATCATCGTCCGATGACGCATCGATACGGCCGAGACCGCATAACTCAAATGGAAAAACCAACTAAGATCGCTAAGCCTGTTGAGATAGTTGAGGCTCACCACCGGGTCCATACCACAACAGCACTTAGTTGAATCACGCCATCGCGCAGCTCCCAACGCCGCAGTACAGATTGACTCAACCAGGCACATCACGGCCACAAGTCACAGTTGGACAGATTCCCTATGTCCATGATGATGCATTTGAACAAACTTTCCCTTTCTCACTAGAGCTACCTGATCTGGATGAAGAATCAGCTAGAGATCAGAGACGTTTCCATAAACCTGATCCAGTCATTCCCATAGATACCATCATCCCAGCAAAATGTTGATTTTGATGCTGCTTGGCCGCCAGCTGAGACAGAGGTGACAGCTGAGGTTCGAGAAGTCTTCAAGGCAATATTTGCGGAGATAGAGAAGATGGAAAGGCACCAGGCCTCACTGGATATGCGGCTGGATAACAGAGATGCCAATCTTAGAGCTGATCTGCGTGGAATAATAGTCAGAATCCGGGAATGGTGGCAACAACAGCAGACAATGTGTGTGGAACAGGTTCGATACTTCAAAGCATTGTACAATAAAATGCTAGTATGGAGCGCTAATAATGCTGACATGAAGACGAGAATGCAAGAAAATATTGATAGGATGCATGCCTCTCATACCACTGAAATGGAACTGCTGCGAGAATTTCATCGCAAAGAACTTCTACGTGTGGAGGAAAACATGAATGAAAAGTTCAGCCTCCTTATGGGTGAAATGAAGCTGGTGGCAGCCGAATCCAAAGCCACCCGGTCAGAATCCATGCAGCATACTCCGCAACAAACTCCAAGCAAAACTCAGCTATCAGCCGCCTAGACTTCATGTTTGCTGGCATGTTTCCAGGGGTTCCTCTCTCCTTCGATGATGCCAAAAAGGGGGAAGAGGAATACCTAAAGACATTGAAAGGATCGACTGGTGAGAAGAAGGATGCAACTGTTGAGAAGCAGAAGAAAACAACAGCTGAAGAGCAAAAGAAAGAGAAGAGAAAAGAAATTGAGGGGGAAGGTTCAAAAGACATGACTTTAATGATTGCTAGAACCCTCAACAAGGACTTGTCACACCGACATCATCAAAGAAACTTCTAGTGACTCGCGCTCCAAACACTACAGCCCATGTCCGAGAAGAGGAAGATAGTAGAAGCAGAGATGAAGGAGGTTGAAAGAAAAATGGATGCCCGTGCGATGGATATATCGAAACAATACGGAGGCATTCCAAATAGAAGAGACACCGATGCTATTTCGCACGCCGCATCGAGCCTAGATCGTTGATGAATTCAAAATGCTCGCATCCGAGGGATACTTCAAGGCATGACCATGGCCCAAGCCCGGGACTTGTATTGGGAAAAAGGGCTCAAGCCGTGGGAAGAAGCCGACAGCAAACAGACTCCTAGCAAGCTACCACTCACTGGTCACTCATTGGGAACAAGAAGGCCCCAAAGACAATACACACCCAGAGGAAGAGGGAGAAGCAAATGGAGGAAGAGGTTTCGCACTAGACCTCTACCCAAAAACATCGAATACATAGATCCAGGAAAAAGGAGGGATCTATTCACCGGGTATGACGAAGTAGCCAATATGGAAGTGGCCTGTGGAAGAATGATGATTATGTAAAAAGGATTGAAGAAAAAAATAAAAGACAACTCATTTGTGGGGAAGAAAGACAAGAAAGAAAGAGAAAAGACAAAGTCGCTGTAAGAGCCTACGAGAAAAAGAAAAATTAAGAAGAAAAGAAGAGAAAGAGACTTAAGATGACAGAGTCAAGAGAAAAGAAGGAGACAAGAAGTGAAGGCGATGAAGTGTTGATGTCCACCCTTCATGTATTTTACTATTGTAAATGCATATGTATGTAAGTTTTTCAGACATTGAATAAAAATCTAGAATTTTTATACTTTTGCGTAGATATAGAATGTCATGTTTGCTCTGATACACCTTGTAAACATCTGTGTAAAGGACAAGAATGTTATGATCAATAAAAAGATTGATTTTGCGCATACATTCTCTGTTTATACATTGTCTGTATGTATCTCTGCTATTTACATTTTATATGTATGTTTTTAAGTTTTGGCATCATCAAAAAGGGAGAAATTGTTAGGAAATTTATTGTTTAGATTTTGATGAATGCCGTGTAAAACTTAGACTAGAAAGTTGGCACCCCATTTTCCTTGTAAATTGTATTGTAATAGATAGGGATGTACTAGCTGAGTTAAGTCAGCTATGCCTGGACATACAAGAAGTCAACTGAAGATTGGGATGAAGACTCGTGTGAAGAATTTGAGTATAGCAAGGAAAAGAAGACAAGAACTCGATCAAGGAGTAGCAAATTATGATACAATCGTGTGAAGTCACCAAGTCAACTCAAGACAAATGCTAAGTCTCAAGTTGAAGTGACAGATGACTCATCCATGATTGGGAGCCGACTCAAGTCACCTGGGGGAAGTTAAGGAAAGGCAGTCAAGTCAAGACAACTGAAAAGAATCCGTTGCAAAAAAGTTAAGAATATTACCTAAACAAGTAATACTTCCATGCTGCCATGTCTTAAAGTGCTCGGTCCCAGAAGCGTGCAAAAGGAATAAACCATTGGGAAGCATCGCACCTTGTGTCGATCAAAAGTCGAAAGTTCATTTAAATACGAGGAAATGTCAAGATCAAGGACTGCAACAAGATAAGCCAATGAATACAAGTGACTTTTGAAAATCAACCTATCTCTTCAATGGGCGATTTTTAAAAGTTCACTATAAAAGGCCGAGCAATCACTTCGAGAGAAATAGACTCGAACCACGAACATTCAAGTTATCATTCGAGCCAGAACTCGCAAAAATATTCTCAAGTTATTCAAGCAAATCCTCAAGCCTAAATTTCAAGAAAATCAATCCAACACCAAGTCGTGAAGGAAAGACAACTTCAAATCGTTGAAGAGAAAACTTTTGAAGAATCAAAAGGGGTCTACATTCCAAGGAGGATTGTAGAAAGGTTCAAGGTCGAACCAGTCCTCAAGTTATTGGAGGGCTTCGTGATAAAATCCAAGAAGCTTGAGCAAGTAAGTCAAGTAGCAAGGCAAACCGCCTGCAGTGAAGAAGTTTCGAGTCGGACGAGGAGACAAATTGGTGACCAAGGCATCTCCAGATCGAGTCCCATAGGATCAAGTCACTGTGTGATCAAGATCAATTGATAACCACTTTGCTTTATCAATACTTAGTGGATTCCAAGAGAAGAGAGGATTAGAAGAATTACCCCATCTTCGAACCTCTATAAAAATTATTGTGTCATTTACATTTCAAAGATTTACTTTCGTGATATCATTTAATATCTCGATAATTTGCTATCCAATTGATATTTAACAAAGTGCTAAAACCAAGTGTTAAAACAAATTTAAACCAAATTCAAGGGTGTTAAGTCTTCCAATGAAAATTTCATCACAAATGAGTTAAGTATTAGACTAAAAAATTGAGTTATTCTATCAACGGCACGAGTCTGCTGAGTGGCTAACTCTTGGTTAACTAACTTAGTTGTCCATCAAGGACATAGCTGTGAAATTAACTCTGAACTAATTTAAAAGGACTAAATCGAAAAGTTGGTAAGGTTTATTCAACCCCCCCTTCATTGAGCCTTCCGCACTGGTTACTGAACTAGATCTCCAATCTTTCAAAGAAGTTCTTTTAACACTTGTTCTTTCAAAAGTCTTTTTGCTAAGTTATTATCATGGAAGCAAATTTGACACGCATTCCTATGTTTACCATTGAAGAATTTGATGACTGGAAAATACGTATGTAGGCTCATCTATCATCTTTACATGATGAGATGTGGATAGTGATAGAAGATGGGCCACTACAAATAATGAAGGTGAACACAACTGCAAGGAGAGCTGATGCAGCTGAATGAGAGGAGGATGCTCCTCCTAGACGAGCTATGGTTGAAAAACCAAGAGCTGAATGGACAAATGATGACAGAAAATGATACAACTTGGACAATGTGGCCAAGGATATACTTTACAAGACTTTGACAAAGCCATGTTCAACAAAGTCAAATCTTGCAAGACAGCCAAAGAAATCTGGGATAAACTAACCCTAATTTGTGAAGGATCTGAGTAAATCAAGGAAAACAAATTATTTGTTGTTGTTCAAACATTTGAAAACTTTAAAATGCTTGCAGGTGAAATAATGGACCAACTGGATGCTAGATTCACTGAAATTACAAGTGAGCTCTCAGCACTTGAGAAAGAATACACATAGAAGGAGATGTGTATGAAGATACTGAGGAGCCTCCCAGCTGAGTGGGAAATGAAGACCATGGCTCTAAGGCACTCGATGGACCTATAAAAAACATCCAATCATGAACTATTCTCAGACCTCAAAGCCTATGAGTTTGAGCTGAGAAGAAAGGATCAAGAGGAGATAGTTGTACCCAAAACAGCTGCACTCGTAGTCAATGAAGGGAAGAGAGCTGAGACCAAAGAAGTCATTGACCAGGAGGAAATTGCCTTGATGGTTAAAAAATTCAACAAATTCTTCAACAAAAACTACAAAAGGAACAAAGTTGAATCCTCCAGAAGACATTCAGCTCCCTCCAAGTCAAGGGAAGATAGGCCACCAAAGAGAGCAGAATATCAAAAGGTCGAATATCAAAGAGCAGACAACCCAAGAAATGAGAGAGCTAATCAAAAAGTTGAAAACCTGTGTTGGAATTGCGCATAACCAGACACCTTGCCATCCGCATCCAGGTCCATTTTTTGATCAAGTATTCATTGGTATTTTTACAGAAGACTTCTCTTCCATACCAAATTTCTTCATTAAATCTCTGGTGTATTTTGTTTGACTTATGAAAGTTCCATCCTTCAGCTGTTTAACTTGAAGTCATAAGAAGAATATCAGCTCTCCCATCATGCTCATCTCAAATTTGCCTTGCATGAGGTTTGAGAATTTATCACACAACTCTTTGTTTGTGGATCCAAAGATGATATCATCCACATATATTTGAACAAGCATTATACTCTCTCCATCTTGAATTCTCAAGATTGTTCTATCCACTTTGCCTTTGGTGAATCCATTATCTATCGTAAAATTGAGATAATGTATCATACCATGCTCTAGGTGCTTGTTTTAATCCATATAGAGCTTTCTTGAGCTTGTACACCTTATCTCCAAGAGTCTTTCGCTCAAAGCCCGGAGGTTGCTCAACATAGACTTCTTCTTCCAATAATCCATTTAAGAATGCACTCTTCACATCCATTTGATATACAATGAAGTTCTTGTGAGCAAAGATAGGCAAGAAACATCCTTATTGCTTCCAATCTTGCAACAGAGCAAATGTTTCATCAAAATCTATTCCTTCTTCTTGACAATACCCTTTGGCTACTAATCTTGCTTTGTTTCTTACCACGTAACCTTCCTCATTCATCTTGTTTTTGAAGACCCATTTTGTGCCAATAACATTCTCGATGGGTTGGTCTTTGCACCAATTCCCAAACCTTGTTCCTTTCAAATTGATTCACTTCTTCTTGCATGGCTTGAATCCAATGTGTGTCATACAATGCTTGTGACACATCTTTTGGTTCTATTTGGGAAATAAAACAAGTGAACATTGCTTTGTTGAGCTCGATCCTGGTTCTTACACCATCTCTTACATCTCCAATGACTAGCTCGTGGATGGTCTCTCAACCATCTCACATCAAAGTTGAAGAAAGTTAGCTGGATTCAAAGCGCCTTGCAACTTGTGTTGTCTTGAGCAGCTCTCTCATCATCACTTAGCTGCAGATTTTCCAGTTGTCTTTGAGATTCAGCTATCTCATCTTCATCTTGGTTGATTGCTCCAGCTTCAGCTTCAACATAGGGACTCTTCTGCATAGTTGGTTGATTTAGCTTATCATCTAACTCTTCAATGTCCTCTCCATTTACATTAGGTTCCCAAAAACCACATGGATAGACTCTTCTGTGACCATAGTCCTCTTGTTTAGCACTCTGTAGGCTTTGCTTTCAGCTGAGTATCCCAAAAAGATACCTTCATCAACTTTCGCATCAAAAGCTTTTAGATTGTCGTTTCCATTATTGTGAATGAAGTATTTACATCCAAATATTCTAAAATATGCAACATTTGGCTTTCTCCCTGTCCAAATCTCATAGGGAGTCTTTGTCAGCTGTCTATTGATCATGCATCTATTTTGAGTGTAGCATGCAGTGTTTATGGCTTCAGCCCAAAATCTTTTAGGCAGCCCTGCTTCAGCTAACATAGTCCTTGCAGCTTCCTTGAGGGTTCTATTCCTTCTTTCTGCTACTCCATTCTGTTGTCGAGTCCTTGCTGCAGATAATTCATGAGCAATACCATTTTCAACATAATATTGAGTTATTATTCCATTGACAAACTCGCTTCCTCTATCGATCTTATCTTTATAATGGTTTGACTCTTCTCATTTTGAAATCTTTTCATCGCTTGAGGTAACTTTCGCAAAGTTTCTTCTTTTTGCACATGAAGATTGTCCATGTATATCTTGAATAATCATCCACCACTACTAGAGTGTATTTCTTTCCACTTATGTTGGGCCGCTCAATCGACCAAATAAGTCCATATGCAAATGATGAAATATCCTTGTTGAAGATGGATCGGGCTTTCTTTGAATGATGATTTGATTTGCTTTCCCATCCGCATGCATCACAAACACTTTCCTTCTTATACACCGAGTCCGGCAAATTCCTTCCACTAGACGACTCCTTGCAAGCTTGTTAATTGTCTTGAAATTCAGATGACTCACTTTTGTGCCACGCCAACTTGATTCGGTTGTACTTTTTTGCTAGCAGACAAGTGATTGGTGTGCAGTCGACCAATCTACCACATACATGTTCTTTTGTCTGGATCCTTGCAACACTACTTCATTTGATTCAGTTGTCTTTAATCGCACACTCCCATATTGAATCCAACATTATATCATTTGTCACGAGTTGGCCGATGCTTAACAGTTGAAGTTGAGGCCTTCAACATATGCAACATCCGTGATTTCCAATCCATTTTTCTTGATGGATCTAATGCCTCTTATTTCCTCCTCGAGCTTCATTTCTCCAAATATGACTTTTGCACCTCTAGTCTCCTTGAATTTTGACAGATTTCTCTTGTTTCCTCGTCATGTGTCCGGGAATACCACTATCCATGTACCAGTTCCTTGGCACTCGCTGTTCCTCGAACTCGCAATCAAGGAAATCAGTTTTTAGGTACCATACTTGCCTGGGTCGTGAGGGGTTTGTCAGAAGATAATCCAACCAACATATAGCCAAATGATCTCGACTTCTATGAGGTTGCCATCTATCTCGTGCCATAATCATAATTTACTTTGGCAAATTGCTTGGGGGCTTTTGTTCTTACAATCGTTCTCTTTTGTTTGTATGCATGTGTGTGTGTTTTAGCAATTGCCTTCTTTGGGTAGTTGTGATATTTCGAGTGCAAAGGCTTGGGTGCATATGTGTGTCGATGATAGCTCTTTTGCCTTTGGAATGACTTTGCAGATGTCAGGTCTTTGCCATTTTGGCATATATTCCATAGGTCTTTGCCGATATTTCACATTATTCCAATCACCTTGGCTTGGGTAGTTTCTACCATTTCCATCATGTGTGTTCCTTTGATAGAACTTGTGGATTCTCGTACTGCTTCTTCTTCTTCACATAGTTTCCTGCTTGGAGTTTGCCGAGGCACTGGCCGATTTCTTCTCACTGCCCCTCTCAAAGATACTCAATCGGCTATTTTCCTTTTCCTTTATATCCAAGGCGCTTTGTTTGTGATTGTGCTTTGGAGTGAATGTGGGTGCAGCAAGATATGGTGTCTTGGGTTTTTGAGATGCTTCATTACTTGAAGATCCTTTTTCCAAGATCACGGGAGTTTGACTGTGCACAAAGGAATTGAATCCTATGCATGTCTTGTCTCCACACTTTTTGGCTCATATTAAGGTCATCCAATGATTTAGATGCCTTAGTGAATGAGGCAATCACATTTTTGAGACCATTTTCCTCTTTTCTATAGCAGCCTATCTCTCGCTTATTAGTTTAGCATTCTCACCTTCACTCTTTATTCTCATCGCCTATGTGACTTAGGGTATTATTCCTCCTTAGTCGGGGTTGTGAGTTTGGCTTTTGAGTCGGCTATTTTCCTCATTCAATAATGTGTGTGAGGATTTAATGTGCTCAAAGTCTTTCATCATTTTGCCTAATGAATCATAAAGATCAGCTGGGTGATGAAGTGTGTGTGTAATCACTATCACTAGAATCGAGAGAGATGAGTTAGAATGTACCTCATTTTCTTGGTCAAAGTTGATCTTGTTCTTTAGCCATTAGATGCATCAATGCTTCTTCTTCTTAATCACTCGAGTAGTCGCCTTCACTACTCTTCTCGAAATCCGCTTCCTTTGACTTAGTTGTCTCAAAGCCATTCTCAAAGATGCAACATTGCCTTTTTCTTTTTTTTCTTGTCTTCTTTCTCTCAAGACTCTTCTTTTTTCTTCATTCTCATTTATTGACTACAGGATATGGACATAATAGCAAAATGTCCTGGTTGTTTGCAATTCCAACACAGTTCTCAACTCTTTGATCAGCTTCTTTCCATTCTTGGATTATCACTCATTGGTATTCAATCTTTGATGCTCACTCTCTTGGGTGGCCTATCTTCCTCTTGACTTGGAGGGAGCTCAATGTCTCCTAGAGGATTCACCCTTGTTGAAGAACTTGTTGAATCTTTTAACCATCAAGGCAATTTCCTCCTGGTCAATGGCTTCCTTAACCTCAGCTCTTTTCCCATCCTTTACTATGAGTGCAGATGTTTTGGGGTACGCTTGTCTCCTCTTGATCCTTTCTTCTCAGCCTCAAACTCATAAGCTTTGAGGTCTGAGAATAGTTCATGATTGGATGCTTTTGATAGGTCCATCAAGTGCCTTAGAGCCATGGTATTCATTTCCCATTTAGCTGGGAGACTTCTTAGAATCTCCATACACATCTCCTTTTGTGTGTACTCCTTTCCAAGTGCTGAGAGCTCATTTGTAATTTCAGTGAATCTAGCATCCAGTTGATCCATTATCTCACCTGCAAGCATTTTAAAGTTTTCAAATTTTTGAACAACATATAATTTATTTTCTTTAATTTGCTCGATCCTTCACAAATTAAAGTTAATTTATCCGCATTTCTTTTTTTGCGTTTTGCATGATTTGACTTTATTGAACATTGCTTTTTCCACAGTCTTGTAGAGAATATCCTTGGCCACATTATCCATGTTGTATCTCTTTCTATCATCATTGGTCCAATCAGTTCTTGGTTTTTCAACTAGTATCGGTCTCGCCGCCATAGCTTCCTCTCCTTCACCGGGCAAACTCTCCTTGAAGCTGTGTTCACTTTCAATATTTGCAATGGACCATCCTCTATCACTAGCCACATTTCATCATGTAAAGTAGATAGATGAGCCTGCATACGAATTTTCCAGTCATCAAATTCCTCAATAGTGAACATAGGAATGCGTGTCAAATTTGCTTCCATGATAATAACTTTGTTGTAAAAAAATGGCTTTTTGAAATAACAAGTGTTAAAAACTTCTTTGAAAGATTGGAGATCTAGTTCAGTAACCAGTGTGGAAGGCTCAATGAACCAACCGCTCTGATACCACTTGTAGGTTCCAAGGGGTGTGAGTAAGGTTTAGAAGGGGGGTTTGAATAAACCTTACCAACTTTTTGATTTTAGTCCTTTTAAAATAATACAGAGTTAATTTCACAGTTAAGTCCTTGAGGGACATCTAAGTTAGTTAACCAAATAGAGTTAGCCACCAATGCACTCGATTGAGCCGTTGATAGAATAACTCATTTGCTTAGTCTAAACCTTAACTTGGTTTTGATGAGATTTTCAATGGAAGACTTTACACACTTGAATTTTGTTTAAGTTTGTTTTAAAACTTGGTTTTAGACTATGTAAATTATCATTGATAGCAAAATATTAGCAGATATAAAATGATATGCAGAAATAAAATACTGAAATGTAAATGACACAATAATTTTTATACAGGTTCGAAGATGGGGTAATTCTTCTAATACTCTCTTCTCCAGCTCCTGGAGGAATCCACTAAGTATTGATCAGAGTACAAAGTGGTCTTGATCACACAGCTGACTTGATCCTTTGGGACTCACCGAGATGCCTTGGTCACACTTGGCTTCTCGTCCGACTCAGCCTTCTTCACAGTGGCAACCGCTTTGCTTGCTACTTCACCACTTGCTCAAGCTTCTTGGATTTGATCACGAATCCCTCCAATGACTTGAGACTGGTTCGACCTTGAACCTTTCTACAATCCTCCTTAGAATGTATGTAAGGCCAAGCGGCTACGATAATCTAGAGGGGGTGAATAGATTATCTTTATCTTTTCAATTTCGCCCTCTTTTTCGAAACAAATACGCCAAGACAATAGAAAAGGTGCGAAATGTAAATAACACGCGTCGATTTATAGTAGTTCAACCCACCTAGGGCCTAATCTACTACCACCCCAAAGATATCCGGATGGGTTTTGAAAAAGAAAAAGAATTTTGTTAATTACCACAATTAATACAAATTCAACTTACAACACCTTGAAGAGCACAACACTCTTCTTCAACACCACCTTTGGAGATTACCACAATCTCCCTTTGAAGATTACCACAATCTTCCTTCAACGGCACCTATGAAGATCACCACAATCTTCAATCTTGAAGAATACCAAATTCTTCAAACACCTCAAGAGCACCACACTCTTGAAACACCTATCACCTATATCACCCAAGTGTATTCTTATCACAAGAATACTCACAAGGATGTCTTATGTCGATGATGACCAAAATCAAGATTACAACTCAATAAATTATATTAGAATTTGAGTGCAAGTGTAATCAAGAAATGAAAGCCTAGACCTCAAGATGTGAAAGTGATAAGCTAGGCAAATTACAACAAGAATAATAACAATGAAAGAACAAGTGTTTTCTTTGAATGTATCTTGTTGTGTTGTAGTATTCTCTCTTGTTGTTGTGCTTCAAATCTTCCTCTATTTATAGGAGATGATTGATCATTGATAGCTTCTTCTTGGGAACCGATTTCTACAAAACAATTGCAATTAAAATCAAGACTATTGCTGTTAGAAATCAATCCCATAATTTAGGGAAAAGTTGTCTGCTACACGACGGTTAGAATTTTGTTGTCAAACATTAGGGCGACCGGTCGCGCACAAATTGACGTTTGAAAATAAAAATACACATTTACATAGGGCGACCGGTCAATGGGGGGTTCGACCGGTCGACCCCATGCCCAGCCGGTCGAGCAAAACCAAAAAACGAGTCCAGGAAGTTCTGTTTCAGAAATTGCTCCTAGACACCGGTCGACGCCCCGGTCGACCATACCGTTCTACCACCCTACCAGCCTTTTTTCAACAAATAGCTTATACACTGTTTTTCACAACTTTCAGGTACGGGATGCCCTATAGGGCGACCGGTTGGCCTCAAAACAAAAGTGTTGTCCAATTTTATATCAAAAATAAACTTCAAGAAATACTCTGATAAATAGTAAAATCATTTTAGAACGATGGGAGTATTAGGACAACATTTAAACATTGTTTTGGTGTAAAAACACATTAACACAAAATCATCAAAAGTGTTGTCCAATTTTTATCGAAAATAACTTTGAAGAAATACTCCGGAAAATTATAGAAACAATTTAAATCATTTAGGAGTATTTGGACAACATTTAAAAACATTGTTTTGGTATAAAAACAAGATCATCAAAATAATGATAAAACCATTTATCAAACAATGTAGACCCTTTTGATTCTTCAAAAGTTTTCTCTTCAACAGCTTTGAAGTTGTTTTCCTTCACAAACTTGGTGTTGGATCGATTTCTTCAAATTTAGGCTTGAGGATTTGCTTGAATAACTTGAGAATATATTGTAGGTTACAAATAATAATTTCTTGATAGTTCGTGATTCAGTTGTCAAGGTTACTTTTTTCTCAAAGTGATTCCTTAGCCTTTTATAGTGATCTTTCAATAATCGCCCGCCAAGAGATAGCCGATTTTCAAAAGTCACTTGTGTTCGCTTGTCTTGTCTTGTTGCACTCTTGATGTTGATATTTCCTCGTATTAAATGAATGTTCAAACTTTTCGCAGTCCGACACGAGGTGCGTGGCTTCCCATTGGTTTATTCCTTTTGCACGCTTCTCGGGATCGAACACTTTCGCATATGACAAAGATGGAAGTATTATTTATTTAAGTAAGCTTTTTACTCCGCAACGGATTCTTTTCAACTGCCTTAACTTGATCGGCAGCTTCTTCTAACTTCCCTGTGTGACTTCGAAAGTTAGCTTCCAATCAATGGATGACTCATCCGCACTTCAACTTGAGACTGGCTTCTTGAGTTGACTTGATCGACACTTCACACTGCATGTATCCCAACCGATACTTCTTCTTCGCCGAGTTCTTGACTTTCTCCTCCTTGCCATACTCGCATTGTTTCACACCGAGTCTTCATTTCGCCTTCGCTGACTTCTTGTATATCCAGCATAGCCGATTTGACTCACCGAACAACCCTATCTATTACAATGCAAATTACAAGGAAAATGGGGTGCCAACTTTCTAGTCTAAGTTTTACATGGCATTCATCAAAATCTAAGCAATAAATTTACCAACAGAGACGCATGGCATTCTCATTGTTGAGACCATTCCCTTATCCCCGACCACCACTCCTCTCAAGTCTCGCTATGAGAGTGGCATCTCCGTTGTCCAGAGCATGTCGAGAGAGGCTTGGTGCCGTTCAATCTTCTCAATCTCTTGGGCTGATTTTCTTGAAGATTTCACGATCTCACTGCCTCGACTTGAGTCCGCCGCACTCGCATTGAAATTGAAATCAATCGCACAATCGAATCAAGAGGGATTATGTGGTCTTCTTGGATGGTGTAGAGTCTCTGTTTTCTTGCGCTTTCTTCTTCAAGCACGGGCAGCTTCTTGAGAGAAAGGAAACACTTTTTGATATGCATCGTCTCGCACTTGAGATATTGTGCGAGGTGGTCTCTCGCCATGTACGGGTAGCTGTGCGCTTGATCGTGATTCACCGGGGCCATTGATGGTATTGACCCACTGGCCGAGCCTCACTGCCTCAACAACTTCTTCGGTCTCACTGGTTTGTCCTTTTGAGTTGACTCCTCGCCATATTAGTAGCGTCATCGGAAGATGATGAGACTTGAGGGTTCGCTCATCATCAAAATTGAACGCTTGTCGAGCGGCCCTTAAATTCTAGCTTACTTCGTGATTTGGAAGAACATCCTCACTGAATCCTCTTTAGCAGGGGTTGATTCACTTCATCTCATGGATCCCAGTGAATATTGTATCGGATCATCCGGGAGTCATGAAGAGCACCGATTTCCTCCTCGAATCAGAATTATGTTATGAGGAATGCTCTTATCTCCTTGATTTTTACCTAGGGAAGTCTCAATCTCCCTTAGGCCTTCATTACCTTATGTAGTCTCAATCAGCAGGCCTTGTATAATCCCTTCGACAGCGCAATCGCTTTAGTGGTCTTCTCAGTAGTGGCATCCGTGGATCGCACTTTCATTGCCCAGTGTTAACTCCCGGCGATCCATCCTATGCCTCGACCGCATCGCCAGCTCCTCGCCTCGCAGTTGTGGCACTTTAGTTGAGACAAACTCAATCGTCCGAGCCACTGACAACTTGTCGTTGTTCTTTTTCCTTTTCCTTCTCCACTTTGCCTCCTTTTCTACATGGTGGAGTCATCTCGCAAAGATCCTCCGACCTAGCCGCAGCCGGAGTGAGTTTCCCCTACCCGCACTCCCGCTTTGTCAAATGAGTGTTGGTAGTGGGGCCAAGTGATAAGACACCTTCAATAGGGGTTGGCTCAACTTGGGTGCCCAAGTTCTTAGTGTCATCGCCAATTCCTTAGATCCCATCCTCCGAGTGAATCGGGAAGTGGTTGCAATAATCGCGGGCACCATCGTACCACTCCCAACGGATCAATCTCGGTTTGTGATTTGAAAGACTCTCCTGGTCCTTCCATCGCCTATTTCTCATGCATCAACCTGGAGTCCAAAGATGGCTTGCCGATATCCACTTTCTCGGCAATAATCGGATCCATGTCCTCATCACTTTCTCGAAAGAGCATCAATGTGCGGATGAGTGTGATCGCCGGTTCCAATAAGAGGACAGATGCTGGCTTTTTACGAGCCTCGCTTCCTCACCGCTTCTAGCCTTTTCGCTTTTTTTTTCCGAATTTGCAAAGATATTAAGACAGCTTATCCTCATCCGTGGCTTGCAAAGATCAGATCAACTTCAAGAAACCGAAAAGTTCCTCTTCTCATCAATAAACTCGGGTGTTCAAACCGCACTTGAGTGACTTAGCTTCCACTTCCTCCACTCTCTCGTGACGGTGCCTCGATGTCGGGTACAAGGAGAGTACATAAATATCTCATCATCATCATTCTCTTCTTGTTGCCCTTCCTTTTCGTGAATGGAGGGTAGCAAATTCTGCCGCTTTTCCTCAAAGCAAAGATCTCTTCACATGTAAAGACACAGTCTTGTCACAATGCATGATTCTCATTGTCTTCGCCGCTTCTTGTTCCTCGCTTGTTCTGGCTCCATACCGGGTCTTCAATTTGCTCTCGCTGATCGGCCTCAGCAGATTTGGTTGTTTCATCAATAATTTCGAGATCGCACTTCTTCAAACAGCCTCAGAGACTTTTTCCACTGAGTGGCGTACTCACCGCTTTCTCAAGCTCCGAGAGCTTGGAAATTCTTCTTCTTTTTTGTCCTTACCAGAAGAAGTTCGTTCCGATACTTCTTCCTCGCCTTCCTTTGGCGGTGGGGGTCGGTGCATCTTTCTTTGATCGAGGAGTCGTTTTCTTGGCTTGGCAAAGATTTTCTTTTTGATGGTTGGAGAAGGTATTTGAGGTCCCTTCTCTGTCTCGATCGCAGGGGTGGAGACACGGCCGCAGGGGGTGTGTTTCTTCTTCTTCACGCAGGGGCACTATCTTCTTTTGTACCGCATGGGCAACTTTCTTCTTGGGAGGAGGAAGCAGCTGTGTCGACAGGTCACCGATTCCCCTCACTGGTATCAGCCCTTTTGGCATAGGCTCTCTTCTGGGCTCCTAAAAGGTTCGCCCGGAACATCTTCTTGTTGACATGGAACGACTTTCCATGTCGGAGTGGAACACCCTTAACCTCCATCAAATGGCCGATTACAAGGCCATAGCCCAGAGATCCTCCAAATGACCCATCATCCTTGAAGGACTTATTTGCAACATTTCGCAGTGGTCCGGCCGTAAACGATTCTCGCCCAATTGATCTGCTTCTCCTCCATGATCGCAACCATGACGATCAGCTTGGTTTTGGACAGCTGATTGAAGCTGCCAAACTTCATGTCTACACACTTTGCAACGATATCCATAAGTTTATGGTAATCCTCCTTCAGCAGCTTCTTCTCAGCTGTGTAGACAACTTTTGCAGCACACTCGGGTTTGGCCACTTCCTTCCATGCAGCGACCAAATCAACATCATCTTCATATATCTCCGGCATGCCCTCCGACGGCAACAAACAGTGCTCCGCAAGGTCTTTTGCAGTGATGAGAATGTCCTTGCGGTGGACATAGGATTTAATCCCTTCGTCCTGCACTTCAGCGTTTACATAGAACTGAGCGACCTTCTCTACGTACGTCATATGATATTTCAATGTGAGAAAAGTTTCAGCCCAGATTTCTCTATCTTATCCGCAATCTTCTTCACAAGGGTTCATCGGAACCCTATTTTATCATCCCTTCAAAATGCACGGTTGATTCGATGTGGATTTGCTTTACGAGTTTAGCGAAATCATGTGCTGGTGCCATTTTAGTGATTTTTACCGAACGAAACTTGACGAACTTGCTTTGAAGACAGGTAGGGTTTTGAGAGAAAAGATACTTACTTTATTTGCTTTGGAAAGATGAACAGTTTAAGTGAGAGAAAGAAAAACTGAACAAAAGAGTATCAAAGGGTTAAGAAAGGACGTGTTTTTGGTTTTTGAATTTTGATTGAAATCAACGGCTCAGATTTAGCACGTCTCATTTGCATTTAATTGCTCGCATTTAATGCGGCAGCATTTATATCCAATCATATGCTTGTTGTGCAGCTTTTGATTGTACCCGTCATAATTCCAATGACGTCATCCTTAAAAATATTCCCGCTTATTAAAAACGATTGTGTTTTTGTCACTTAGCTCATAAATGACTCAGATCACTGCACAAATGACTCAACTCCTCTTGTCTCCTTTCGTATAGAGACTCAGCTGTCAGCTAACTCGATACAGTTGTCTTCCCGATACGACTGATTCACTTGGATGATTCATGAGATTTGTTCTATTTTCATCTTCTCACATTCCATTTCTTCTCATTGAGTCTTCTGAGTATCAACTCAGCTCAATTAACCCTAGCTCATGCTTAAGTTCTTCAAATCTTGATTCACATAAGGGCTTTGTGAATATGTCAGCTAACTGTTTATCAGTTGAGATGTATTCCAAAGTGATGTCTTTCTTTTCAACATGATCTCTTATAAAATGATATCTGACATCGATGTGCTTTGTTCTTGAATGCACACAGATTCTCGAGTGATTGCAATAGCACTTGTGTTATCACACATAATTGGAATATCTTTTTCTTCAATTTCATAATCTCTCAGATGTTGTCTCATCCATAAGACTTGCGCACAATAGTTGCCTGCAGCTATGTATTCTGCTTCAGCTGTGGATGTGGCTATTGAGTTTTGCTTCTTGCTAAACCAGGAAACTAGTCTGTTTCCAAGCATTTGACATATACCTGAAGTACTATTCCGGTCAACTCTACATCCAAAGATAGTCGAGTCCGAGTAACCAATTAGTTTGAATCCACCTTCCCGTGGATACCATGCCGACTTCCCGGCATCCCTTCGTATATCTTAGAATTCTCTTAGTCATGCAGGTCATGTGACTTTCCTTTGGAGCAGATTGGAATCTTGCACATACTCCTACCGCAAAGGTAATGTCCGCCTACTTGTCGTTAGATAGAACAATGATCCAATAAGTACTCAGATCTTGTTTGATCCATGTGCTTGCCATCCGCATCCATGTCCATCTTGACTAATGTATTCATTGGTATTTTTACGTATGAAGACTTCTTCCATACCAAATTTCTTCATTAAATCTCTGGTATACTTTGTTTGACTTATGAAGATTCCATCCTTCACCGCTTAACTTGAAGTCCTAGAAAGAATGTCGCCTCTCCCATCATGCTCATTTCAAATTTGCCTTGCATGAGGTTTGAGAACTTATCACATGCCTCCTTGTTTGTGGATCCAAAATGATATCATCCACATATATTTGAACAAGCATTATACTCTCTCCATCTTGAATTTCAAGAGTGTTATGTCCACTTTGCCTTTGGTGAATCCATTATCTCCGTAAATTGAGATAATGTATCATACCAAGCTCTTGGTGCTTGTTTCAATCCATATGAGCTTTCTTGAGTTTGTACAACTTGTCTACAAGAGTCTTCTCGCTCAAAGCACGGAGGTTGTTCAACATAGACTTCTTCCAACAATCCATTTAAAAATGCACTTTTCACATCCATTTGATAAACAATGAAGTTCTTGTGCAAAGATAGGCAAGAAACATCTTTATTGCTTCCAATCTTGCAACAGAGCAAATGTTTCATCAAAATCTATTCCCACTTCTTGAAATACCCTTTGGCTACAAATCTTGCTTTGTTTCTTACCACGTAACCTTCCTCATTCATCTTGTTTCAAAACCCATTTTGTGCCAATAACATTTTGATGGGTTGGTCTTTGCACCAGCTTCCCATACTTTGTTCCTTTCAAACCGATTCACTTCTTCTTGCATGGCTTGAATCCAATGTGTGTCATCCAATGCTTGTGACACATCTTTTGGTTCTATTTGGGAAATAAAACAAGTGAACATTGCTTTTGTTGAGCTCGATCCTGGTTCTTACACCATCTCTTACATCTCCAATAACTAGCTCGTGGATGATCTCTCAGCCATCTCACATCGTTCGAGTAAATCACTGGTCGGTCTGCCTTGGTGAAGTTATCTTGAGCAGCTTCTTTTTCATCATCATTTAGTCGCAGAATTTCCGGTGTCTTTGAGACTCAAGAATCTCATCTTCATCTTGATTGATTGCTCCACTCCACTTCAAGATAAGGACTCTTCTACATAGTTGGTTGATTCAAATTTATTATCGCCTAACTCTTCAATGTCTTCCCATTTACATTAGGTTCATCAAAACCACATGGGTAGACTCTTATGTGACCATTGTCCTCTTGTTCAACACTCTATAGGCTTTGCTTTTCACCGAGTATCCCAAAACGATACCTTCATCAGCCTTTAGCATCAAAAGCCTTTAGATTATCCTTGCTATTATTGTGGATGAAGCATTTACATCCAAATATTCTAAAATATGCAACATTTGGCTTTCTCCTTGTCCAAATTTCAAAGGGAGTCTTTGTCACCGTCTGTCATGCATCTATTTTAAGTATAGCACGCAGTTGTTTGTGGCTTTAGCCCAAAATCTTTAGCAAAAATTTACCTTCAAACCTAACATGGTCCTTGCAAAGCCTTCCTTGAGAGTTCTGCTTTCTTCTTTCTCGCTACTCCATTCTCATTTGTGGAGTCCTTTGCAGATAACTCATGAGCAATACCATTTTCAACACAATATCGAGTTATTATCCCATTGACAAACTCGCCTTCATCGACCTTATCTTTGTAATGGTTTGACTCTTCTCATTTTGAACTTTTCTCATCACCGAGGTAACTCTCGCAAAGTTTCCTTCTTCTTGCACATGAAAATTGTCCATGTATATCTTGAATAATCATCCACCACCACTAAGGTGTATTTCTTTCCACTTATGCTATTGCTCAATCGACCAAATAAGTCCATATGCAACAGATGCAATATTCTTGTTGAAGATGGACTAGACTTCTCTTTGAATGATGATTTGATCCGCTTCCCATTCGCATGCATCACAAACACTTTCTTGTACAATCGAGTCCGGGAAGTCCTTCCACAAGATGACTCCTTGCAAGCTTGTTAATTGTCTTGAAATTCGATGACTACTTCTTCGTGTCATAGCCAACTTGATTCGGTTGTATTTTTGCTAGCAAACAAGTGCTTGTGTGGCAACACCAATCTACCACATACATGTTCTTTTGTCGGATCCTTGCAACACTACTTCATTTGATTCAATATCTTTAATTTTAGCACACTCCCATATTGAATCCAACATTATAGCCTTTGTCACAGAGTTGGCTAATGCTGAACAGGTTGAAGTTGAGGCCTTCAACATATGCAACATTTGTGATTTCTAATCCATTTTTCTTGATGGATCCAATGCCTCTTATTTGTGATATTTCTGAGTGTAGTGCTTGGGTACATATGTGTGCTGATGATAGCTCTTTTGCCTTTGGAATGACCTTTTCTGAGGTCTAGGTCTTTGCCATTTAGGCTTATATTCCATAGATCTTTGCTGATATTTTACATTATTCCAATCAGTTTGGCTTGGGTAATTTCTACCATTCCCATCATATGTGTTCCTTTGATAGAACTTCTGGGGCTTCTGGTAGCTTTGTTTCTTCTTCACAAAGTACTTCCTGTTTGGAGTTTATTGAGGAATCACTTCGAATTTCTTTCTCACTGCCCTCTCAAAGATACTCAATCGGGTTTGTTTTCCTTTTCCTTTGTCTCCAAGGCCGGTTTTTGTGGTTGTGCTTTGGAGTGAGTGTGGGTGGAACATTTGGTGTCTGGGTTTTTAAGATGCTTCATTACTTGAAGATCCTTTTTCCAAGATCACTCTAGGAGTTTTATCGTGCACAAAGGAATCAATCATATGATGTCTTATCTCCACACTTTTTTCGCTCATAATAAGGTTATCTAATGATTTAGATGCCTTTGGGAATGAAGCAATCACATTTTAGAGATCATTTCCTCTTTTCTATGGCAGCTATATCGCTATTAGTTTTGCATTTTCAGCCTTCAAACTCTTTGTTCTCATCGCCTAAGTTGATTTAGAGTACTCACTCCTTAGTCACCGTGAGTTTCGCTTTTGAGCTGGGTGTTTTCCTCATTTAATAGTGTGTGTGAGCATTTAATGTGATCAAAATCTTTCATCATTTTGCCTAATGAATCATAAAGATCAATGGGTGATGATATGTGTGTGTCACAATCACTATCACTAGAGTCTAAAATGAGATGAGTTAGAATGTACCTCATCTTCTTGGTCGTTGATCTTGTTCTTTAGCCATTAGATGCATCAATGCTTCTTCTTCGTAATCACTTGAGTAGTCACTTCACTACTCTCGAAATCACGCTTCTTTTGACTTAGATGTCTCGTTATCTCGCAGCCCAACATGGCCTTTTTCTTTTCCTCGTCTTCTTTCTCTCAAGACTCTTTCTTTCTTCTTCATTCATGTATTTATTTATCGACTATAGGATATGGATAGTCAATAGCAAAGTGTTCTCGTTGTCTACGGTTCCAACACAGTTCTCAACTCTTTGATCAGCCTCTTTCCATTCTTGGATTATCACCGGTATTCAACCTTTGATGTTCGACTCTCTTGGGTGTCCTATCTTCCCTTGACTTGGAGGAGCCGAATGTCTCCCGGAGGATTCACCCTTGTTTCTTTTATAGTTCTTGTTGAAGAACTTGTTGAATCTTTAACCATCAAGGCAATTTCTCCTGGTCAAAGGCTTCCTTGACTTTGACTCTCTTCCCATCCTTAACTATAAGTGCGCTTGTTTTGGGTACAGCTTGTTTCCTCTGATCCTTTCTTCTCACCAAATTCATAAGCTTTGAGGTCCGAGAATAGTTCATAATTGGATGTTTTTGATAGTTTTCAAATTGTCTCACCTGCAAGCATTTTAAAGTTTTCAAATTTTTGAACAACAACAGATAATTTGTTTTCTTTAATTTGCCCTAATCCTTCACAAATTAAAGTCAATTTATCCCGCATTTCTTTGTCGCTTTTGCATGACTTGACTTTATTGAACATCGCTTTGTCTAAGTCTTGTAGAGAATGTCCTTGGCCACGCTTGTCCAAGTTGTATCTCTTTCTGTCATCATTGGTCCATTCAAATCCTTGGTTTTTCAACTAAGGTTGGTCTTGCTTCAGCCTACAACTTCTTCTCCTTGGCCGCACTGTTTTTCTTGCAATTGTGTTCACTTTCAATATTTGCAAAGGGCGCTTTCTCTATCACTAGCCACATTTCGTCATGTAAAGCAGATAGATGAACTCGCATACGAATTTTCCACTCATCAAACTCCTCAATAGTGAACATGGGAATGCGTGTCAAATTTGCTTCCATGATAATAACTTTGAAAAAAACTTTTGGAAGAACAAGTGTAAAAAGAATTTCTTTGAAAGATTGGAGATCTAGTTCAAGAACTGGTGGAAGGCTCAATGAACCAACCGCTCCGATACCACTTGTAGGTCCCGGGGTATGAGTAAGGTTTAGAAGGGGGTTGAATAAACCTTGCCAACTTCTCGAGTTTAGTCCTTTAAAAATATTACAGAGTTAAATACACAGCTAAGTCCTTGAGGGACAGCTAAGTTAGTTAATCAGCAGAGTTAGCCACTCAACAGACTCGATTGAGTTGTTGATAGAATAACTCAGCTATTTAGTCTAAACATTAACTTGACTCTTCATACAGTTGTGTCCCACCGATACTCCTTCACGAGTCATTGACATCTCTTCCTTGCCACACTCAGCTTCTCAGTGGAGTCTCCATCCTATTCTTCATTGACTTCTTGTATATCCAGGCATAGCCGATTTGACTCACCATGCAAAGCTTATCTATTACAATATGAATTACAAGGAAAATGAGGTGTAATTCATCAAAATCCAAATAAATTTCCCAACAAAGTTGTATCTCTTTCTGTCATCACTGGTCCATTCAGTCCTTGGTTTTTCAACTAAGGCTGGTCTTGCTGTCCCATGCCTTCTTTCCTTCTCCTTGCAATGCTTCCTATGCGATTGTGTTCACTTTCAATATTTGCAGTGGGCCCATCCTCTATCACCGGCCACATCTCGCCTTGTAAAGCAGATAGATGAGCTCGCATACAAATTTTCGGTCATCGAACTTCTCAATAGTGAACATATGAATGCGTGTCAAATTTGCTTCCATGATAATAACTTTGTCTTTGAATAAAAATGGCTATTGAAAGAACAAGTGTTAAAAATCTTCTTTGAAAGATTGAGATCTAGTTCAAGAACGGTGCGGAAGGCTCAATGAACCAACCGCTCCGATACCACTTGTAGGTCCCAAGGGGTGTGAGTAAGGTTTAGAAGGGGGGTTGAATAAACCTTACCAACTTTTGATTTTAGTCCTTTTAAACTATTACAGAGTTAATTACACGGCTAAGTCCCGATGGACAAATGGTTAGTTAATCCAGAGTTAGCCACTCAATGCACTCGAAAGAGCGTTGATAGAATAACTCGACTATTTAGACTAAACCTTAACTTGGTCGTGATGAGATTTTCAAACCAAGACTTAACACCCTTGAATTTGATTTAAGTTTGTTTTAACATTTGATTTTAGCACTTTGTTAATTATCAGTTGATAGCAAATTATCGCCAGATATAAAGTGATATGCGTAAATAAAATGAAATGTAAATGACATAATAATTTTTATAGAGGTTCAAGATGGGGTAATTTTTCTACTCCTCTCTTCTCCAACTCCCTGGAGGAATCCACTAAGTATTGATCAGAGTACAAAGTGGTTAACAATCCGATACATGCCTTGATCACACACCGACTTGCTCCTTTGGGAATCGATCACCGAGATGCCTTGATCACTCACCGCTTCTCGTCCGACTCACTTTCTTCACACGGTGGCGGTTGCCTTGTCACTTGACTCATTTGCACAAGCTTCTTGGATTTGATCACTAAGCCCTCCAATAACTTGAGACCGGTTCGACCTTGAACCTTTCTACAATCCTACTTGGAAAGTAACCTTTTTCTTCTTCAAAAGTTTCTCTTCAACAGGTTTGAAGTTGTTTTTCCTTCACAACTCAAGTGTTGGATCGATTTCTTCGAGTTTAGTTTGAGGATTTGCTTGAATAACTTGAGAGTATTTTTGCAAGTTACGCTTGAATAATTTTTGATTATCGTGTATGCAAGGTAACCTTTTCTCAAAGTGACTCCTCCTTTTATAGTGCACTTTCAAAAATCGCACCCGTTGAAGAGATAGCCGATTTTCAAAAGTCACTGTGTTCGTTGGCTTGTCTTTTCTTGGTCTTCAATCTTGAGATGTAGACCTTTCCTCGTATTAAATGAATGTCCAGCTTTTCGACCGACACGAGGTGCATGCTTCCCATTCGTTTATTCATTTTGCACGCTTCTCGGGATCGAGCACTTTAAGACATGGCAAAGCATGGAAGTATTACTTATTTAAGTAACTTCCTGGCCTCTTGTGGAACGGATTCTTTTCTTATCTGTCTTGACTTGATTGCAGTCCTTAATTCCCCAGGTGACTTCGAGTTAGCTTGCAAGTCAATGGATGACTCATCCGTCATTTCAACTTTGAGACTTGGCTTCTTGAGTTGACTTGATTGACTCTTCTTCATACCGTGTCCCAACCGATACTCCTTCGCCGAGTTATTGACATCTCTTCCTTGCCACACTCACCGCTTGCTCAAAGTGGAGTCTCCATCCGATTCTTGATTGACTTCTTGTATATCCAGGCATATCGACTTGACTCATTTCATGCAAATTTCTATCTATTACAAATGATTACAAGGAAAATGGGGTGCCAACTTTCTAGTCTAAGTATTACAAGGCATTCATCAAAATCCAAATAAATTTCCCAACAAAGTTGTATCTCTTTCGTCATCACCGGGTCCATTCAAATCCTTGGTTTTTCAACTAAGCTGGGTCTTGCTTCAGCCACGCTTTTCTTCTCTTCACCGCATGCTCTCCTTGTTGTGTTCACTTTCAATATTTGCGATGGCCCATCCTCTATCACCACCACATCTCGTCTTGTAAAGGAGATAGATGAGCTCGCATACGAATTTTCCACTCATCGAACTCCTCAATAGTGAACATATGAATGCGTGTCAAATTTGCTTCCATGATAATAACTTTGTCAATAAAAATGGCTTTTGAAAGAACAAGTGTTAAAAATCTTCTTTGAGAGATTGAGATCTAGTTCAAGAACAAAGTGCGGAAGGCTCAATGAACCAACCGCTCCGATACCACTTGTAGTCCCAAGGGGTGTGAGTAAGGTTTAGAAGGGGGTTGAATAAACCTTACCAACTTTTCGATTTTAGTCCTTTAAAATATTACGTAGTTAATTACGCCTAAGTCCTTGACGGACAAATAAATTAGTTAATCACAGAGTTAGCCACTCAATGCACTTTCGAAAGAGTCGTTGATAGAATAACTCACCTATTTAGACTAAACTTAACTTGGTTGTGATGAGATTTTTTGGAAGACTTAACACCTTGAATTTGATTTAAGTTTGTTTTAACACTTGATTTTAGCACTTTGTTAATTATCGGTTGATAGCAAATTATCGTGAGATATAAAGTGATATGCGTAAATAAAATGCTAAAATGTAAATGAAATAATAATTTTTATAGAGGTTCAAGATGGGGTAATTTTTCTACTCCTCTCTTCTCCAACTTCTCGAAGAATCCACTAAGTATTGATCAGTACAAAGTGATTAACAATCCAGATACAAGTCTTGATCACACAAATGGTGACTTGCTCATTTGGGACTCGGGCCTGAGACGCCTTTGATCACTCGGTTGGCTTCTCGTCCAGCTCGAAGTTCTTCACAAGGCGGCTGCCTTGTTACTTCAGCTCATTTGCTCAAGCTTCTTGGATTTGATCACGAAGCCCTCCAATAACTTGAGACTGGTTCGACCTTGAACCTTTCTACAATCCTCCTTGGAAAGTAGACTCTTTTTCTTCTTCAAAAGTTTCCTCTTCAACAGATTTGAAGTTGTCTTTCCTTCATTTCAGTTGTTGGATCGATTTCCTTCGAGTTTTAGGCTTGAGGATTTGCTTGAATAACTTGAGAGTATTTTTGCAAGTTACAGTTTGAATAATTTCTTGATTATCAGGTATGCAAGGTAACCTTTTCTCAAAGTGATTCCTCACCCTTTTATAGTGCACTTTCAAAAATCAGTTGAAGAGAGATAGGCTGATTTTCAAAAGTCACTTGTGTTCGATAGCTTGTCTTTTCTTGGTCTTCAATCTTGAGATGTAGACCTTTCCTCGTATTAAATGAATGTCCACTTTTCGGCTCGACACGAAAGGTGCGATGCTTCCCATTGGTTTATTCCTTTTGCACGCTTCGGGGGATCGAGCACTTTAAGACATGGCAAGATGGAAGTATTACTTATTTAAGTAACTTCTTGACCAGCTATTGTGAAACGGATTCTTTCACGCCTTGACTTGATTGCGATCCTTAATTCCCGGGTGACTTCGAAGTTAGCTTCCAAGTCAATGGATGACTCATCCATCACTTCAACTTTGAGACTTGGCTTGTTGACTTGATTGATTTCTTCATACGGTACAGGAATGTCCCAACCGATACTCCTTCACGAGTTATTGACATCTCTTCCTTGCCACACTCACCGCTTCTCGGGGAGTCTACATCCTATTCTTGATTGACTTCTTGTATATCAGCATAGCTGACTGACTCGGCTCATGCGGCCTATCTATTACAATATGAATTACAAGGAAAATGGGGTGCCAACTTTCTAGTCTAAGTATTACAAGGCATTCATCAAAATCCAAATAAATTTCCCAACAAAGTTGTATCTCTTTCTTCATCACATGGTCCATTCAAATCCTTAGTTTTTCAACTAAGGTGGTCTTGCTTCGACCAACTTCTTTCTCCTTCACCGGTACAGAATCGCTCTTGGCAAACCGTATGTTCACTTTTAATATTTGCAGTGGCCCATCCTCTATCACCGGCCACATCTCGTCTTGTTAAGCAGATAGATGAGCTCGCATACGAATTTTTCATCATCGAACTCCTCAATAGTGAACATATGAATGCGTGTCAAATTTGCTTCCATGATAATAACTTTGTCAATAAAAATGGCTTTTGAAAGAACAAGTGTTAAAAATCTTCTTTGAAAGATTGAGATCTAGTTCAAGAACAATGCGGAAGGCCCAATGAACCAACCGCCTTGATACCACTTGTAGGTCCTAAGGGGTGTGAGTAAGGTTTAGAAGGGGGTTGAATAAACCTTTACCAACTTTTCGATTTTAGTCCTTTTAAAATATTACAGAGTTAATTACACAACTAAGTCTCGATGGACAAATAAATTAGTTAATCAAATAGAGTTAGCCACTCAATGACTCAAAGAGTTGTTGATAGAATAAACTAAGCTATTTAGACTAAACCTTAACTTGGTTTGTGATGAGATTTTCGGAAGACTTAACACCCTTGAATTTGATTTAAGTTTGTTTTAACACTTGATTTTAGCACTTTGTTAATTATCGGTTGGATAGCAAATTATCAAGCAGATATAAAGTGATATGCGTAAATAAAATGCTAAAACGTAAATGACACAATAATTTTTATAAGGAGGTTCAAGATGGGGTAATTCTTCTTCTCCAACTCTTG